>CM055961.1:60045000-60645000 GCA_029531755.1 Holothuria leucospilota | reverse complement strand
TAAGAAGCCCATATCACTGTGATTACATAAAATTGGAAATTTCAAGAGGTTTTTCTGTTCACTGTTATGAAATAAGTTGAATTTATGTACTTAAAGGCAGTAGGCAGTTATCCCAAACAGAGTGAGTGTATCCTGTCACTCTAGTTCATGAATACTTACATGGCGCAGGTCTCTTGGGGACGTTGTTACTCCTTAGGGGAGCAGAACTCCTTCGGGAGTATTGTTTGGTTTTCGCCCCTGGCTCTTCGCCAGAGAGTCAGGGGACTTTTGGAAAAAAAGCTTACCTGGCGCAGGAGTGTCCGTGATCACGACGGCGGAGCTCCCAGGGTGGGACCTGTTCTATTCAGCCAGTCTAGAACGGGACCACTGTCAGGTGGTGTCAGTTAAGTCAAAGTTTGTCCCTTGGGGACGTTGTTACTCCTTCGGGGAGCAGAACTCCTTCGGGAGTATTGTTTGGTTTTCGCCCCTGGCTCTTCGCCAGAGAGTCAGGGGACTTTTGGAAAAAAAAAGCCTATTTTGATACTTACCTGGCGCAGGAGTGTCCGTGATCACGACGGCGGAGCTCCCAGGTGGGACCTGTTCTATTCAGCCAGTCTAGCACGGGACCACTGTCGGGTGGTGTCAGTTAAGGGAAAATTTGTCCCATGGGGACGTTGTTACTCCTTAGGGGAGCAGAACTCCTTCGGGAGTATTGTTTGGTTTTCGCCCCTGGCTCTTCGCCAGAGAGTCAGGGGACTTTTGGAAAAAAAGGCCTATGTTGATCATGTAGTCCTGGGTAGGACTTGAAACTGCATCCGGTTGTGGAGCTTGTTTAAGCGTAAGGATAATGAGGTTACCCTTTACCACAACTGCCTCTGGGGCACCCTTGGGCAAGGTGCACCTGTATTTGCCCTGTGCTTTTTACGTGTTGTTGCCTTCGGGCGTGGTGTTGCCTTCTGGCGAGAAGTTGCCTTCGGGCGTGTTGTTGCCTTCGGGCGTGAAGATGCCTCCGGGCGTGGTGTTGCCTTCGGGCATGTTGTGTTGCCTTCGGGCGTTGTTGCTTTCGGACGTTTGTTGTTGCCTTCGGGTGTGTGTTGCTGCCTTCTGGCGTGTGTTGTTTCCTGTTTGTAAAGTCTTGTGTGGTGGGTGGGCTGGGGGTGTCGTATATGTTGACCACAGAAATTTTGTTTTGCTAGCTTAGTGTAAGGTAAATTTGTAAATGATTGTAAGTAGTTCATGGTTGTGTTCTTGCCGGTCCCGGATTTGGTTCTTCCTGTTTGATAGTGTCCGTTTCTATGCACTTAAAAAGCCCCCCCCCCCCTATTTTGATCATGTGACAATATTTTTGTTAATGAATTGTGGAATTCAAGGAGAATTTCGCCTTGGTTTACCTATTGTTTGTAATAGTTATGTTCAAAACATCTTCAGAGGTGCTTGTAATGCAATAAGAGGAGATTTGCAAGAATTTGGTGATTTTTCAAAGAAAATTTTGGGGCGACTGCCTATTGCCTTTAAGTCAATTCAACCCAACACTTACATTAAATACTAATTCATGGAGCACTTAAACATTTTTTGCTGGTGTTCAAAGTCTCCATGAGGATTGTGGACTATAAGTCCTAACTATGATTCATAACTAGAGCAGATATGGTCCGGATACAATTTTATCTGTGCCATATAAAGGCTTGATCCAATTAGAACTTTATCTGGCGATATATGGTTTAGATCTGGTTCTGGTTTAGATCTGTGTTATATCTGCTTAACTTTTCATCTGATCTGATATAAATTCCATATCTGGTGCAGATATGGGCCATATATGGAAATATCTTCTGCTCATATAAGGACCACATCTGGTCCAGATAAAATTTTATCTGTTCCATATAAAGACTTGATCCAGATAAAACTTTATCTGGCCATATATGGCTTAGATCTGGTTCTGGCATAGATCTGGGTTATATCTGCCCAATTGTTTATCTGGCCCAGATATAAATCCCATATCTGCAGCAGATATGGGCCAGATATGAAATCCATATCTGGCCCATATATGGAATTTCAAATCTGGCCCATATCTGGATTTCGAGTAAGGGATAGCTTGATGAAAAACCCATCACGGCGTCAGTGACGTCATGCAGTGTAACGTATCCAACTCATCTGCTCGATGAAATAGTCAATTTAAACCTCCTCGAGTCCTATAGAACCGTAAAGTCAATAGGCTAGCCTATACATCATGATTTGAAGTAGGCTAATAAGTTCCTCTTTGACATCAAAGTATTGTCCGTTTGTCACATCCCTTTCCCCATTTACGAGAAAGTAGTAAACCAAGCTGCAAATTAGTAAGATGAACTGTCAGCCAATTTTCACCTTGCGCAAACTTAATAGACTAATGTATAATTCGGTGGCGGAATTACTAGGAGGTGCAAAGTCGGGGGGGGGGGGGGGGTACGGTTTTGGAGTGTCCAGGCGTAAAATCAGACAAAAAATGTCACTACTTGCATCTTGGTACCTTTCCGTTCTAGCACCAGCCCGGGGTTCTGCTGGCGGCTGATATTACGACGAGAGATGCTGGCAATTTTTGACAAATTTAGGGCTCGGTTGTTCATATTGAACACCACATTAAACATAGTCAATCATTTGTGTTGTAATATTACGTACACTACTTGTATTTGTATGATAGTACTTTGAAAATTCAAGCCAAGCGATAGATTATGTTTTAGTCAGGAATGATCAGTGAAGGAATCTCCACATAATCAGCGGGCGAATGAACAGCCCCGTCCCTAGGTACTCAAATCGTCTACGGGAACGGGCGCCGCTTTTTTAGGTTTTTACCGTACTTTTACCTGAGCTATTACCGACGTTAATTTTGATAAACGTGATCAAATCTTTTTATTTATTTTTTTATTTATTTATTATGACCAATTATTGAAATCCCTCTCCCCTCTTAAGAGAGAAGATGAAGATGAACTTTCATGCAATTTTTGGATCATCTGGACATTTTCAAACCTAGTTAATTGTTGAATTTATATTTCTGTGGACTCGGCTGGAATCAGCTCCGGGTCCAGCTTCAGCCACGGGCTAATTCCGTTTCCAGACCCACCCCCCTTTCCAGGCCGATTCCGAGTCAAATGAAAATAGGACTCGAGTCCGGAATGAGTCGGAGTCCGGGCTCCCATGTTACTATTTATACTTGGTGTTGCGCGGAAAACATGTGGTAAGGGCGGGTCACTGTGAAGCAGTGACGTCGCTAGTACTGGTGATTGGGGGATACTATAGAAGAGGGTGTCGTAATCCCACCCAAACCCCCAAAGAGTAGAGTATATATAGTCATGGGCGGCGATCACGGGGGACAGGGGGACATTTCCCCTCAACATTTTAGTGGGGGACAATATCAAATGCCCCCCCCCCTTTTTTTAGAGGTTGCAGAAAAAAATTGTTACATACATTTTCAAAATGTATAATTGTTACATTAGCCTATTAATGGCAACTGGGGAGAACTTTAGAACAGAAATATGTGCTCTGTGTCCTCTACAATGCACCAAATTGCTTGGCTTCCAAGGACTTCCTTATAAAATGTTTTAATGCTTTTTTGCCGCTAGGGAAATTTTGCTATCTCTCGTATTATATATATATATATATATATATATATATATATATATATATATATATATATATATATATATATATATATATATATATATATATATATATTGAGTGGCATAAGTCTTCCACAGCCCATGCAACCCCTACCATCCTCTTTCCTTACCATCCACAATAAAAACCCCTGTAGCACCAAAGACGTACTTCGGCCCTTATAGTTTCTACTAAGTGTTTTACCGATATTGCAAGTAGCCGGTGTTACCGATGCCTATATTTTAGTTCTCGATATCTGTAGATACCGATCCGATACCGATATTTGGGAAGTAAGCATTAGGCAACTACCTTAAGCTACCGGGAAACCACAATGAAGTGTCATTTCATCTTGATGACGTAAAATATAGGAACTTGCATTAAAAGAAATACTCATATAGTGTCCTATTTTCAAGACATGCCATGTGGGACGAAATTTTAACGCGGTTAAATGCTATCGGTACTTAAGGTAAATTTTACCGATACCGATATAGGATGAAAATGGGGAATATAGGCCAATACCGATGGTGAATACAGATAATCATTCCAACATTGGTTTCTACTGTGATGCAAAATGGGTCAAAATGTGGTTATTGCAATCTGTTCAGTGCGCATTCCAGGCTATTGGACAATTTGAAGATAGTTAAACGCAGGTGTTTGGATTTTTCGTTGTGCTATGCAGACTGCAGAGCATGATGGCTGAGAAGGATGTTGAAGAGTTAAATGTTTGAGAGTCGAAGCTGAAAGAAAATACCGAATTTTTTGTGACAAAATTAGTTCTCATTAGGAACGAAATGGTTTTTAGGCATTACACATAAAGTGAAATAGCCGAACAAATCTTGTTATAGGTTAGGCTAGTGCAAAGTAATATCTCTATTCCTAAACTCAATGATTTGTTGTATGTTTTTGCATGGTAGCTTTTTTGGAGGTAAAAATTAAATAAGTTTCATTTATGCAGGACGGAATGGGTCGCAAGCTAAAGTTTCGGTCCATGGGCTGTAATTCAATGACATTGATGGGTACGGATCTAGACGCAAATACAGGGGGACTAAGGGTAGAAGCTTTAGTGAAGAAGCTATGGGGTAAAATTGCGAGCATTAGAATGAAGTATTTCAGTATCTTAAAATGTCTTTGAATAGTATTAGGCCTATGCAACAAACAACCCCACCTCCACCACCATCCCCCCTTTTTTACAAATGCCAACTTTGGATTATTGATGATGTTGGATCGAGCTTCTTTGACGTATAAAATTGGGGTTATTTCATTAAACTTTGACATAAATATTGTAGTTAAGTTGTCCAAAGAGAAGGAAGGCGTATACAGTATACAATTATCTTAGTACTGTCGAAAATTGTGTCACGCTGATGCGCGACGAAAAAGAATTACACTTTAAAAAATGCTCAAGGTGTTATCTCATTTTCATTACAAATAGTATCCATCGTCGCCTTCCCTTCCCATTTCACTAAACAGTTGTTGATTTGTGAATTTTGTTTACCAAACCATAGTTTACATTCCCTTCTTAATTTTTGATATATATTTTTTGGCCCGTGCACGTACAAAAATGGCCAGCAAATGTCCAACATCATATTCGGCGTAGCCTAGTTCACATGTGACTATCAAAAGCACGCTGCGGGAACCGTCGGCTCCCGTATCGATCGATCCCTGACTAATTTCAAGCGAGAACGGTGCGATTTTTGTTTGGAGAACAATGGCAGCTCGTCATACCATAGGCTTCTTGACACATAGGTGTTTGGATTTTTCATAACTGTGTAATGCAGACTGCAGAGCATGATGCCTGAGAAGGATGTTGAATGGTTTTTGGGCATTACATATAACGTGAAACAGAAAAACAGAATGACTTTTTAAGTTTAACTTGATTAGGCTACTAGAGCATGATGCCTGAGAAAGACGTTGAATAGTTAATGTTTAAAAGTCGAAACTGAAAGAAAAATTCGAATTTGTATGACAAAATAAGTTCTAATTAGGAACGCAATTACGGTTTTTAGGTATTACATGTAAAGTGAAATAGCAAAACAAATCATGATTTGTTAAGTTTAACTTGATAAGCTAATGTTAAGTACTGTCTCTATCATTTGTTATATGTTGTTCAGGATGGCCTATTTTGGAGCGAAAATAAAATAATTTTCAATTATGATAATTTTTTGGGAGGTACGTCAAACCACGTATTGATGCTGCTTCGAAGAGCTTCCGTAATGTTAAAAAATCTTAATACAGTTCCATCACTAGGACCGTCGGAGTTAGTTCTGTAATTATAATTATTTTCTCTGGGGGCCGTAAGTAATCACTCTTATATCATGCATCCAGGATTTTTTATGAGAGGAAGAAGGTTAAGGACGAAATTTTCGGCCCAAGGGCTGTAATTCAATGACGTTGATGGGTACGGATCCAGAGGCAAATACAGGGATCAAGGGTAGAAGTTTGAAGAAACTCTAGGGTATTCACGAAATGGCGAGCATTAGAATGGAGTATTTCAGTATCTTAAAATGGCGTGGAACAGTTAAATAAATAAGCCCGTGCAACAAACACCCTCACCTCCAGGCCCGTAGCCAGACAAGGTGCTGAAGGGGGGGGGGTGAAAAAGTTTCTAGGGGGCGAAAAATTTTCCAGAGGGGGCTAAACATACTAAAATGCATTACACTGTAAACACAAATTAGTCAAACATTGTCTGATACGCCTAACCCATTTTAGTCACTCATTTTGACCAATTTCTAATGATATTTGACTAATTGCACAATGATGGACCAATAATTATTGGCAAAAAATTGGTCAAAGAGGTTGAAAATTGGTCAGAAATCTAGTCAATTGGTACAAAATTAGTCAAACGCCTTTGACTAACTTGGGTTAGGCGTATCAGACAATGTTTGACTAATTTGTGCTAACAGTGTACGGCAATGCTAACTTTTGATCTTCTAGGGGTGGCGAAAGATTTTCCAAGTGGGGCGAAGTCCCCCTCGGTCCCCCTTGACTACGGGCCTGCCCGCCTCACCTTACCCCAAATGTCTTTTTTCTTTTAACAAATTCCTGCTTTGGAGTTTTGGTGATGCTGGAGCTTTTTGGACGAATGAAATTGGGGTAATTGCATTAAACGTTGACATAACAATAGTAACAATTGTACTCATGCTGTCCAATCAGAAGAAAGACGTATAAGCCTACAGTTACAATTATCTTAGTAGCCTACTGTCGAAGAGTGCGTTACGCAGACGGGCGACGAAAGCTCACATTATGAAGCTTGCTTAATTTGTCATCTCATTTTTCATTACAAATTGTATCCATGTCGCCTCTTTTTCTTCCCATTTCACGAAAAAAGTTGTTGATTTGTAAATTTCGTTTACCAGAACAGTAGTCTGCATTCCCTTTTTTAATTATTGTTTATTGATGGCCCGTGCATGTGTAAAAGAGGCAACAAAATCTCCTACATCATCTTCGCGCGTCTGCTATTTTAAAAGTGGCTATCAAAAGCCCGCAGCGTTAACCGTCACGTTTTCCGGCCGCTGCTGTGTGAACCTCTGCGGTGCGGGAAACGCCGCGTTTCCCACGGCGGGAATCGCGCGATTTTGGTGTGAACGCACCTTAATGCTGGAACCTAGACTTTGCTGCACTGGGGGAACGTTGCACTGGGGGGAACGTTTCTCCGAACCTGACCCCGATCAGGTCTTTCCTCCTTTAATCACGGGTTTAGGAGTCCATTACAAAAGGAACCCAGCACCGGTACCGCTTTTGTACTTCCCTTGTCCTTGCTCACAATATAAACGATATGTGTGCATCGTTTCTGTATATTGTTTTTTCATTCTTTTGCTTGAGTCATTCATGGTAAAAGGCTACGTTCTACATAAGGGTAAGAGAACACTTCATTTGTTAGGAGAGGGGACGAGTAAGCACTATTTCCCAAAGTTTAAGCACGTATACCTGAAAATGGCTCAGATTTCTCACCATAATAGCAAATCTTTTGTCAGAATGGGAAAGGGAAGGGAACGGGGAGCTGCAGCCTCAGCCCCCAGACCCGTTCGCCTGTGATGTTAAAGACATGTTAGCCCGTTAGCCCGAAAAAGTTAGGAACCACTAATGTAGCCAATGAAGCATCCATACACAGTATATAGATGAAGCTAATACTTGGATAGGAGAAGAAACTTCCCAAATCCCTTTGAAAAGACGATGATACTGCGAAGGTCAAATTCATAAAACAAGTTAACACCGCTGATCTCTTTCCTTTGATTTTCTCTTCTTTTTTCTCCTCTTTTCTTTGATTCAATAAGATTAAAAGGTGTTAGGAACCAGGGAGGTGATAAGAACCTCCCTGTAAGAACTAAGCACAATCTATAGTTTCATGTCGTCTGCTACATCTTCAGAGCACATCGGCGAATTTTGCCTATCACCAGATCACTTCAGCATTGCCAGTCGCTTTAGATCAGTAGTGCCCAACCAGTCGATGGCGGTCTACTGGTAGACCGCGGACTGATCCCAAGTCCACTCGAGGGGTGTAGGAAAAACTGAAAAATGAAGTTTTTCTATGTGCAACTGTATGACAGGGTATTTTTGATAGATCTCGGGAGGGTGGCTACTTGAAAAGTAGACATTGGGTCAAAAAAGGTTGGGCACCCCTGCTTTAGATGCAAATTAACTGTCTCATTTTGTCGCGTAGTGTCGCTTATAGGCTACACAAGTGTTAATTGCTTTGATTCCTTGTAAAACGCTGAATATGTATAAACCCTTTGCAATATGCAAAATAATGTGGAAATTGACCAAAATTCAATTGCAAAGTATAGAATCGTAACTTAGTCTGCTCATTTGCATATGAAATTAAGATTACTTCTAGCACCATCATTTAATCCTACGGAGCAAAAACCAGTCGTTTTGAATTTTTAGCTGTCGGTAACTTCCTCGACATCAAATGATTATTTTATTTAATCCATTTCTTAGGGTAGCAGTAGACATGAATGAGGTTGCAAAGGATAAGAAGTGTAAATTGTAAGTGCCAAACAAAAGAACTGAAAAGCCGTGAGTAGAATCATCGGTCATTACAGTATAATCTCCTCCCTCATGTCTGCATGGGTCTAATTGGATTGAAGTCGAAGTGTCTTCTCCTGTCCCGGTAGTAGCTCCATGGTAGGGTTGGTATATACAGGCTAATCCATCGATTGACAGTCTATGACTCGTTTCATACGACATGTTTTGTAACCACATTCAGGCGCGGATCCACACATTTCGAAAAGGGGGGGGGGGGCTGGAAGCCCCCTTGAATATTCTCCTAGATTAACTTTATGCTAGTTTTCGCGTATTTGTTATTGATGATGTGGCGAAAAAGGGGGGGGGGTTGAGCCCGAGGAACCCCCCCCCCTTGGATCCGCGCCTGACATTGGAGATGTACGTGCAGAGATTGTATACTGTTGTGCGTTGGTACCACGTTAAAATACTACAATAGACGAGTTGGGAAAATGTCTTCATACAATACATCATGGGATGGGTCAAAGGTCAAGTGAACCACTTGCCTTGGAGAAAAGGTTGTCACGGTACAGCTGACCTTGTGACCCCACCGGCAGTACTGAATTACCCAACTGGCTTATTGAAGGCTCATACACTGCCTTTCAGGGTTACCAGAAGGCCTGATTTACTTGGACATGTCCTCCTTTTGAAGGCTTACCTTGGCGTCCTGCGGATGTTTTTAAATTGACTTTAATGTGCGGAATTTTTAACTTTCGCCACAAAATTGGACGAATGTGAGAAACTTTACGTTACTGAAACTGCCGTCTTAGAAGACGTTTGAGCTAGGTTCAAAGGCTCTATCAAATAGGCTTGTATATTAAATTGTGTACGTGATCGACTGGTGGCGAATGTCACACTGAGCTTTGTCAACAGTATAATTTTTGGGCTACTGTTACTGCAAAACTTTGTGCAACATATTTGTACTAGCACTAGCGCAGGCAATGAGGACTGGGGGGTGGGGGTGGGGGGTGGGTGTCCCGCAAGCGTAGGAAGCTGTTTTCGACTAGCCGGGGATGTGTGAACGTTTTTAGGACCGCCGTCCGTGGGAAGCAATCTGAGGAGAGGGGATGTCCCCTTCCCTTAGGAAAATGTTTGAACACTTGAGGGTCCCTACATGCAATTTGGTGCGGCAACATATTGAGCAAATTTTAAAGAACATTACGGCAAACTTTTGACATTTTTCACAGAAGGAACAAATAAAGAGTTTCGTCCTTTGATTGAGGGGGAGTATGCCCGTCCCACCACATTTTTGACTGAGGGACCTCCAAACGTCCGCTTGCTACGCCTTCATCGTGTCGTTTATCGATTTCCGAAAATTTCTGAAAATATTTAAATTGACCCCAAAAGGCGTTTAAGCTATGGGGATAACCATCAAAAATTTTGCAGGCCGCCCGACTCATTGCTATGCCTATGAGGGTTGGAAACGGGGAATTGTCAATCACTGCACTCTATCCCTATCAGGCAGTATCTTCTTCTCTTCCATCGTTCCAAGTAGACGTGCGACACAGCCTCATTGCTATGCTTATTATCAATACCGTCTCAATAATCACATTGTTCATCGGTGAGGGTTTCATAATTATGCCTATTTTTCATGTGCTGAAAACAAAAACTAGTCAAGATGGTGCTTCTACTGACTAATTTGGCTGACTAGAGTATAAATTAGTCGGTTGATTAGTCAGTGATCAGAAAGTAGTCAGTTGATTAGTCGGTGTCACACGGACTAATCCACTGACTACTTTGTTATCACTGACTAATCCACCGACTAATGTATATTCTAGTCAGTCAAATTAGTCAGTAGAGACACCATCCTGACTAGTTTTTGTTTCCAGTGGCATATAGGCGTAATTACGAATGAGCACAGTCTTGCAAGAATACGAAGAACGGAAATTCTTTCGGCCTTCACCTCATTTGTGAGCCACACATTTTAAACAAAAAAAAAAGGAATTTTTTAGCAGATACCATGAAGCAGAATCCCTCCTTATTGGCAGAAGTATTTTGGGGGAATTAAAAGTATCTCAGTGAATAGTCGGCATGCAACTGTTGCCATGGAAATGATTTCGTATGCAATATTTTGCACGAAGTAGTCACGGTTCGCCCGCACCCCATGTCTAATGACCATTATTTCGGCAGTAATACACAAAAAAATTCCGCCCAAAACGGGTTTTTTTTCGAAAATAAGCCGTACATTTTCATCCACCTTATAGGGACAACGCATGAAAAGAGGATCATATCACGATTGACCGCCTACGGTTAAACTTGTAGCATGATGTGAAACATTGGAAGGATGTATTTATCGTTATACATTTCTTTCAAAACATTTTTGAGGCGCGCTTCGCGTGCATCCATTATCGGAAGATAGTGAATGTTAATACATTTACCCCCCCCCCCCTCCACACACACACAACATTCTGAAACTTGTTTGTAAGTCCCTGAGCAATTGGTTGTTTCTGCTCCTCTCTCATTCTCTCTATATAAGCCTACACGCTGTTTGAGTTCTAATTGCTCGTGTTAGTAATAGTACACTCTGAAAACGTCCAGTTCAGATTCGAACCAAATCAGTTCAAATGGACACTGAACCGAGATCTGGTCAAATATTTGATTACGTTTGGTTCATCTTGAACAGAAAATGGTTAATTCTGAACCAAAACTAGTCAAACATTTGATCTTTTTCGGCTAAGTGACCATTTGATCCATTTTTGGTTCATTTTGAACCGGACGTTTTTAGAGTGTATCGGCATTTTGTAATTACCACCAGCTGGAGCCCTAGCGAGAAACTACTCCTGTACTCCTGAACAGCCCGGCATAGGGTCACGTGATCCCACGCCTTCCCGGAGAGTGTTCCTCGTAGGAGGAAAAACTTTTTTTTATAATTTTGTTCATTTGTGGAGACATTACAATACGAAATGTTTAGATGCAACTCTAGGCCCAGAAAGTGCCATTTCCTGCAACCTTCAGTTTGGGATATTCCCCCTTTTGGTAGAATATCGTTTTCCCCGGATCGGGTACCCCGCGGAGAGGACTCAGTTTGCTCAGCTCCTCAGCTTCCCAAACAAGAAATATGCCGTACAACCTGCTACGTAGGCAACGGATCGAGAGGAAAATTAAAATTGTACATAGATGCCACCATTTTGCCTATTTTACTTACAATTCCAATTCGGTCTCTGTTTATATTTTCAGTTTCAAATAATTTTGGAACCCCCTTTCAAAGTTTATCGGTCTAATGTATGGAATTAAATATACATTCGGTAGGGGTATCATACTAGCTACCGAAAAACTACGTCCTAATCGGTGGCTCACCACGCCGTTTTTGAGAAAAATGCAAGTCCTTGTATGGTCTTCGTTCTTGATAAACCTTGCCTATGTTAGAATATCAAGCCTACGTACTCTATTGCATCCGGTTTCCCTCATTCGCAGGAATCTCCCGGAATAATCTACTAGACACTTTGGTTAGAATTTTTTCCGTACACTATGCGCCAACCGATTGTGGCCGTCCGCTTAGCTAGTGTCGTGATGGTACTTTCTGGCAAATTCCCCCTCACAATTAAAAAGTCCCTGCTTCGCATGCGTCTGTACAGAAAAATGAAATTGACCACTAGGGAGAACAAAACATTTCCGTTCGCTTCGCCCGCATTTGCATACCGTTAAGCCGCCTACCTCCATCGCCAGCCTGGCGGCGTCCCTGTTTACTGTATCATTAAGTTTTATTCAATCAAAATAGCAGGAACTATGTATTAGGCTACAACATGTGGTCCAGTTTGCATATAGCAATCCTTTAAGTCATTTTTTTGAAAGGAGATGGGAGTTCCATCCCCTTGTTGGCCCTGCACAGGTGGGCAATAGGTGTCCTCCTTTTGGTAACCTATTGAGATGATAGGCCTATTCAATAAACATTGCTGCATAATTGTGATGTACCTGCCATGAACGAATTTTCACACTCTTTACTTCTCGACTATGTATACAGTACTCCTTTACCTACCGCTTGACCGCTCTAGATACACATGGGCAGAACTCCCGGGAAGTATGGGGGATATCTTCTCACTTTTGGAAATGCTCCCATTGACTTTTAATTTTTCACATACACTATAAAAACAAAATTAGTCAAAACAGTGTCTGAATCGACTAACCACATTAGTCACGATATTTGACCAGATTCTGATGATATCTGACTAATTTCGAGATAATGGACTAAAAATTGTTAGTCACAAATTAGTCAAAAATTAGTCCACAAGGCTAAAAATGGGTCAGAAACTAAGCCAATTGGTCAAAAATTAGTCAAATGTTATTGACTGACGTGATTTGTCGATTCAGACAGGTTTGACTAATTTGTGTTTACAGTGTATAGTAACTTTTGCCTCAAGGGCACATTATTCCCCTCCCCTACTTTTCCACACAAATCTCCGCTACTGTCAGTTGAAAGTAGACCTCGTTGTATCAAGTTACATTACTCACCTCAAACCAGGCGCGTAGCGAGAAATTTGCCGAGGAGAGGGCGAACCCTGTAGCAAACTATCTAAGCGTAGCGCCACCATAGGTTGGCCCCAAGCGTACAAGAAAATTTTGGCCGAAAATGCCTCCCAGATCGCTGGAAGTAGCACTTCCCAGGCCTTGTAAGTTTCATCTTAACAGTTTTTTTTATTTTGAGTTACTAGCAATAACATAAAGAATCATTAAAATACAAAAATTTGCTCAGGGAGGGGCGGCTTCCCCCCTTCGTCCTCTTCGTTACGCACCTGCCTCAAACCTTGCCAACTTGCCAATAGCGTAGCTACGGGGGCATGAGGGGAACGTGCCCCCACGACAAAGCCACGCCACCCCAAGTGCCCCCAACGGAAAATTTTGGAATATACAGTTTTATATATATTAGTCCTTTAGAGAGGGAGAGACTTCAGAAATTGCCCCCTCCCAGGAATGGTTCGTGACCCCCAGTGCCCCTGTTGAAATTCTGGCTACGCCACTGCAACTTGCACTATCTTAGGACGTAAGTAATAACATACTTGCAATACTGTTTAGTTGCTAATAAATCAGCACATGTCTTGTTAATTTTTAACAACCGCATCAAAATGTTTATTTTCATATAGCGGGTATGAGTACTGTACTGTAACTTATTTGTATCCGAACTGGCTTCTGGTGGGTGTACACACTATCTTTGTTTAAGTTATAAGAGGTGGTACAAACTCATCGCAAGAATTTTATTGATTCTTTCACCAGGGAGTTTTTATTTGACTTTCACAATGGAGTTTGTCGACATATAACCTGCATTTCCTCCAGACTTCTGTACAAATTGTCAATTTCGATTTTAGAAAAGAGAAGAGCCAGGAAATTTAAGCCACTATGTCGAAATTGGATTTACACCAACTTGCATAGCCTACTGGTATAACGTGGACTATACCGTAGTTTGTCTCATCAGGGGGGTGCCACTAGAGTTCCTTGGTCTCATTGTTGAATTCTCTTGTCAATCAAGATGGACAGGTAAGGCGATTGATTATGTAGTAGTGGAGCCATTATTTCGTTTACCCTCAAGGATAATTCCCTTGTGACGTTGTTTATTGCAAATGTTATCTTTTAAAAATTATGTGAGAATGTGTTCTTTAATCCTTCCCAGTGGATCCGGTACGGGGGCAGGGGGACGTGTGATCCCCCCCCCCCATCGAAATCAGATTTGTTGGAAAATTTTAAAATGATCCGAAAGGGCATTTAAGCTATAGATTTCTGTAAGGGGTAGGGTGAGGTGAGTTTTGGCCGAGTGATGGATCTATTGTAATCATATTCTATCACAAATGGTTCTCAAACTATCAGAACTATCGCAAATCCTTCGCAAACTATCAAAATTTTCGCCCGCTCCGCGCGCTTCATACCTTACCTCAGTATTGTCCTTATTATCAGTAATTTCCTGTAGCAACTCCGCAGAAGCTCGGCAACAAAAGTTGAAAGTTGTTTACGAATTCTTATGTATAATACTGGCTTTGTGATTGGCATATAGGTTTGTTGGGGGATTGATAGTGTCTCGATGCAGTGCATAAACTCAGGTTTTGTCATGGTAATCTTATTCAATGAAAAAGTTCGGCGCGCTTCGCGCGCATTTGTCACGGTTTGTACCCCGTCTCATGACCATTATTAAGGTTATAATACATGCAACTATTCTGATCACAACACTTTTCCGAAGAAACAGAAGTGGCCTATGGTACGGAGTGCCAAGTGTATCATAAATATCGAAAAAAAAATAGCACATCAAAAATAATTTCAGCATATCAAAAAAAAATCCAGCACATCGAAAATAAATTCAGCATGTTCAAACTAACTTTAGCATGTTAAAACAAAAATCAACATGTTAAAAAATTTTCAAAATCTCGAATCACATTCAACACGTTATAATACGTACAATTTTGACTCTTCAATTCAGTCCAAATACGCACTGCTCTAAAAACTCCGTTTGTGTTACACACTAGCGATCTTCATGTGTGCGAAGTGTAACAAAAATATCCAAACTGATTTCAGCGTATCCAAAGTGAAATCAGGGTATCACAAACTATTAACGATACACCGAAAATCTATAACTATGAATCGCGGTATCGTAGCTGCTTACGTGTTCAGTAAGCACATAGGCCTACTCGATACCCATTTTCGAAAGCCCCGTTAATAAATGCGTTCACACCATAGAAATTAAAGGGAGAATGACGTCTGGCGATCTGGACTGAAGCCATTGATTTGGCCAGGCTGTACGGCAACAGAGCAACGGCGCGTAATACAAATATCACGTCATTACTTTTGCCCCAAGTATTGGCGGAGAAGCTACAGGTTTTCAAGTTAGGAGTATAAAACAAAACAATTAAGGTACCATGACTTATTCCTGTTGTAAGAAGCTAGTAAAGTGTTTTGCAAGGCTTGACATTAGGAAATCCCCTGTGGGCTGGGGGTTATAGAATATGCCTACGGTATTCCCCGCCTGTCGTAAGGGGTGACTGAAGGGGAGGACTTGCACTGTGTCTGAACAATATTTGAAACCGGACTTGAACCGTATTTATCTAGTTGACACTATGTGGCACATTCGTGTTGGTGTGTGGTTAAATCTCATTTAATTAACTAATTGGCATTAGCCTGAAATTCAGCTTCTCTTATAGAGTTGTCAACGAGTGGAATAGTCTGCCTCAGGGCCGTAGCTAGGGTCATATGTTTGGGGGGTGTGAAGGTCCCAAATTCCGACTGGATGGATATTTTTTCCAACTGAATGGTGGCGCGTAAATTGCACTATTTTTTATGCGCCCTGTTTTTACACACAGCAGTGGGGATCCTTCCTTTGTCGCTATATAAAGGTGCCGTCGTGGGGGAGGGGTCTAAGGGGAGGGGTTGACCCCTCCCCTTTGAGAAATTTTTGTTAAGGTAAGGTTGCTTAGATGCAAAATGGTACTATCTTGGGATACTTTTGGAACTGATCATATATGGCTGGAAAATGTCCGTAATTTAGTGAATACTAAGATTGAAAGTAAAAAGTATGTTGTCTAAGAGAATACGTTGTCAACAAACCTCCTGAAGCCCCCCCCCCCTTTGACTACTTTAATGCCTTCTATTCTGGCATCTAATGCTAGCATATACCTGTACAGGCCTCCTGGAAGCTCTGGATCAATTATATAGAATCGTATTTTTACTAAGTTTGAACGAAAATCCAGACGAACAGCTTCCAGCAATGGGGAATTGGCGGGAGAGAGAGTATAGGTGCAGAAAAATGATACTAGACCTCCCAGACAGGTATAGCAAAAGGGGTTTAGGACTAACAAGCGCTTTTTCAGAATGTACACCTAGCTTATGCTATAAAATATGACTGGTACGTTGTGTTTATGATGTTCATAAGTGATACAACGTGGATTGTGAGGATTGCGCGCGAAGCGCGCTGAAATTTGGGGGTATACTTCAATGCCAAAATGAAAAAACTGCACGCAGGCTCAGCCAGGGATGGTGCTTGATTTGCCGACGTCGGGGGGGGGGGCGTCCTGACTGGGGGCCAGCTACTCTAAGTCCCGACAGATGCAATAGGTTGCCGAACTCAAAATATAAGGCGCGCGAAGCGCGCCGAAAAATTTGGGGTTTCATTTAATTTTCATTAAGGAAAGTTGCAAAAGTGTGGGCTTTTATTGAAGAATTTGGACAAAACCAAGAAATTTGTTCGGGTGACTGCATGGTCGTCGTTGGGGATTACATTCTTCATCTTACCCATTAAGGATCTCCTACGAAACTGAAAGATCTTTTTCTTACAAAATATGTTTGCCACGATGGCGAGGCTGAAGAAACAATCTTCCAAAAGTTAGGAAAAAGAGGAAAGAACTTCGCAAGGATGCATTTTCGTGTTTCTCTAGAATCACGCCTACACGGAAGAACAACATTTGTGGAAACGTTGAAATCCAATATGTTTGAAACGGGGGCGTTACCACTAGATAGAACTATAGATGGAAGCGCGCGTAGCGCGCGAAAATTTTTTGAAGTTATAGAAAGAATCGTTACAGAACTTACTGGCTACGGGCCTGATAAATAAATATTTGGAATATTTTCTTAGTATATCTATGTCTTCACCAATATTAGTCTATATAAAATTTTGAGCAATTTTGTGGGGCTCGGAAAAATTTGGGGAGGGGGGGGGGCTAAAGCGCCCTAGGTCCCATAGAACTGTGTCTGGTATGATTACCTTAATTATGTTCATGAGATTGATTGTAAATCGTGACGCTTGCGTGCGAAACGCGCCCACATTTTCATTAAATAAGATTATCATAATAAAACCTGCATTCAGAATCTGCATCGAGATACTTTCAATTGCCCAACAAACCAACATACCACTCAAAAAGCCAGTCTTTTATATGGTAATTTGTAAACAGCTTTCAACTTCTGCTGTTGTGTTTCTCCGGAAGTTGCTTTCGGAAGATATTGATAATAAGAACAACACTGAGGTAAGGTTTGAAGCGCGCGGAGCGCGCGAAAATTTTGAGAGTTTGAGAAGAATTTGCGAAAAAACAACAGCTTTGATTTGATTTTACGTGAGGAATATAACGTTTGGTATTATTCTCACTTGGTCTAGTTGGAAAATATATACAAATTTGACATAGGCTCAGTCGGAAAAATGTAGTGCTAGACTGAGATATCAGAAATTCCAACTGGCATTTCAGATTTTCCGACTATCGTCGCTCTGACGAACTTTGGGGGGGTGAGACACCCCCCCACACCCCCCCGGTCGCGACGGCCCTGGTCTGCCTGATCAGTATAGTTAACTGCACATCAGTGCACTGCTAACAGTTAACATTGACAAGTTCTTCCATGACTGTGGAAGAATCTAATTGAACTGGATTTGTTTGGTGTTGGTTGGTTGTTTGTTTTTATCAGTTAAGGGGCGCTATGAACTTCAGGGCATCTTATGGGGCCTAAGCCCTCCTTTGCCCTTTAACCTGTTATGTTATGTTGTGGAAACTACTAATCTTTCGAAAAACGGATAGAATAAGCTATAACTTCTGCAGCAGAATGCACACTGTAGGTACGGAGACACATCAATCAACCTGGTATATTGCCGAACAACGAAAGCGCCCTCAGAATTTTCGTGGCTTCACCGGTTAAACATGCAAGGGATGCACCATGGAAGTAGGCCTACTACCTCGGAGGTAGTACGTCCATGGATGCACTCCCTTACTTTTATTTCTATGGTTCACACCAAAACCGCGGGAAACGCGTTTCCCGCACAGAGGTGGTTCACACAGCAGGGGTGAAACGTGGTGGTCACTATAGTGCCAGGATTTGCCCAACGGACAGGGGATGGGTGACACGCTCCAGACGAGGATGAGGGCAGCAACTGGAAGCACAAACTGGCCGGGACACCCATTAGTCTGAAGGTGGTTCACGAAATCAAAGCAGTACACTAGATGAAAGGGGGGGGGGGGGTACCTGCACTAGACCAAAGATTCGCTAAAATTCAGGTTCGCTAGACCAATCTTCTGCTTGAACAAAAATCAACTTCGGGTCAGGAGTGGGGTTATATAGATACCAATAAGGTCAGGAATAAATTAAGAAGTAGCCTTTGGTATGGTTAGGGGGTGAAGTGTTTAGGATCTTGGGGTGACCCTCAACTTAGTAAACCTTCAATCTACCAAACCCTGCCCCCTGTTGGGCACTGCTACATTCCAATTGATAAAAAAGGGTAATTTCCCAGACAACGGTCGAGCCTTCCCCAATGGGGGGGGGGGGCTTGGTCAAGCTGGGTTTGGTGTCCCTTTCCCCAGCCTAATTAGTTATAACCCCTATGACCTTACTACAAGGAAAATGTATGCATGGTGCCATTCCTCAGTAAAAGCATATTGTCACAGACCTCGTTTCTTGCCTAGGTGGGAGCACAGGGTGGGGGAGCACATGCCAAGTTAACAGAGTGGTGCCTACATGCCACTCGCAAGTTGTGGCACAAAGAGTAAGTTTGAATTTGTTGTTGGATATGGATGCTTTCGTTACTTATTAAATTGCTTGTGGGACTGGTGGGCAAAAATTCCTTAAGGTTTGACAAGTCAATAAGGAGGTGCACATAAACAGCTTTAGGTAGGGCTGGGAGGGAGAGGGAAAGCTGGTTTAGAATGTGTGGAGAAAACCTCAGACAAAAACAAAACTTCATTTTATTTTTTATTTTTCTATTCTTCATAAATTGTATTAAATACAAACTTACTAGTGTTATTCTCATGAAAAACTTTTGCTATGATAATCACTTGCCTCACTTGAAAATATGTATTTCTGCACAATCCATACTTAATTTCTTACCTTCCTTTTCCCAAAGAACCATACTTCTTCCCTGCCCCACTAAGGTGATTGTCATGAATTACAGAATGCAGTTTACTGTTCAATCATCATATTTTCAATATCACTACAAAAGAATCTTTAGGCTGCTTTTGGTCACTGCCTTTACCCTTTGTTTTATTACAGTTTTAGGTTTAACAATGCTGACACGGTCATGACTGCATTCAATTCTATACGCTATAATATTTGAAACCACCTTGCTGTGCCATGCCAGAAATGGATGGATACTACATTTGAAACAGACAACCTACCCACCCCCATCCCCCTGCTCCTCAAGAAAAAAATAGTACAATTACTGTCACACAATGTTCAATTTACAAACAGGCTGACAAGATTTAAATTTACTGCTTCATTCAATACATTAAAAATGCTTGTTCATTGTCATTCTCTAGTATACTTCCCTAACTGGCAATGTTTATGGGTGAAATTTTATTTTCCTTCTTAGTCAAAATCTTCCTACAGAAAATCTGAAGTGACACACTGATTTTGAAAATTTTCTCTACACTGTGGTAATCCAGCGGAATAGTGCCACTGGTGTACACAACATCATCTTCTCCAAGAAAACCATCCTAAAGTGACTGATAAAAAAACAAGCTGTTTCTTTATAGAGGCCTCTACACATGAGATGCACACAGAATGTTTTCCTCCTTGATTTCAGATGTTGAACGTGTTTGTACATTACCACATTCTTAACAACCACCCCCTGCCCCAACAGTTCCCTTGTCTGTGATATATGATAGGTAGAGTCTCCTGTGTGTGTGTGTGTGGGGGGGGGGATGTCACCAGATCACCACCTATTTTACTGAAAGTCACTGTAGTGTATATTGAAAGTTAATATGAGCATACAGTAAATGTACTACTGCCAGTGGACCGCATTTAGCAACTTTTTTCTCCAAGTGAGAGGGGGAAGGGGCCTGCATGCTTACCTATACCCTCACATTTACATTCAGAATTGGGAGATAATATAAGAAGTTCTGCGACAGTCTGTGGTATCTGCAGCTATTTGCCTTAAGAGGGAGTACAAACTATTACAACACTAATTTCAGTACTGGTCCTCTATGGGTTCTTGGAAAATTGTGCCTCTCTTACAGTTTGACCTTCTTTTACCCTTCTTTAAGGGGAAATGCAGTTCAGAGGCGTCGGAACTGCTATGGCAGGTACAGACTCTGCCGTACCACTTTTCAGCGAATATTACAAAAATAATAATAATATTAAAAAATGGAAAAGTGAAGATAACCGTGCAGGCGCCGTGTAGTGAGTTACTTCAAAAGTTGACAAATATATAGCACCAAAATGCATCTAATGACATGCAATAATTCAAAAGTTTCTCAAAGGGGAGGGGGTCAAAGTTACTATTTCATTCATACAGAATACACACTTTATTTTTACATGTTCACAGGTACACTCCAACTCTGCCAGTTGGTCTACATCATACTGCAGCTACAGTACACTAGTTCTGTGAGTTTTCCACGTGTGAACACTTTCTGTACAGACAGTACTGTCCACTAAGGTAGTTCACAAAACCAGTTTGGTTTTATTCTGTTTCAACATTTTTGCAAAACCAGTTGCTGAAAAATAACCCATTTAAACCGATAGCTAGGGGATTAACTTCCGTTCAAAATTTGACTCTGCCATGCATTTCACACTTTTTCGCCACAAAGTCTGCTATCTTTTTAAACAAATGTATATGGGTATACCGTCAACCGTAACTTCAATCAAACTTTTGACAATTCCCAGTACATGGCTAAACCTTGTGCAGGGTTCATATGCAAGGCCATTGTACTTTTAAAAAAAAACGGTTTTGATTTAAAAACCGGTTGTAGCGGCTGTAGAAACCGGTTTCTGGTTTGGACTTACCGCCACAGGCTTACTGTTCACCTTAAACTTCTCCCAATGGAAAGGACAAGGAGGAGGCAGCATTTTACCTTCTCTCCCCAGACTATGGAGTTACCTTTACACATGTTACTTCAGTACGGACCGTAGATCTTTTTTCTCTCATTTCTCATAAGGCTGTGAACATGTAGCAAAACTGTGAAATAGTTTCTCTGAAAAAAATTGATATATGGCAATTAACTGAGTTATCACCAATGCAATGTGGGGCCCAGGCACATAGCCAGGTTTTTGTCATGGGAGGGGTTTCATGGGGGAGAGGTCTAAGGGGAGGGGGTGCGCCCCCTCTCCTTTGGAGAAAAAACAGCTTTTTTTAGATGCAAAATGGTGCAATGGTTGTGCCTCAAAAGTAATAAAGGTCATAGTAATCATGTGGGTTTTGCCATTACTTTTTTCACTTGGGCCATGGGGGTGGTTTCAACACCCCTCCCCCCCCCCACAAAAAAAAACCCTGCAGATAACACAGTAAAAACCCATTAACCACTGCCTTCTGTCAATTGGCCATCTTTGTATTTATAGATTCTTGAAGGCAGAAAACAGGGAAATTCACTGATATGTATATTGATATGAATAAAACTTGGGGAGAAAAAACAGTTTTGCAGTAAATTGCAAGAAGCTCTTTATTAAATGTTTAATTCATGTCAGTGTGATCATTTTGCCATTTCCCTACACTGTCACAGACATAATTTCCTGTATTCTCTTCAATGGCAAGCTGAAGTCTTATACAAGTATCTCTGAATGCCATAGGCATGTGGATCAAATTTCTTTGAGCCTGTAGCACTTGTTTTCAATGCCTCGTATTGTGGCACATATGTTACTCTTCCAGTACACGTAAAAAGCACTTCCAGTATATATATACATTCACAATTAATACAGGTTCACTAGCAGCAACACTCTGATCTGCTCCATTTCCAGTACTGCAGACTGTGCAGTCTTCAGGGGGGCTTTGGCTGTCTCTGAAAAAGCTGCATTGAGACCTCTTGTAGTCAAACTCTTGACAAAATTATGCAATCTAGGTTGAGTAAAGAAAGAGAAAAAAATATGCATAGTTACTACTCTCATCTGCAGACATGTACTGTTGGAAATATAAGCACTTATCTCTCAAGCAAATACTGGTATCCCCCAACAAGTGTTCTTGGCACTATGTCTCAGAATTTGGTGCTGCTGTGGGGTGGGGGGTGATTCACCCCTTCCAAAACAGTTTGCAGGAAATTTTGGTTTAAAGGTGGGAATCACAAGAAGTTGCAACATAAAAAATTATTTCCCAGCAAGTAGGTCAAATTTTAAACACTTTTTACATGTTTTCATGTACAAAACAAGTCAAACTTTGCCCCCAAAGGCCCATATTTTTCTACAAATACCAAAATGTCCCTGCAAGGAGCTTTCTACATTGCTAATTTTTTGCCCCAATGTACAGGGTAACAGGGTGTTTTTTTTTGCTGGAAGAGTAAAAATGGAGTTATCTTCATACTCAGTACTGGCTTTTGGTGTTGGTGGCCAGTACCCCTACTGTAAGTATAAAGCAGAAACAGACAAATGCCTGCAGAAGAAATAAATTTTATCCAGGTTACAGAACATTCTGAGGCAGCATTGCACAATACATGTCAGTCATAACATTACTCTGAAGTTTGTATGAAAAGTTCAAAACAAAAAAGAAACAGTAAAGCATACAAATATTTAGTATGGTATTGCATGATAAACTGACACTGTTACAAAGTAATTCAAATGTGAAAACAGAGGGCTTCATCATGCTCATGGGAGCACTCAGTGCGGACCCAGAGGGGTGATTTCTGGCTCCACCTCCCACTTCTTTTGCACCACTTTCTTTTGGGGACTGTCCCAAAGCTGCTGTACAATATTTATGCTTCTTTTGATTGACATATGCTGAGAAACACCATTTAAGTGTCTAGACTTCAAGCTTTCCCTGGACCCCTCACCACCTTCCAACCAAGGCTGCATACATTGGACGCTCAGTGTGGGTGTTAACTTTGCCCTCATTAAGTTAGCCAGCCCTGCAGCCTGCCCCACCCCCTTTAAATCCTGGATTCACCCCTGCACTTCTATGGTATATAGTATATACCATATGCCCAGCAACAAGACATATTTGTGCACATTCTGTGATAAACTACTGACCTGGATAAACACAAGTTAATCTTGCACACTGAGAAGCTGCTGCCAGTACATCATTGGTTTGGCTTGCTGCAATACTGTAGGCTACTGTACCATTTCTCAGTGTCATGTGCTGTCATCATAACATATGGACCTGAACTCCCCTGCAAAACACAAAATGAGAAATACAGAAAATATTAAACATGCGTTCCTGAGCTACACTATTGTACTTGTATGTAGGAAAGGCAGGCTCTTGTAAATTGTGTGCACTTTATTAAAGTTATAACTTACAACTGGGGCTCCCATATCAGAAACCCACTGTAAAGCCTGACCATTCTCTCTGTTGATAAATTAAGAGAGTATACTGTACTATTCATTTTGATGGACATTCCAGTTCATTGCAGCCACAAACCCAGTATGGCACCGTAATGTTGAGGAATGTGTTATACATGAAGACATCCTGATTTAAATTATTTGATGTACTGGAAGTCTTGTGGACACTTTAGAAGAACTTCATTAGAAAAGATGACAATTACATGGTTTCATACTTGCAACCTTTCCTGCAAAGTCTACAACTTGATATTCATTACAGTATGTCTGTCAGTTGTAACATCTATTATTAAAAATCCACCCCCACCCCCAACCCCACCCACCTCCACCCCCACCCCCCAAAAAATTACATAATATATTACCTAGACACAAAACAATGCATTTCTCTCCTTCCTCTGCAGAACATTTTGCCACCTTCTACCCCTTCAGTGCAGTACCTTGTCAGGCAACATGCAAGCCTGCTACTCACACTCTATACACCCCCTCCTCCCCCAAAGCTACTGTATCACATATTACGTCCTTCAACAATTCGTATAGCTTCTGTGTGAGTCTGTTCACAAAAAGGAATTTAACAAACTTGTCCAATACCAATACCAGTATACACTTAAAATTTTTAATTTGCTATATACGTATACTGTACATTTATGTCAGGGCTCAAAATTTCTAAAGGTTAATAAAGGCCAGCTCATACTGCATCTGACCATGGAGCTCCATGATCTGATAAACTAAATTGACACTAACCCAGTAACCCATACAACATTTGTGCACTCCCTTACAAAAAAATCACACGTGTTTCCCATATGAAAGAGCTATTTTCATATATGATTCAGGTAATTCATATATGGATTTCTTAAATCCCACGTATGAAACAAGGAATCTCATGTGAAAATGTGATTTTCACATATGAAACCCACGTGGGAAACAATAATTCCCACGTATAGATCAGAATGTCATATGTGAAAGAATCAAACCCCACATGGGAAACCAGATTTCACATGTGTGACGGATATTTTCATATGTGAAATAACAAAATCCCACGTGGAAAGTAAGATTTCACACATATGAGACCGATATTCATACATGGGTTAATAATCCCCACGTAGGAAACCAGAATTTGCTGGTGTGGACATCTAGTTTCATATGTGAATAATGAAATTCCACATGTGAAACTTTTTTCATCTAAGTTAAATCTTTGGCCTATAATGTTTGGTACCAATTTTCATACGTGACTTAATTTAAATTTACATATCAAATTGGAATTCATTTAACAGGATATATGATATCATCACAAAGGTAAATTATCGAAACACACTGGGAAACTGTAGGCGGGCATGAATTTTCACTTTTCAACTCACTAATCTATATGATCATCAAAATCCCTCAAAGTGGGAATGTTATGTAGATATCATGTGAATTATTGCCAACTCTGCACTTAAAACAAATGGTCTCAAAATTTCTGTAATTTTCATACCAGCTGCAGTTTTATATGAGATCATCTCTGAAATGTGGGGTTAAAAAGAAGCTGGTTGGACTTGGAGATCCTTTTCAATATAACAAATACAAAATACTATGGGTGATAAATGACTAGCCATTAAAAATTTCCAACAATAACTTTCTGTTGGTTGTAAATCCTGGATCTGAGCAAGCATGCATCTTCCCCCACCCGCTTTCATAGATAGATTTGTCCAAGACTTCATGAAGGATGTTTTGCAGTAGCATAGTCAGTGAGTTGCCAGCTCCCTGGTCTAATAAATTACAGCATTGGGGACATATAGTGATGGATAAAGGGTTTCTTGCAGTAAGGGCAGTACAACTAGCTGTAAGGCTATGGTATGGGGACATATAGTGATGGATAAAGGGTTTGGCAGCCTTACAGCTAGTTGTACTGCCCTTACTGCAAGAAACCCTTTATCCATCACTATATGTCCCCAATGCTGTAATTTATTAGACCAGGGAGCTGGTAACTCACTGATTATACCATGGAGCTCCATGATTGTACTACAGTATCTGTAAGTGGAACTGTACATGTTCCCCACTGGTCATCAACAGCACTGAATTACTGCTGTATAATTGTTGCACCCAAAGTTACACTGCTGAAGAGCAAGCCCTTTTGATGCAATATAGCCAACTAAGCTGACCACTGGTTGTCACTGCCAACAAAGGTAAGTCAATTCTGATTGGACAAAAGCCACATGCAACTTAAGTGGAGGTCTTTTCAAGCAAGGTTTATACACAAAGCCTTTGTCTGAAAAAGCACAGCACAGTATACACTGACTGTAATACAGTATTGTACTATATACCAGTGTATACAGTAGTCATTAGAGTACTAGAAAGCATTGGAAGAACATGGATGCTGGTATCAATTAACTCTGTTCTGAAGAAGGGAAAATGTTTGAAGAACAATTTCTTTAGTGGGAGAATTTAAACTTATAGTATATTTGACAGGATCACAAACAAGCTTAACTTGAAAGCATATATTCAGCAAGCAATTTGAAGCTGAAATTTTGTCATTCTTCATGTACATGAACTTTTGATGTTTTTGTAAAAGAAGCTACAAATACGGACACTTTGGAACTGCAGAGTTCTGTTTGGAGTCGGAGGACAGTGAAGCAGTCTAATTAACTATGCGACAAGCAGGGCCCGATTTTAACAGTCGCCTAGTTGCCCAAGATGCCCCAAAATTTGTGACATTGCAACCAAAGTTTGTGCAAAAAGTTAACAAAGTGCTGTTTTAAAAGGTTACTGCAAACTTCTTTGTGGACTATTAAATTTTCTTTTGGACAACCAAAAAAGGCAGACAGATTGTCCAATGGACTGGCGACCATAAAATTTTCTTAAAATCGAGGCCTGGACAAACCTATAGGAATAAAGCTATTCATATACAGATCAAATGAATCACACATGGTAATCATAGTCCTGGAGGAATAAATACAGCATGTGCAAAAAAAAAAAATGTCATAGGTGGAACTCATCGGGTGGAATAAATCACATGTCAATGTCTTTTCATAGGTGGTAAAATTCACACTTGGGAACTTTCATATGTGAAAATAATCCCATGTGTGAAGTGATTCATATATGTAAATAACCCCACGTGTGAAGTGTTTCATATGTGAAAATAACCCCACGTGTGAAGTGTTTCATATGTGAAAATAACCCCACGTGTGAAGTGTTTCATATGTGAAAATTTGCCGTGATATTTTCATATATGAAGCGCCCAAAATCACACGTTTGCGAAACTCACATATGAAATTGACGTGTGAAATTTTTGTAAGGGCTTGGCCCAACAGGAAGTGTACATTTGCCACACACTACATTTTTTTTTTTTTTGTTTTTGCTTTTTTTTTGTTTTTTTTTAAACAAGCCCATCTAGGGGTTTCTGTAAAGGGACCATAAATTTGTCACACCCTTATTTATGTTCATGGACTTACAGAGAATGGTGCACTGTGTAAAAGAACATGGGACCTTGATCCAAGGTACAGGGTAGGAGATGGATACTCAGTTGACTGAAGGTTCATAAAACAAAGGTTTGCTGGACCACAGAACCCCTTGAACATAAATCTACTTTGAGTCAGAGTTAGGGTTAGGATTCAGGTTAGATACAGAATAAAGTTTAGGATAGGCTAAGGATGAGCCTAGAGGAGGATTAGGTTTTGGGCAAGGACTATGGTTAGCATTTATAGGATTAAGTTTAAAGTTGGACTGGGTCTCGTGAACCTTCGATCTTGTGAGCCCAGGGCCTACCCCTTTATTGTACCAGGACATCTCATGCTTAATCGTGTGGAAGTGTTTACGCAAAGTGCAGTGTATCCATTTTCGAATACTGTACGTGGGCTACCCCACTGTGTCAGATTATGTTTGCTCAGCTCTTTGCTTTCCAAACCAGGGATATGACATGAATAAGGAATATACCATACAGCCTACTATGGAGGCGTTACGTGAACATGTGGCTCTGATCTCATTCAGGTGTTTTAATAGTAGACTAGCTAAATTGGTTGGATGGTTAGGCCTACTCGAAAAGAAATACCGGACGTTTGAAAGTTGTGCAAGTTCTTGCGAATATGTGGCCTTGTGCAAAACAGTGGTATAAGCTAGGCCTACACATTTTTGTGTTGCGGCAGAAACAAGTATTCAACTTAGCCTGATGTCTGAATGGTTTAAGGAGTCTGGCTTAAAGTTTAAAGAGAATATATCCAGTCACTTCAAGTTTCAAGTTACTTGTAAACATAACCTTAATCTTTCAAATCTTCTTGTATCCCCTTCACAATCATTCTTCTTAACATTTCTGGACAAAAAATATTTAGTATGAAAGGTAAACAAATGACTTATCCTTCCTAAATAGCAAATTAGTTTACATTGTCACATGAAGGAAAGAAGCTATTCGTGAATTGGGATGCCGGCGCGGGGTACACTACTTCAAGTTGAGGTGAATGTTGTCTACGAAATGTCGTAAGAGGAAAGAGGAACCCACCCCTTTCTTTTGAACAAAGAACATAGCACGAACGTTGATTGAAAATACAAAGCTTCATATGGTTTAAGCTTGTCGGTTGTGCTAACATTTCAAAAACAATTTTCGGTTTGAAAAGGAAAACATGCTTTTTGAAGGCGTGTGCCACATGTCAGTCTCGGAACCTGCAGGAATTGTGCAGCTCAGGCTTTTAGTCAAGCGGGCGAAGGGGGAGAATCCCTCTTTGAAATTTGTTCGCCCCCTAGCAAGTTTTCAAGTCGCCATTGGCTTAATAGTGGCATTTGTATACATTTGGCCCCCTTAAGGACAGACAGTCATCACCCAAAGCATATTTTTAGTGTGGGGGTATAAAAACTCTCAGTCGGTGACTGCTCTTTGATTGACATCAAAGTTTGAAAATTTGAAAGATGCAGAGTAGATCACATTCCATACAAGGCAGAGAGAGTGCTTTTATTACATTTTATAGCCTTGTATGCTCACCAGGACATGGCCTTAAGCAATAAAACAGGTTTATTCCTGCACAAGGAGAAGCTTCATACAGTTATGGGAGGAGCTAGAATTTGCATAGCTGGGAGAATTGGAACTGTCTGGGATGATGAAAATTCCCCTTTAAAAAATTGTTAGCCCCTGGAAGCCATTTTGCCCCCATTCAGTACCTTGTCAGGCTACAGCCTGGTGCAGTCACATGGGCGTCGACACTGCAGGAACCGCCCCAGTCTTGTTCTCCGTTGCCGAAAGCCCCACCAAGTTGTTAAGGGGAAGCCATGGGGGGATGATATTTCAATAGCCTTAGACTTAGTATAAGTGTGCATATTTTCCCAACGCTCTCTACGAACTGTAGTTACCCTCCGGCCTGCCGTGTTGCGACACATTCACCAGCCTAAAAGCGATCGACGATTTACACCTGGTAGATCCCAATCATAAAAATGTTATGCAGTAAAATAATTTTGTAGGGAAAAACGGGACTAAAGAGCACTCGGAACTAGGCGCGTAAAGAATTTAATTTAGAAATTATCCCTTTATATTGAGCAATTGAGCAGTTTTGGTTTTTCCAAATCATAGTGGCAACACGCATTTGAACTTTTGTCCCTGGACAAGTGCAAGGAATATCTTTGGGGCAAAATATCGCTTTTAAGACCTTTAACCATTTGTAAAATTCCTTTATCGGAAGTTACTATCTGGGTCTAATTATGGAAAACAAATGAGGTCTACAAAGCAGCACAATGAAATTCATTATTTGTATACAAACATCTGTGCAGTATATAAAGTTAACTTTGTGTACCAGATTTAGTCTTTCAGAGACTTCGGGAGTTCAATACATATTTACTGCATTTAGTTTATATTTATCGCTTTGTTTTCTAACGTACGTATGAACAACGTGAGTTACAGACCCAACCAAAATATTGACTGCAGACTTTTAGGTCAACAGGAAAAGCTGAGCTTCAGCAACATTGTTGCGCTTGTTAATTATAAGTTGAGCACCATGCAAGAGCTCCACACTATCACACATGGAAGTTTTAGCACGTGATTTGTTTCTTCAATTACTGATGTTGCTTTTTCTTGAAGAACTGGTTTGTAAGAAATTAAAGAGTTCAAAGGCTAGTAAGGCCCCTGGGCCAGATGGGATCCATCCTACGTACCATTCTTCATGAATGCTCTGAGATTTTGTCAGTTCCTCTTTACATTATTTTTTCAGAAGTGTCTGGACTCAAACTTTGTTCCTGCTGACTGGTGGGTTAGCTAACGTTACTCCAATTTTCAAAAAGGGGGATAGGAGTTTGCCTTGCAATTACAGGCCGGTCAGTTTAACCAGTATTGTGTGCAAAGTTATGGAATCTGTAATCAAGGCTTGTGTGCTTAAATATCTTTTAGATAATGGGTTACTCAATCTGTCACAGCATGGTTTCCTACCGAGTAGATCTTGTGTTACTAATTTACTTAGCTTTCTGGAGGATGTTTCTTTACTGTATCTCTTGATTCTGGTCACAGTGTTGATGTCATTTACCTTGATTTTCAAAAAGCCTTTGACAAACTTCCATTAGGTAGATTATTGGTTTAACTGCATAGGTTAGGCATCAAGGGCAGTTGTGCTTACTGGATAAATTCCTGGCTCCATGGTAGATCTCAGAGAGTTGTTTTTAATAGTAAATTCTCTTCTAGGAAAGAAGTCACAAGTGGAGTGCCACAGGGTTCTGTTCTTGACCCACTTCTTTTCTTAATTTTCATCAATGATATTGATAGCTCTCTCACATCCAGAATTTGTTTGCTGATGATACTAAGCTCTAGGAAGGTTTAAAGTGATAAGGATGATGCCTCATAGCTGCAAAAAGACTTGGATGAGTTATTTTCTTGGTCTCAGACTTGGCAAATGTCTTTTAATGCTGATAAGTGCAAAGTCCTTCACTTTGGTCCTAAAAATTTCAGCTATGACTATGGTATAACATGAATGGTAGTATTTTGAGTGATTTGACTTTCGAGAAAGATCTGGGTGTAGTTACAGTATTACAGGTGATTTAAAGCCATCTAGACAGTGTGCAGCTGCTGCTGCTAGGGCAAATACAGTAGGGTGCTTGGATTGATCAAGAGGAATTTCAATAGTTCTAGCAAAGAAATTGTACTAAATTTGTATAAGCAGTTGGTAAGACCCCATCTAGACTATGCCGCTCAGGCTTGGAGTCCTTTCTATGAAAAGGACAAGTCTCTTTTAGAGCAAGTTCAGAGGGGAGCCACTCGCCTTATACCCGAGGTGAGAAATCTGCCTTACCATTCTAGACTTAAACATCTTGGTCTTACCACCCTGGAGTTAAGAAGGATTAGGGGGGCATGCTCCAGGTTTACAAATTTCTCTCAGAAAGGAATCCTTTGTTATCTTGTAGTTATTTAAAGGTTCAAAGTAATCCTCGGGTTCGAGGCCATTGTAAGAAGCTAGTAAAGTGTTTTGCAGGGCTTGACATTAGGAAATTCAGCTTCTCTCATAGAGTTGTCAACGAGTGGAATAGTCTGCCTGAGTGGGTAGTTAGCTCCACATCAGTGCATTGCTTTAAAGTGGGCATGACACGGCCAAAATAACTTTTGTGTATTGCAACATTAGATACAGTACTGTATAAATATCTTTTCTCACACAGTTAGAACAAGCGCAATTTACCGTAAATGGAATTTGAAGAAACACATACAAAAATCCGATTTCGAAAAATGCCACAACAGGTCACCTGACTTTTATGACGCAATTGGTGGCACAAGTACTGCGCTATATAAGGACCCGTATCTAGATGTGGAACTAATATAACGCCGATGTAAAGTTACCTTAGCTGCTTCATGGAAAGGCTTACATCACCATACCGGCGCAACCATTAGTGCAAAGCGCCGACCATGTTAGGGGTTTCGAGATGCATCACTGGCCAATATGCACGCATGCATATGCTTGCGCGTGTTTTAGCTTCCCTACATAAGCCTCGGTTTTTTTTTTGTGCACAAAGAACGCAGCCGGAGCGCTGCACAGAACTGCTATGCACATGTATGGACAGTAATACTCGTGCCTATAGAGGTTTTTCACGTGAAGTCAGCGCGTTTCAATTTGGCTCACTGGCCGTCACTGCTCATGCGCAAAAGACTGCAGGATCTTAGTTACGATTGTTATACACTGGGCGCCTGGCCGTCAAAATAGAGAGACGCGCGAACGCAGTGACGTCAGTGAAAAACCTCTATATACTCAGTGGGCGTTCAGTGATGGTGTTATTGCAAATGCTAAGCAGTCGCTGCGCAGCCACGCATCATTCACAATCTGGTCCCTGGTCACACAGGCTGCTCTAGTATCATACGTAGCACAGGTGTTTGCAATGATGTACTAATGTGTGTTAGCATGCATATGACTTGGTGTATAGAAGGATGGGTGAACTGCCTAGTACTGTAGAACTACTGACCGTGCCGCCAATGATGTCATGTCTTGAGACGCGCTCACATACGTTTTTTCGCTATCGGATCTCAGATGGGCTGAGCCTGGTCTGTATAAATGGAATTCGCATGGTCTTATTCCTGTATATATGGGCATACTTTAGTACGGAAAACATTCGTTTCATTTCAAGCTGTACCCAAAGATTATTTACTGAGAAACTTACTTTGGCCATGTCATGCCCACTTTAAGGTTAACATTGACAAACTCTTCCATGACTGTCGTAGAATCTAATTGTACTGGGTTTGTTTGGTGTTGGTTGTTTGTTTGTTTTTATTAGTTAAGTAGCTATGGACTTCAGGGCATCTTATGGGGCCTTAGCTCTCCTTTGCCCTTTAACCTGTTATGTTACAGTATGTTATGTTATGAAGGTGCAGCACCAGGTGGGGGATAGTCAGGGCCATGGCCTCACCATCGGGAAATTTTCCACTTTAGTCTGAGAGCCTTGATGGGTACAATAAAGTATGTAGTATAATCCTTGATGGCAACCAATTTTCCTGAAAATTTACTGGAATTTGCTGGAATTTGCTCTCATGGAAGGCAGATGCTTCAATAGCAACCCCACTTGTCAATTTCTTCCAATAAAAACAAAAATTTCTCAAAATTGTTTCAGTAAAACCCACTGGAATTTTCAAAATTTTCACAGTAAAAAAACCCACATTTTTTACATGCTCTGAGTCAATAAAACTTCCCAAATTTTCTGCTTGCTTTGCATGCCAATTTTGTTTTCATCCATCAACCCAAGCCTTCATTGGGGCATCGGATTGCTGGGTTGTTTGCAATGATCCTGTCTTTTCTACATAAAACATTTCAAAGCCAATTATCATGCAATCTCCTGTACCTCACAGATTGTGCAATGTATGTCCCAGTGTGAAGGGTCCAAGTTTGGAATCATCCGAATCATCCCAGTCAGAAGAGTCCAAGGGTTGGCATGTCCCTCAGCCATACTGCAGGGGTGTAAGTGGCCCAAGAAGATTTTGCAGGAAAATCGAGAAGGGGCTACAGCGATAGCACGGGGTCAAATCTTTAAATTGCCAAAAAATTTTCTAAGTCAAGAAACATTGCTACTGGGTCCTACACAAACTTTCTCGTAAAAATGACTAAGTCCAAGACAGCCATTGACTTTGTACAGAATTCATCTCTCAAAAATATTCTAAGTCCAGATGGTCACGGGGGGTTGTCACTTTGAGGTGGTCCCACGCCTCCGAGAAAGAACGCAACGGATTCAACCTCCTTCGGTCAGGTCCCCAGTCAGATCTGAACAAATCCCGACACTACCCAGGGCTATATCCTTGGGGCAGGGGTCAGGGGGCGCGGGCCAAAGAAATTTTCAAAAACGCCAATTTGTCTCCCATTGACTTTGCACAGGATTCATCTCTCAAAAATATTCTAAGTCCAGATGGTCACGGGGGGTTGTCACTTTGAGGTGGTCCCACGCCTCCGAGAAAGAACGCAACGGATTCAACCTCCTTCGGTCAGGTCCCCAGTCAGATCTGAACAAATCCCGACAATACCCGGGGCTATATCCTTTTGGCGGGGGTCAGGGCGGGCCATAGAAATTTTCAAAAACGCCAATTTGTCTCCCATTGACTTTGCACAGGATTCATCTCTCAAAAATATTCTCAGTCCAGATGGTCACGGGGGGTTGCCACTTTGACGTGGTCCCACGCCTCCGAGAAAGAACGCAACGGATTCAACCTCCTTCGGTCAGGTCCCCAGTCAGATCTGAACAAATCCCGACACTACCCGGGGCTATATCCTTGGGGCAGGGGTCAGGGCGGGCAAAAGAAATTTTCAAAAACGCCAATTTGGACTTAGAATATTTTTGAGAGATGAATCCTGTACAAAGTCAACGGGAGACAAATTGGCGTTTTTGAAAATTTCTTTTGCCCGCCCTGACCCCCGCCCCAAGCATATAGCACCGGGTAGGGTCAGGATTTGTTTAGATCTGACTGGGGACCTGACCGAAGGAGGTTGAATCCGTTGCGTTGTTTCTCGGAGGCGTGGGACCACGACAAAGTAACAACCCCCCGTGACCATCTGGACTTAGAATATTTTTGAGAGATGAATCCTGTACAAAGTCAATGGGAGACAAATTGGCGTTTTTGAAAATTTCTTTTGGCCGCCCTGACCCCTGCCCCAAGGATATAGCCCCGGGTAGGGTCGGGATTTGTTCAGATCTGACTGGGGACCTGACCGAAGGAGGTTGAATCCGTTGCGTTCTTTCTCGGAGGCGTGGGACCACGTCAAAGTGACAACCCCCCGTGACCATCTGGTCTTAGAATATTTTTGAGAGATGAATCCTGTACAAAGTCAATGGCAGATAGGAACTTATAGTCACTTTACGTGTCTACTTTTACGTAACGTTCAATAGGAGAAGTTGGGACTTGGACGATTTTACCCCTTGAGAAAAGATTTAGCCTGGTCAATCGCTGTAGCCCTACCTGGGAAAATCAAATGTGTCTTAAGGGTGTGGGCCTAGGTTAACATTAGTACTGTATTAGGCCTAGGCCAGTCACTGCGTTAGGCTACTGTATACCAGATGGCATCGTCAAATGTGCGCCATGCCATTACAGTACTGCTAAGTTTATCCAAAAATGACGATCATGCCATAGGCTACGCTAAAAATTTGTCGCACATTCCATAGCCACAGATCTGTGTGTAAACTTGAACTTTCCAGTATGGTCTGGTCTCGCCTCGCCTCCCCTCCCCCTCCTCTCCCCCTCTCCCCTCCCCCCCCCTCCTAATTCATGCTACGGTAGGCTAGGTTTTAACCCAACATAGCCTACCTACAGTACAAACAACCAACAACACCGCATTGAACTGTATACTTAAAGGCAATAGGCAGTCGCCCCAAAATTTTCTTTGAAAAATCAGCAAATTCTTGCAAATCTCGTCTTATTGCTTTACAAGCACCTCTGAAGATGTTTTGAAAATAACTATTACAAACAATATGTAAAGCAAGGGGAAATTCTCCTTGAATTTCACAATTTACCAACAAAAATATTGTCACATGATCAGAATGGGCCAATCATGAACTAGAGTGACAGGATACACTCACTCTGATTGGGGTGACTGCATACTGCCTTTAAGCCCTAGGCCTAGCCCTGTATTGCAAAACTTGTGGCACACTCCACAGTTTATTTTCTCTTATAGCCTACAAGTCAAAGTCCAGAATTCTGGCAAACCGTTCACAGTCTAATAAATTGATGAATAACTTTACCTGTGGTGAATGGGTCAGGCTTTGTCCCTCCTTCTACAAAGAGGTAAAAAGTACCATGCAAGAGCATTGCACGTCCAGTGCGGCTGGCCCCGGGTAGGCCTACTTTGTCTCCGTGCACGGTCTTGGCATCGTCACTGCACCTCGCAATAAGCAGAACCCAAACACCCGAATTTATGCGGGGCGTCTCAGTTTCTCCGGATGCAAATAACGCAGCATTCCGACCTACAGATCAAGGAGTAATTACATTTTTGGGTGTAATGGAGGAGTCCCACTTTTACGTTCACCGGCTACGAGAGGCGTACTTTTTCAGAGTCGAGCTAGCTAGCTGTACAGTACAGTACACTACCAGTAGGTACAGGAGTAAAGCGTAGGCTATATATATATATATATATATACAGTGTTGTACACACGCGTAAACACGATGTCGTACACCCGCTTAGCTCACACGATACCGCGATGTTCTATAGTGCAGTTGTCAGATACCACACAATGTTAGAAAGTGTATTCTAACCTATACGGTATATCGGCAAGTTTTCGACACCCTGATTTTGTTTTCGACATGCTGATTTTTATTCTGAATTTTTGTTACACTCGGCACACTACAGTCTCGCGGTCACGTATCAAAAATGACAGGATGAAACACGCATCCAACCTACGTGACAAAACATGTTTGTCATTACATACTGGACGTGCTGATTTGTTTTTGGATATGCTGAAATGTGTTTAACACTCTCGATACTTTTTGGATATGCTGAATTTATTTTGGGTATGCTACATTTTTTTTGTAAAATGTTAGATTTTTTTTTGATATGCTGAAATTATTTTTGATGTGCTAATTTTTTTTTTCGACATTTATGATACACTTGGCACTCCGTACTATGGGATCCTTTAATCCAGTTTGTAGCATGATGTGGAAAGTTGAAAGTATGTATTTGCAGTTAAACATGTTTCAACTATTTTACCGAGCGCTTCGCGCTCAGCCAAGCATTCTGAAACGCGCTTTTTTAGTCCTTCACCCCTTTTGCTATACCTATCACGGAAGTCTAATATCACCTCCCTGCACCTACACTGCCCCTCCCATTCCCCATTGCTGGAAGCTGTTCAGTCTTGATTTTCTTTCAAATTTAGTAAAACTACGATAGTTGTTAAGTGCTCGGCATCATGCTCTATAGTATCATTTGGAAGTCAGGTAATAAGCATCATGTCAGTACCCCATTTTATATGAGAGCTTCCAGGAGGCCCTATACCGGTGTCTGCCAGCTTTAGATACCCTTTTATAGTGCACAATGAAGCAAAGGAAAATTTCCCCAAAAATGTTTCTGTGGACTACAAGCACGTACTTTTACGTAAAAACTTTTCCCGAAGAGAAGGCATTAAAGTAGCCTAAAGGGGGGCTTCAGGAGGCTTGTTGACAACATACCCTTCTCTTAGACAGCATGGTCTCCTCTTTCACCTTACTGCCTAACCAAAAATTCAGTTTCACTAAATTATGGATATTTTCCAGCCATGTATGATCAGTTCCAAAATATCCCAAAGATAACACCATTTTGCATCTAAGTAACCTTAAATTTACAAGTTTCTCAAAGGGGAGGGCGACACCCCTCCCTTAGACCCCTCCCCGGGCGGCACCTTTATGTAGTGACAAAAGAAGGAGCATACACTGCTACACAATCGCAGGGGCGCATACTCTCCTCTTTCACATAACCAAAACTTAGAATTCACTAAGTTACGGATACTTTCCAGACATATTTATCAGTTCAAAAAATATCCCACAGATAGCACCATTTTGCTTTCAAGCAACCTTAAATTAACAGAAATTTCTCAAAGGAGAGGGGGACACTTCCTTAGACCCCTCCGCCAGGACGTCACCGTTATGTAGTGACTAGGAAGGATTCCACACTGCTGTATACAATCGCAGGGACGCATGGAAGGTACAATTTACGCAGACTTTGGGGGGGGGGACTGAGGTGGCATTACGACGTCATCTGTGGTGCCCCCAATCACCGGATCCTGGCGGCGCCACTGTTTCTTCCATAACAATACCCTTAAGCTAGCCATAGCCATCCATAGGTAAGTAATGCGTAATGTGTAACGCGTAGTGCGTTTGTGTGAAGAAAAGGTCACATAAACTTGTAAAAGATACCCATCCATACGCCCGTGATGTGTAATCCGTTTTTGTGTCCGTCATGCGTATGCGTTTTGGAAAGCCTCCAGGACCTTTCTTTTACGCATACGCACACCATACAAACAGGGAATGTCCAGAAATGTGATGTCATATAAGGGGATTCCCGGGCCTTTTTTCGTTTTATATTCCTCAGTACGGTACAGAACCTGTTTGAACTGTTCTCTAGTCAAATGAAAGTACTTCTGGAAAAAGATGTCATCTAGTTCTAGGACTGATCCAATAGGTTATCCTTTCTCTTTTTGCTTTTTCTCTTTGCTCCTAGATCAGAGGTCCCCAAATGATGGGTCGCGACCTAAATGTGGGTCGCCAGGTGTTTTCTGATGGGTCGCGAGAAGCTCTGTGGGTCACGCAGGTCGTGAACGATTTCCAGACTAGAAGAGCCGCCGCAGTCGCGTATATTCTCGTGATGGACATTATGTACACTGCAGGGATGTAGTACTCGAGACCGGTTTTTCCCGGTCTCAGTCTCGACACCCTGTGGTCTCGGTCTTGGTCTCGGTATCGGACCCTTGCAGTCTCGGAAATTTTTCCGGTCTTGCTTCGAGACCGGCAAAAAAAAAACTTGCCGTTTTCTTTGTATGTTTTTTCAATTAACTCATTTATTTCAAACTATTTTTTACTTCATTTACTTTCATTAAAACATTTCATTGAGGAAAAGTCATTCATCCAGCGAGTCCATACACTATATCTATTATGGGTTCAACTTTCATCTGTAAACTAGTGAGTGGGTCTTTAACTTAACTTGGTCAATGGGGAGCATTATACCTGTAGTGCGTTGGAGTAGCACACAGGTCAGGTTACTCAGTATAATCAGGACAGTGGCAGTCTGGTACTGCACTGCATTGCATGTTCACTGTGTGTGTGCGTGTGTGTGGGTGTGTGTGCGTGTGTGCGTGTTGAAATCCCCTTCTCAGTGTTTGTTCAGTGCTATCTATTCCTAGCTCTTCAGGATTGCCTGTTGGCCTCTTTGTGACCATGGTTAATCCAATCTGGCTACAAATAATCATTTTGACTATCGAAAAAATAGAATGAACTAATATACCAGTTCCATATATAAATATCTTAAGTTATCAACCAGAATTGTTTCTTAGATGGAAAAAGTGCAACTGCAAAACATCATGATCAGATATAATACTACAGCTATCTGGCAACTCTGAAGGCTTTGAGTCTAGGTCTAATATTACACACTGTTTACTGTATATTATATGCTAGGCTACATAGTTATCTGCAATCCTATCCTAGACTCCAGTGGCGCCGGCACGGCGGGGGCATGGGGGAGTGCCTCCTAATCGATTTCAGATTTTTGTTTTTTGAAAATTTAAAATAATCACAAAAAGCTGTTTAAGCAATAGATTTAGGGGGTAGGGTGAGGTGTGTTTTCGACTGAATGATGGATCTATTGTAAATATTTTCTATCACAAATGGTTCTCAAACTAATTTTGAATCTAAGCAAACTGAAATTAAAAAAATCTTCTCAAATGGACTCCCCGTTGACCTTTGCTCAGGACAACACCTTTATGTAGTGACAAAGGAAGGTTCCCCACTGCTGTATACAAACGCAGGGCGCATAAAAAGGTACAGTTTACGCGCCGCCACTCAGTTGGAAAAAACATCCGGCCAGTCGGAAAAATGGGAAATTTCACTTAGTTATGGACATTTTCTAGCCATATATGATCTGTTCCAAAAATATCCCATATTATAGCACCATTTTGCATCTGAAATTTACAAAAAACCTTTATGTAGTGACAAAAAGGATTCCACACTGATGTATACAATCACAGGGACGCACAAAAAGGTACAATTTACGCAGACTTGGGGGGGGGCTGAAGTTACGACGTCATCTGTTCTATCCCCATCACCAAATCCTGATGGCGCCGCTAGGCTCGAAAACAAAATGTCCGGTTATTGAACTGCGAGTACTCCATGGTCATGTCTGGTCCGAAGGAAAAGCTGGCACTAACTAGTTCTATGACTCATTTTTCTGTGGGTTGGACAAACTCACTATGATGCATTAATTGGCACCAAGTTCGTTCGATACTGAACACTTGTAGCACTGACTGACTCTGATTTAAAGAGACAGGGCACATTAGAAAAATAAATGATTATGTTAAGTTATTAATTATGTTAACTATGTGGGGCATATGATAATAGAAAACAGGTGTATATATCAATGAGCTGATGCACTCTTGGTGCTATAGGTCGTTTGTAGAGCATAAGGTAGTAAAGTCAGGTAAATAGAGTATTCAGAAAGTTGACCAGTTTGTTTCATTTCCCTATACAATTATGTTCATTTAATCTCGGTCTCGGTCTCGGACCTTGTTGGTCTCGGTCTCGGTCTCGACACCCACTGGTCTCGGTCTTGGTCTCGGTCTCGGTCTCGGATATGCTGGTCTCGACTACAACACTGGTACACTATACATTGTATCATTCAGGACAGTTTCATCAACTCTAATACAATATCTCTGATGTTCATCGATAATTCACGGGCTATGAAAATTATATAAATGTGCGTGGTTTGGAATGTATGATTGAGATACTGTTGAGTGTCGTAACTAAAGGGGCGGTTCCTTTTCACAAGTACCAAGACTGCAGACCCGTCTGTAGAACTCCCCCATTTCACCTGCTTGTATATTGTGTGTGTCTCTTGTGGTAGCCTATTCGATTTTTAAATGTGTGGCTTGATAGCGGGATCGTGGTTCGCGGGGTGACAGTGGATACCCAGAAATGGGTCACGACAGAAAAGGTATGAGAACCGGGGCCTTAGATACACGAGGGCTAAAATTGTCAATAGCCCTTCCTCGTCTTCCTCTTCCTCATGCAAAAGTTTAAATTTTGACAGAATAGGAAGCATGGCGAAGGTTGTCTGGTCTTTTCTCTCCTGTTCCAACCAGTGAAAAGACAGAAAATTGGCGCACTGGGGATTATATACACAGAACATCACATATTTTTGACGCATTTACTGATGGGACTTTTACGCATACGCATACGCATTACGCACACAAAATGCATACGCATACGCATTGCGCATTATGCATTACGTACCTATGGATGGCTAGCTTTACCGTCTGTATATATTCGGGTTTGTGACCAGATTCAGACTGTCACAAGTAATCGAAGAAACAGTACGGGTACATTACTGCATAAGTGTAATCTTCTGCCAATTTGCAGAATATAGAATTAATATGAAACAATCTGTAAGCAACAAGTCTGCAGATTAAACGAAATCAACGAAAGAAGTTGATTAAAGAGATGCGGACAGGAAAAAGAAATGACATGAGAAAATCTCTCCCCTTAATGGCCGGCGCATGGAGTTGGATGGCCACGGCATGGAATGAGCAATTTTTGAATGTTACAAAACCACCGATACTTGATTGACCTTTGTTTTTAATTGTCTATTGCATTTTTCATGTAAAAGTATCACGCGTGTGACAAACCTAAACCAACTTTGTTGCTTTAAATTTCGTTTAAATGCCATTTTATTCAAGGAGTTCAATTATTTTTAGCAAACACGTTCGTCTAGTTGGAAGAGTTGATTTGTAAAAACTCTATCGATCGATGTCAGTGGCGTAGCCAGGTTTTTTGTCGGGGGGGGGGGGCAAAGGCACCAAGATTTCCCCCAATTAGCGATCTGCTTCCTAATAATCAGTGTTCTCCGCAGGTCCAAATTTTGTCCGAGTGCTTTCCTCTGACCTGGCTGATGTGACTGATCGCCGTCCTGGGGGAGGGGTGTAAGGGAAGGGAGTGTCCCCCTCCCCTTTGGAAAATTTTTGGTCATATAAGGTGGGCTAGATGCAAAATGGTGCCACATTTGGTGCTAAATGTAAACTGAATACATCACCAAGAATTCCTATTTTTTAGGAAGCTTTTTTTTTTCTTGCTTGTCTTCAGGTCTTGGTGAATTTTTCTTGAGTCCTACTGGTAGATCAGAATCACAATGGGTGAAGTGCAGTAATTAAGTGAACCCTGGTACACCTTTCCCTTCATCAGTTCACCACATTCACCACAATCAGTCCAAATTTTACGAGGACCTGCCCTTGTAGCAGCAGGGAGGTGATAAGACCTCCCTGGTAGCAGAGTATAGCACTTGACCACCGACCCATTCTAACAAACTGCATATACCACAATGCTGCTGCTTTAATTATCAAGAAACATTGGAAGTATACAGTAAAAGGACAGAGTCCCTTGTCAGAGGTCCAGAGATCCCATGCTGTATAAAACAGATAGTAAAAAATAACTAGTACAACTATAAGCATGGTGTCATGATTCCATCTCTGAAAACCTTAATGAAGACTGGTTGTGCCAGTGTGGCATATACTTTTAAATAAGTAAAGTGTACTGGTTGAGAAATTTAAAATTTTACCAGATCATGCGCAAATTTCACCAGATTCACTTTCAAAATTTCCCCCAAGATTTTCCAGAGGGGGCAACTCGCCCCCCTGTCCCCCCCCCCTGGCTACGCCACTGATCGATGTCCAGTGTAACTTTTGTGATAACCGCAAAATGTAGATTTTATGAATAAGGTATTGAAAGAAAGGACATGCAAGCTTAGTTTGATTTCAAGGAAGCACATCCTTTAATGAAGAATAAAGACAATTTAAATGAAATAAAATTGGCTTCAAATCAACACTCTCAGTAAACAAACTATGCTACTGGTTCGAAAACATAGTACCTTGTACCACCATTTCCTGGATTTCAATGACATTTAGTTGACTAGCTCAGGGTAAACAGGCCTAGTTCTTACCGTGCACTTTGTTCCCTGAACTAGGCCTAGGTTATCTAATACTCTATTTTTAACCTGTCATTACCGTGGCGGTAACCACTCGTTAGCACGTGATGTGAATCGGTTGCTGTAGTGATTGTTACCACAAGGTCACACCCTATTCAGCATGCCAATTCAAGCTTCGTAAATTGTTGAAAAACAAACTGGATCGCTTGTATGAATTGTTATTTTTGGAAATGTTTAGGACACGTACTTAATGCAATTATTCCAAAAATGAAGCCTTCTTTAAACATATAGGATTCGTGCGGATCGTTGACTGTGGAGTGTATGTGAACTTGCAGAAAATCGGAATGAGTCAAAGTATTTGAATACGAGGTAACTCCATTTTCCATAGTGTCAGTTATTGCTGACTTAGTATAGGAAGCCTTAAAGCGACCCAAATAATAGGTACGCAGACTGCAGACTAATGGCTGAGTAACTAAAACGTCTGCTGTCTTATCCAATTTGAGCTCTCGTGTGGGAAAATACGTGATTACAGAGTAATGGTTTTACGTTGATGTGATTCAAACCCAGATCCATATCTTATACAATGTTTGACATCCCACAACTAGCTAAGAGCAAATTTTCACAGTGGGAGCTAACTTTTTAAATATTTTTTGTACCTAACTTAACAGATTTTTATAACTACCGCCTAAGTTATATTAGACAAACGTACGATTACTGTACCCTTACCATACTGAATTATTTATTAACATACTACACATGTAAAGCTATATAATTTATTGCAATAGTATGCAGAGTGACTCTGTTTTTCATACAGTACCATGTGCAATTATGCTGTTTATTTCAATACAAAATGTATAGCTACAAAGTGTATTTCAATATCATGTACAGTTACATAGTTTATTACAATGCTTTGCAAAGTTACATTGCTTTCTACAATTAATGCGACATACAGCACTACAGTTTGATTGTTCATTATATCCGTCGGAACTAAAGAAGTACCTTTATTGCCTGTAGTACCTTTATGCTTTTAGCAACAACAGAGAATCACACTCTAAGTTAGAAGGAATGTAAGAAACAAACATGCAGGTATTTATTCTACAAAGGAATTTGCAGACACCCGCGGAAACAAATAAGCAAATTATAGACCTGCATTGATGGCACTCTGACGTCATGTTAGAGGACGTGCACACAACAAAGCTAGCGAAATAAGGTACATGGCTTTGTTGAGCATACTATACGCGCGACAAGCCTTCGCACGCGCATGTCTGAGACTTACGCCCGTATCCGACCGGTACAAAAGTTTACCTGTATGCATCCGTGCTGGTGTAAGTTGTAATGCTACGGGCTAACCTCAGCCGACGTCACAATTTCTGTTCTGTGACGTCATATGCATACGGCCTTTAGCCTTTCCCCTTCGCTCCCCAAGTCAGAGGGAGAAGCCAACTACAGAGACGCCTTCCTTAGAAACACCTTTCCTTCCTGGAAGGACATTTACACTGGTTTGGATTGCGTGTATGACACTTTAATGCGTGTATACAACAAGCTTTCGTGTTAATCTATTCTGTACATTCTAAAAACAACAGATTGAAATTCACTGCAAAAAGAGTGTGGTCAGTGATCACTCCTCATAAGAGTGAATCTCGCTCCAAGTAGAGTGACAGTTTGCTTAAAGAGAGTGATACTCCACACTCATGGAATGAAATACCGCTCTACTTGGATTGAATTTTTCCCCTACTCCGGGTGGAATTCACTCTTACTACAAGAACACTCCCTTTGGAGTGAATTTCGCTCCTTTGTTTATAGAGTGATAATTACTGCACTAAAAAGTTTTCTTCGGACCCCACCATTCTTTTATCCAAGTGTGGCATTTCATTTTTCCAATCCTATCAACTAGGGTCATTCCAAATTCAAGGAACCCTGGAATGCATGTCGTTAGAACACATTTGTGTCAATCAGTCGTGTCAAGTTTACTGTTTCACATGAACTCTGCACCGATAGTCAAAAAGGAAAGAAACATTTTACCATTGATTAACATTCTAAAGCCATTTCTATTTTAAGCTTTTAGCTTTGTACAATAATCTCAAAGGCGTACGAAAGAGGGGTCTAGGGTGGCACCCCTACCATGTGAGCAGGATAATTTTTTATTTCAGTGGAAACACTAGTCCTTTTCAAGGCAAAGTTTATGTCATGATTGTTTGCCAATTACGGACATTTCAGAGTAAACAACTTCCCCGCCAATGTTTAACCAATGTACCTGCTTTAGCTTGCATACACGGAATGCTGTTCTATCTCACATTAGTGATATTCCTGCCCCAGTTCGACTGATTGGTCACTTTGTATAAGTATGTTCATTTACTTTTCTGCATTTTCGCTCTGCCAATAGAAACTTGACGTGGGTGAAATGTTTTCTAAATATCGAATTTTTTCATCATTTGAAAGGGTGTCGCCAGGATGGACGAGTGAGGGAGACCACGTGGTATGTCGTTAACCTCAGAGAATGTGGCTGCCCCAAAGGAAAATCGTAAGCCCGGCGAGATAGCCAAGGTTTAAAAACTGCACAAATGTGCGTGAAGCACGCAAGAAGTGTTCTCTTCCTAGTGCGAAATTCCCTTCTTCTTAATACACAGAGGTATAGGAAGCAGGACCTTTCAAAAAAGAAGTTAGTAGCGAGATTAGCTAGGACATTTGCAAATCCAAAACAAACCAGCATAAAACTTTCTGAGCCGGCGCAACATCTGTTGAGAAGGAACCGTATCTCAGTTCTAATTTGATATAGTCAACATGGTTGGTCCTCGAAACTCATCTCACTGTCCTTGAGAGAACCCTGGCAAACTTGAAAATCGGTATCACCTGTAAGTTATTCTGTAGCATGTACCATAACCCTGGCAAACTTGGAGATCGGTATCCCCTGTAGGTTATCCTGTGGCGTGTGCCACCAGTCAGCTAGGCTTCCTCGGTGACTTCACCTTACTGTACTCTAGATGGCAGTGGTTGCTTTCTCTTGATTTTGTTCATTCTGGTGTCCCTGTCAGCCTTGCCTCTTGCCCTAACTGGGCATAGTTGGCGGGAGGCTCTGCAACAGCAGTCAGAAGAGGGAGAAGGCCAAGTCAGGAACCTTGGGTCTGGCAATGGAAGCTTTGGAGGGTCAAGGGGTATTAGTTTACATGGTAATTTTACTTCAAGATGTTCCATTGGTACTGGAACTGAGTTAAAAGGAGCACCTGTTGTCTCAGGAGGGATCTCCAGACAGCCAGATATGGTGGGCCTTGATTGTGTGGGGTCTGCACTGTCATTGTTCAAGGCAGCCAGTAAAACATTCCAAGTTTCTACATCTATGTCATTACCCCGGTCAGCTGTTCTAGTTGATGTTGTATGAGGAATGGGGTCATCTTTATGACTAGGAACGGGGCCATAGTTGTCTGCCGTAGAGGTTTGTCCAGACACTGGTTAATTAAGTTGGTGCGTCTGGGAGGGACAGGACATCAGGGATGAAAGTGGGACCTTTATTGACTGCTTCCAAAGCATTTGGACTTGCAACGGATGTTGTCTCAGCTACCTTGCTCTGGCAAGTGTCTTTTCAAGTCTGTACATTAGACTGGTCGCAGATCTGGAGATGACTCTCTGAGTTCCATTTTCGGGATGACGAGTAGCTGCAGATTTTATTAGGGATCTTATATCGCCGTTATTGGTGGCACTTGTCTCCATGACTTTTAACTGCTCGTTTACTTCTTTGAACAACGACCGCATCTATTAGATTTGGAGGCTGGTTCCTTGTGTCAAGGCATTCTGAGAGACTCGTTTATTAGATGTTTCTGCAGCAGTGACTAGAGTGAAAGTGAAGACGCCAGGGTTTTTTTCTCTTTTGGTACTTTCTCTGGGAAATAATGCCTTTTTTTAAAAAAAAAAAAGCACAATGCACCCTTTAAACCTCCTGCCCTAGCTTCTAATCTTGTCCAGCTAATCTCAAAGTAATAGTATTGGTTTCTTCATGTACATACAGGAGAACCACATCCCTTCTTTGTAGGTTGATTACACAATGGACTCTATGTTGTCTCAGAAGTTTACCAGGTGGATTTCTGTTACAGTATTTAACCCCCTTCATGTCTTTACACGTTGGTTGATTAATTTTGGTAAGGGCTCACAAACAAATCAAATTATCCTCTTCCTGGTATCATTCTATATTGAGACTAACAGGAGTCATGCACATTTTCCAAATCGTTAGGCCTTTCTTCGAAGGCTCCCAGATGAACTGATTTCTACTGGTGTGGCCTGGTAAAGAGGCTCTTGGCTTGGGAGTGAGTTGGGGTCAACTGGTAAGCTACATGTCCCAGTCTCAAGGGAACATTACTCAAATCCTCAGGTTGGGTACTAGCCGTACTGGTTTTATCCAGTGGGTACCATCCATTACGGCTTGTTGTGCCTAGGGTGGGGTTTAATCGCTTATGGTGTACCACTTTAGTCTTCTTCCGTGGCCCAAGTCGGATTCTGTAGTTGGCGTCACTGATTTTATGGACAACCAGACGGGCCGATCCATTTTTCAGTAATTTTGGTGACAGGCCCTTCCTCCGTGTAAATTCGTTCAGTCACACACAGTCACCTTCGTTGTAGGGGTGAATGTGCGCCTTTTGTCGTTCTGTCTCTTCTGTCTATCTCCAGATTTTTCAGGTGCTCCCTGGCACACGGGTTTACCCTTTCCCAATGTGTTTTGTAAATTTTGGGGATAATCCGACAACTTTTGCGTTGGGTTCTTATTAGGTGGTTGGTAGAGTAATCAAGTCTGTAAGGAGGGTAACCTTCCTTTCAAACATAAGTTCATTTCGCGTAAAACCAGTGGAATCATGGACAGCAGATATGTATGCTGAAGTTAGTCATGGCAGCCATACATCCCAATCTTTCTGATTTGGTGAGACCATAATGGCGAGCATATCCTCAAGAGTTCTGTTAAAGCGCTCAACCTTGCTATCGGACTATATGTGGAATGGAGCTGTTATTGTTTTCTCTATGCCCAATAAGCTGTCTATCTCTTTGAATAGGTTGGACTCAAACTGTCGCCCTTGGTCCTTGTGAGGTTCACTTGGGATGCCATATCTACAAAATCAATTCTTGAACAAGAAAATTGGCTACAGTTGTTGCCTCCTGGTGTGGCATTGGGTACGCTTCTGTCCACTTTGTGAAGTCACATGTCACCAAAATGCATTTGTTGCCTTGTGGAGTTGTCGGAGAGGGGTCCATGATGTCCATGGCCGATGTTGCATAGATGACCGAACGGTGTAGACTGGGCAGACTTTGACTTTTTAGTAGTACCTTTGTGTTTATGCACTGCTGTTCTACTTTTCTCTGGTAGCCACTCTAGTAATACCTCCGCCGCAATCTTTCCAAAGTTTTCTTTGTTTTGAGGTGCCCAGAGAGCCGATGGTCATGTAATAATTTTAGAATTTCTAGTTGAATTTCCTTCGGTACTACCAGTTGCCACCATGCAGAGTCTTCATCAGCCTCAGACTTGCGATACAATACATCATTTTTCATGATAAGTCCCCCATTTCAGCCAGTAATTTCTTGTAGTTTACTCTCGGAGGCTACTTCTTCCCATGGAGATTTCCTATTTCCCTGTGCTCTTTCCATGCAATAGTTGGAAACATATCAGTATCCTCTCTCTGTAGTCTTGGAGAGACCAAGTTTGCAGCCCAGTGGCGCCGGTACGGGGGGCACGTGCCCCCCCCCAATCGATTTCAGGATTTTTTTTTTGAAAATTTTTAAATGATCTCAAAAGGCTTTTAAGCTATAGATTTCTTTAGGGGGTAGGGTGAGGTGTGTTTTCAACCGAGTGATGGATCTGTGGTAATCATTTTCTTATCACATCTCAATGGTTCTGCCAAAAACTATCAGAATTATTATCCCAATATCATTCATCAAACCATAAAAATTTCTCGCGCGCTTCTCGGGCTCCAAACATTACCCATGTTAATTATCCTTATTGTCTAATATATTTCCGTGGGTCAACTCGGCCGCAGAAGTATCAGTAATCCAAAAGTTGAAAGCTGTTTACAGAATTCTCAGGTAAAAGATTGGCATTGTGATTGGCATTTAGGTTTGTTGAGGAATTGAAATTGTCTCGAAATGCTGAGGATGCATGAATAGGCAAGTTTTGGTTCTATGGTTACCTTATTTAATGAATAATTTTCGGCGCGTGCCTTTCGCGCGGGAGACATATTGTCAACTGCGTTTGCACCCCATTCTCTTATGACGCATATCATGAGGATTATAATGGCATGCAACTAATTCTGAGCACAAGCACTTTTCCGAGAAACATAAATATATCTTCCAACCTTTGTAGGCCTATGGATTCGTTCTACTCTATATTTGTAGCTATGATGTGGAAGGTTGAAAGTATTTGATGTAATTTGCGCGTTATATCTTTTTTAAATGTCTTCGCCATTAACCGGTATAGATGGTGCTTGTTATGGCACTTACGATCGAAAATCCATTTTGGGGGGGATATGGCTCTTTTTAGTCATATAGCCGCGTCTTTGGCTATAGCCGCTGTCAGGATGGGTCTACTATCACCTGTCCTTGCGACCTGATATCTACTCGCCGTCCTGCATTCCCGCATTGTCTGGCCGTGAGAGGCTGTCGCGTCTGGATTTTCGGGTTGTACAAACTTAGTAAAGCTATACGATATGTTGTGAAAGTGTTGCGGGGCGATCATACTCTAGTAGTATCGATTTTGGATGTCAGGCTAATAAACATCATGTCAGTGTCATCTATTTGATGTAATTGTTAATCGCAGAGGCTTTCCAGGAAGCCCCTTAGCGCGCTGTCTGCTCTTAGCCGCTTAGATACGCCTGTTCGATACATGTCACCATAGAAGGCAGGAAAATTATTGTAAATTAGTCGCTGAACGTTCTGTGGACGGCTGACCCAAAAGCGCACTTTAAATTTTTTTTTTTTTAGCAGATAAAAAGAAAAAACTTTACCCGAATAGACGGCCATTTAATTAAAGTAGCCTTGAAAGGGGGGCTTCGGAGAGTTATCGTTGGGGACTAACGATACGGCTCTTGCTCCTTAGGTAGCACATACTCTCCTCTTTCAGCCGTTATAACCGCTAATAATTGGAATTCACTAAAGTGATGGGATACTTTCCAGCGCATAATTTTATCAGTTCCAAGAATATCCCAGAGATATCAATTCACCATTTTGGCATCTAATGTCAACCCTTAAATTAACAAAAATTTCTCAACAGGGGAGGGGTGAACCCCCTCCGCCTTTTTTCCTCTCTCGCTCTTTCACCCCGCAATTTGAACCAAAACTTAGAATTGGCTACGTTAAACTATGGATATTTTCCAGCTCATATTTGTCACTTCCAGTAAGACTAGATGAGAAATATGCCGGTATAATATCCCAAACGTGGCACCATTTTGCATCTAAGTCAATCCTTAAATTAATCTAAAATTTTCTCAAAGGTGTAGGGGGACTACCCTCGTCTTGCCCTTAGACCCCTCCCCTAGGGTTAACATGGCGGCACCTTTATGTCGTGTACAAAGGATATGGTTCCACACTATGTGTATATCCAAATCACTACTGTTATGTCGCATTGTAGCTGGCATTGTGGTGGCCCCGCCCTCTCATCACGCTATATCCTGGCGGCGCGCCACTGTTGCCTAGCGAATATTTCTTGTGATGCGGTGTCCGCTTGGTTACCCTGGTCAACGTTATCTGTGCTCTGGTCTTTTTTTTTGGCCAAAGTCTTTAGTATCAGCAGTTTTAGCATAGTTGACTACTAGATTCACATTTCTCTTATTAGGCTCATTGTTGTTATAACTTTAAAGGTGGGCGAACGGGTGGTTGTCAGATGAACTTCTTGGTGGTTACAATGTGAACATGGGTAACATGGTCGTCCGGACAGGGCATCGGCATTTTGATGAAGTTTGCCAGAGCTGTGTTGAAGTTCCATGTCATAGGTGCCTAGGACTTCAATTCACCTTGAAACCTGGCCTTCAGGGTTTTTTAAGTTAAGTAGCCATCTGAGGGCTCCACAGGTCATTTTACGCACAGACACAAAACCTCTGGGCTTCAAACTGTATGCAGCAGCCTTTTTGCCCCAACAGTCACTAATGATAATGCACTTTTGCAATCCTTCATATGTGCAAAATTATTTTTCACAAAAGGTAGCACTATCCAGTTCCCATATTATTGACAGATTGAATATCATGTCTTACAAGAAAAAGATAGTGGAAAAGCATCACAGATATATAGAAAATAAACAAAAAACAGGAATAAAGTTAGTTGTATTAAACTCAAATTTACTTTGACCCCTTGTCTTTTAAATTTGACTCTTGTAAATTTATTTTGTAGGGTCTGTGACTCCTGAAAAAAAATGATGAGTGAAAACCCTGCTCTGAAAATAAATGTTAGGGGGAAGCCCCCCACCCCAGCCAGATCCAAACTTTGATGCAACACTCAAAACAAGAACAGTGGTGCCATGTTTTCTGAAATCACGTTATAAATCAGTCAAAAAATGAAATGGATTGTATCTCAACTTGCCACAAATACCCCATTAGCAACATCATGGCACCCAACAGGGTAGAGTTGGTGCTCCATTTCCTTCTACCATATATGCACCACTTTGGACACTGGGCAAACCAAGTCCAGGGTAACATACTGTATGGCGGAGCCATTCCATGAATGATGCCAGTAAGGGTCCAAGGATTAACTGACATCCATACAGTAGGGACTGTACCAATATTCCTTCTTCGATGGTACATACTGTAGTCAGGCCCAGGTCTACAGTCCAGAAAATAGCAGTGACAAGTTACAGTAGATCTAATCTCAAAGCATGTCCTTCTTGTGAGTAATTAAGTGTAGTATGCACAAAAATCATACTTATTCCCCTAATATAATGGGGATATACTGTATTTTGATCATTATCTTCCAACAGGAGTGGGGGAGCTAGGTTGGGGACATGGGCCACAATGTTTTCGTCTGGTGGTTACTGATGAATCCCCTACCCCCACACAGCAATAGAATGAGGATTTAGAGTGGTGTTATGTTCATGTCACTTTAAGGACTTCAAGAGACTAAAACTATTTGCTTCTCGTAACAGTAATATGTAAAGCAAAAGGCTTAGAAACTATTCAAGTTGGTTTGACAAGCAAAGACCTATTCTGGCCATAAATATGTCTGAACTCTCATACCAACATCTCAGACAACATTTTGATAACACTTTGAAACAAGAATGATTGGTAAATTTTAGACCCTGTAGCTCTACGAGTAAGCAGACAACATATTGCAGCATCTTACAGTAGTAGGCCTATCTATGTATTTCACACGTTAGGCAACGACAAAATTGCAAAGCCTCGTGGTGAAAAACCTTCCAATCAAAATTTGTTAGTATTATGTTGATACAGTACTTGTTTGGGAGTCTTTTGAACATATCAAGACAATGGTTTTATCATTTTTGACAAATTTGTTTATGTTTGACAGTGAATTGACACTCAAAAATGATGTAATTTGAATAGTACTCTCTGCAGTACAAGATGCATGCAGCAAGCTGTAGCTTACTTGAGCAATCGAACCATGTAAAATCAAGCTGTGTGGTGTGGCATTGTCAGATTGTACGACTGGCTGTGTTCGCTACTGAAGTTGCCGAATATTTTGGCGTGGAAAGTCTTTCTTGGGTCTTTTAAATGTACTAATCTGCATGTATTCTGATGGTTTTAGCATTGTATTTTCACACTGGTGATCATATTTTCTCAAGGTGCGCTGTTTGTTGCCCAGCACACAATTTATGCAGTTAGGGCATTATTATTTTGATGCACAACCTTGGCAGACTTGGTGTTTTTTTTGCTTCCAGGCGGTGTTTAGGGCGGTCGATGGGCGATCGCCCGAGGTAATTTAAATATGACCAGCCCTGCTATGCCTTCCAATGACAGAAGTGAAGATTAAGCATCAACCAGGTCCTAAGTACAGACATTTGCAGCAAGACCCTAGGTCTACAACTTATACTGAACATACTGTACTTGATACACTTTACAGACCTAACGTTACATTAGACCTACAGTGTGTGTACCAATAGCGTGAAGCATATAACAGTGTGTTAACCAATATTTTAAAGACATTTGCGAGGTTCTTTCAATGTTGTATGAAAGACTTGGTCTTTGTACTGAATATGGAAGAGCCTCAATGTACAATTTGATAAGTTCTGAAAAATACAAGCCAAAAATGGGTTTCACGCTATTGGTACACATATTGCAGGCTAGTGATTGTACGTTGAATCAGTCAGTACAATGAGTCAGTCACTGTGCACAAAACGGTACGGTACAGTAGGCTACACCATGAATGAAACGGCTGATCAACAGAACCTACCGTTTCTACTTAGACAGTCCACGTCGAATGAAACATTATGTGCAAACGATGCAATGAAAGACGTTAACTGTGATTTGGGTAGGCCTAAGTGGACTTAGGCCTAGGCCTACTATGGTATCAGTTGATAGCTTAATGACATCTATTGTACAGTATGCACACGCAACCCACAAACAACACAGATCAACTTCCCTATTTATAGCCAGATTGGAAAGCTTGCAATGGTGGGCGGGAGATATTAATAATGGCCAAGCTTGCAAGAGATTTGCGCGGCCGATACTATCTAAGAGGAGGGCCACCATGGGTTGGCACGGAACCTAGCAAAACTACCTCCTACATTGCTGGAAATTGTCTTTCCCAGGCAACTTGCTTGGTTGCTACCAACAAGTTTGCGTGGTTGCAGTTGTTAAATTGCGTGGCTGGCAACTTCGAAATTCATATTTTTGCTCGGGGGATAAATCCCCCGCGCAGGGCACTTTCCAATCTGGATTTATAGTGCTAATGGCATGACCAGATGCGTAGGTGGCATATAGGCTAACTGTGTAGCTTTCAAACTTCAAAGCAGCTAGTATATTGTGTAGGCCTTGAATAGATTTAAATATATAAAGCTGAGAATGCCTACAGCCTTTACTACTGCAAGTTACTAGCCTACACTGTAATCCTAGGACACTGTAAAAGTAGGCCCATCTCCCATACCAACTACATTAATGGTATGATTGGGGACATAAAAAATGACACAAAGCCTTTTTGGAAGTACATAAATGGACAAAAAAAGGATAAGCACAGTATCCCCCCTCTCCAGACAAATGGCAAATTAGCCATTACTGATCTGGACAAGGCCCTGGCCTTCAATTCTCAGTTTACTAGCGTCTTCACTAAAACTTTGTATAGTGTAATTCCATTCCGTAGAACGCGACTCATAGCAGAATGGCTGAATATACACTATCTCCACACATGGGGGTTGAAAACTGTTTAGATGGTCTTAACAAACATAAAGCTGTTGGACCGGACAACATCCACCCTTGGGTCCTCAGGGATGAATCGCCATCGGATATTGCCCCTATGTTGAGTCACCTTTTGATCAAACAATCCCTCTCAAAGTGGGGCGAATACCCATTGATTTTGGAAGAGGCAAATGTTTGCCCTATTTACAAAAAGAATGAACAGTTTCCTCCCTAGTAAATTATCGGCCTGTCTCGCTCAACCTGTATATTGTTGTAAATTGTTAGAACACATTATTAGCTCAACTTAATGACTCTCTTTGAATCCAAGAATGTCCTTTCATCAAAGACAGCATGCCTTTAGAAAATCGCACAGCTGCGATACTCAGTTGGTGTCAGTCATTGAAGGACTGGGCTTCATCCCTGGCTTCATTCAAACAAACAAATTGATGTTTTTTCATTCTGGACTTTGAAAGGCTTTTCGACACGGTGACCTCTGGCGCTCGTTAAAAACCAAGCTTTTTTAGTCTTGGTGTTTCAAGACAGATCCTCCAGTGGGTTGATGATTTCCTCTCTGATCGTAAACGGAGGCTGTCGTAGTAAAATGGTGACTAGGTCTTATTTTTGACGATGTTTGTGTCTGGAGTCCCTCAGGGGTCCGTTTATAGGACCAATTCTCTTTTTAGCGCACATCAACGATATCGTTTAGTTAGTTGCCAGTTTCTAATGTCCGGCTTTTTGCTGATGATTGTTTTTTGCTACCGAGTTATTGCTGATTGCTAGTGACTGTCGTAGTAGCTTCAGGTTGGACATTGATATCTTAGGTCTCTGGGCTAAAGACATGGGGGTATGAGATTCCAACCTTCAAAGTGCAGATATCATCACCTTTGCCAGAAAAAGAAGGCCTGTCTGTTTCGATTATGTCTTAAAAACGGTGAAAAGTTACTTGAAGGTGGATTCAATTAAGTACTTAGGGGTTTTTTTTATTACATAGTGACCTTAGTTGGGCAATAAACATGTCCCAATTTATTTGTTAATAAAGGTAATAGAATCTTAGGGTACATTCAAGAAATCTGTCCTTTTTTTGCCCGTAGCGATGTGAAGCCTAACTGATGTATAAGGGCCTTCTCCCGGCCTATTTTGGAATATGCCAAGCAGCGTGTGGATCCACACCAGATTTACTTACAGGATAAAGCTGGAGAGTATTCAAGGAAATCGGCTCGATTTTAATCAGTTCTACCTTTTCACGTGAGCCTGGGTCTGATTACTTCTGTACTGAAAGACCCTCGATCTCCCTTCGTTATCGGAACGTCCGTATGCCAAAATAGACTAATTCTCTTTACTAAGGGTGTTTTTTGGTAAGGCTCAGATCCCTGTTTATAGACTTCGGCATCCCCACTCGCAAAATTCGCTGGCATGCTAACCTACACTTTTTGCCATCTTTGATACTAGGACTAAACTTGCTAGCAAGTATAGTTTTCTTCTGCCTAACACAGTCAAGGATTGGAATAGTCTCCCTGGCCTCTCTAGTCGAAAATTCTGTGCATCATAAAGACCCCGTTCAGTTTATTACAAATAGCATTAGGGCTTAGGTACCCCTCGACGCATGCGTGGTGAAGTAATGTCCCTCTGGATGTGTCACCGTATTCCGAAAGAAGAAGAAGGCCACTGAAAAATGTACACTACTTTTCACTGTTTTTCTCTCAATTTCAGTCATCTCTTAAAATAAGTGCCAGGCACTGAGAAGTAGGGTTCATTTTTCTGTGTACGCATTCAGTAGTAGACTGAGAGTCAGTGCTACTTTCTTTCTTTCTGTGTCAATTCTGTCAGTGCACTAATAATCAGATTGCATTTAGGCTTAGGCCTAGCCTAGGCCTAGGCTAACTAACAAAGTTGCACTGTGTTATAATTAACGTCAAGTACTAGCATAGGCCTAGGCTAGGCTAAGCTATAAAGGCTAGGCCTACTGACTGGTTTCTGATATTAGTAAGATGTTTCCACGGTAACGGCTTAGCAGGCTCAAAATTATGTTAAACTACCTTAAGTCTACTCCAAAATCTTGCAATTATTGCGGGCTTTGCAAGTTTTAGAAATAGGCTGACCCTTGCGTCAAGCGGGGGGTGGACTTCACCTGGTAAGACACACTATATCTCACGTCGTTAAGTTGCACTTGACAGTACGTACGGCTGGATGGTGGTGACACGATACAACAACTGTCAGACTGAGACTGTACGATGAAGTACAGTGTAGGCTATGGAGCATGTTATAGGTTCCTATATTCTGCTCTATGGTGTAGGCTCACGCTCAGGCCACTCTACGTGGACACTAATACGAGTAACTCTATAATCGGGGGCGTACTTTCCTTAGGTGTTCAAAGATATGACAGGTGGCGCTCCACCATTAATTGTTGCTATTGACTTACACACTATACAGACCTCCTTACTCGGTCTCTCATTCCTTGTCAAAGTTTTCAACACTAGCTTGTGACCCATCAATGCGAAGCTCGCGTGTTGCTTGTTACTGGCACATAAAAATTCCCGTAGCATGACTATTGACTTTCCGAGCTACATGCGTATGAATACAAAACAAGTGAGTGCCGTGCCCCCTTGTCACTCACCAATATATTAAGATAGGTCCGCTGTCTTTCCAAGGCCTCGCAATCAGCTCAGGTGGAACCAATTTCAACCATTTTTTTTTCACAGCATAATCTCCAACTCAATCACTACCAAATACATTCAACAAAGGATTCACTGCCCTCTCATATTAACACGGTCAAAAATCAATCCAAACAAAATTTATAGGGACTACATGTAGAGGGTTCACCTTCTCCCATACCTACACTGTTACGCTCAGTGACTCCACGGACTTCTTACATACATGGACAGAGCATATTGCACTAACGTCTATTGTCGCCACCGTACGTACACGAGTAGGCTTACCAATATGGCTGCCTGCTACAGCTTGAGTGTAAAAGTTTGGACTTGCTCAAGTGGGCTCAGTATCGACAGATTGTGTGAGAAACTTGTAATATTTTCGAAAGAATGCAAGCTCAGGTCAAATTCAACAAATAGAATGAAGGACTGTTTATTGTTCTTCTATCAATGTTTATATTTTGTCCAAAATGTTGCAGATTCATCCTCAAATTGGGCAAATGGTGGCAACCCGGGGGCCATCTTGGTAAGCCTAAATTTGTTCGAACGGTGGCGACCTTGGAGTAATAATAGACTCCAAGGTGGCAACCGTCTGGGCACGTTATCCTCTGTCCATGATGGGAAGTCCGTGCTCCACATGGAGACGCATATATAGGGGCGGAAGTGTCAATTTGACATGCGCACCGTTCTATCCGCGATCTGCGTACAGAAATAAGAACGCGTCACAGAAAATTTCATTGTTAAAAGAGGTTAGCGTGCGTGCACTTCTACAAGGCGTTCTATACCCGCAGAATACATTTCTCTGTGTATTATCCGGAATACTTGACGCACAGTTCTGCGCGCTCTGGAAACAAACGCGCTAGTTGTTTTCCCGTTATGAGCGCGTAATTAAGTAATTAAACGCGCATATGGAGTGCGTCACTTGAAGATACCATAGAAACTGACCAATGAATGTCCATGAACTTGCAAAACCAGTCATTGTGCGTTCATGTTCAAGTGTAAATTGGTAGATGCCGCGTTGAAGAAACAAGTTATTCTGGTTTAAGTGGAATTTATTGAGGCGTAGTACTTCTCCAGTTTACATTCCGAAATAACAAGTTTTAATACTTTTGTAAGACTTTCATTTGCTTGTTTGATTTCAAAACGACAGAGCAGTGATCAGCACTTCCGTCCCGATATTTTGGTCTCCATGGGAGAGTCAACGCGCCATTTTAAGTTTGAAATCTATGCTTGTAATATCTTTGTAGGTGTTACAGAGCCAATATATGGCTCTGAGGTGTTATGCACGGCCATAGAGCAGGATATAGGAACTATATCCTGCTCTAAGGCTCTATGTCTTTTCTCTTGGTACTGCCCCTAACGGACATAAATTAATAGACGAGTTTTCAAATTGGATGTTGCTGTACCACAGATCAAGTCCACGGATATTTTCGCAAATGATAAGGAGGCTTCGAGCGAGTGTTTTCTTGTCTCTCACAATTCACCCTCATCAGTGGTGGCGGAGGGCCCAGGTGTGGGCAGGGGCCATGGCCCCCGGCGGGGAAGACTGGCCCCCCGTAGGGAAATTTTCCGGTTTCCGGTCAGGGAAGCTGTTATGTAAACGATAAAATATCCGACAATGGCCAGTGGCCCGCGACGATTTACTTAATTTTGGTCTAATTTCTGAGGGCAAATTCTTCAATAAAAATCCCAAATTTTCCAATTTTCATAGTTAAAAACCCATATTTTTTTTCAAATTTACCACGGTAAAAGCCCAGATTTTTTATTTTCCCCAATAAGAGCCCAAAATTTTCGGCTTGTGCCAAAAGTTTGCTTCAGACATCGTTTCGGCACTTTATCGCCTTCCGTCGAGGTTTCAGGTTACTCTCCTCGCCCCCCCCCCCCCCCGTTGGGCAATCCTGGCGCAGCCCCTGACCGTCATGCTGTCAAAACTTTTCGGTTCAAGTTTCAAAAATTAATTTGAAATGAATTTGAGGAAGAAGGGAAATGCTCTTTGATTCGTGATTGATGTCGAGAGAACCATAATTTTAAACTAAAAAATTGTGCGTGATTATACAAAATACCCATCTCATGTACATGCAGCCTCTGTTGCGATTCACTTTCCTTCCCAGCATGCTTTGTGTACGGAAGTTACCGAACCCCCTTAGTGCATATCCATTTTCAGATATCGTTTGAAATGAAAATCTGGGACAAGTGCTTAAAGGTATTGGGAAGTCCGAGGTTGAGGGGGAGGACGTGTCTACATCTCATTTGAGAAATTTTTATGCTACTAGAGGTTTGAGTTGGCTTTGGGTGGTACTGGTTTGGTGGTTTGAGTGTACTGCATACTAGAGACCCCGAACTAAAATTTGCTTGTTCAGCATACTGTTCACAATGATGTTGAGTGGGTTTACATAAGTGATATGGTATATAACTATCCGTTTCAGGAAGTTGGCTGACTCAGAATGTTGCTTTGCTCAGTTCAGCTGTCGGGCAGTGGTGCAGAGCAATAACCTCCACACCTCCCAGCCTTTCAGTTGGGAAAGAGTGGCTACTGAGCTCACCCGAATCATACTCACGTCCGTCGGATGGGGACGTCAAATGGCGGTCCGGAGAGCAGAAATGGGAACGATTGGTACATGCCTGCCTCGTGAGCCTAGCTCTGAGCAAAAAGAGGAGGCGAATCTCAACGGTGTTCACCACCCCGTTCACTCTGGTATGGGGCCCTCTATGAGCCAATTGATTTCCTGACCCTGTAAACCTATATGCAAAATGGTTATCTTTAGTGTAAGTATTAGATGAATATTACTTTCGAAAAATAAATGGTTATTTGAGGGTAATTAAAAAAGAAAATACTTATTTTCCCTAGTCTTATCAAAATAGTTACTACTTTTTTTTTCTAAGTTCCCACGCGTTCAAAATAATCAGGGCGCTGCTCAACTCGATTGTACAGGCCGGGATCACGAGTTTGCGTCCATTACCACCTACAGTACCGACAGAGGGTTTATTGAAGAATGAATTGAAGCCTGGCCGGGCTAAGGGTACCAGGGGCCCGGGCAAGCCCCATACATAGAAGCTCTTGGGTTTGCGAAATCGCGGACCATACAGTGCAGTATTTAACTATCTTCAATGAGACATACATGCCAAAGACCGTCTGAAAAAATAGAAACAATTGGCTGCCCCCCCCCCCCTTCTTTGAAAGGTAATCATGTAGGGAAAATTAATTAGAAAACTAAATAAACTATCATATAAGTACTGTTTACTTCATTTGCATTGTTGTTGTCATTCACATAGGCGTAGGAAGCTTTTCGAGACTGAGGGGGCCGTCCTGGGGGAGGGGTCTAAGGGGAGAGGGTGTCTGAGGGTATTTGAGGGTCCTCAGATGCAATTTGGTGCAACATTTTTGTACAAACCTTAAGGAAAATTACTGCAAATTTTGACATTTCTTAAAGAAGAGACACGGGCCTGTATTTTGAGCACAAAACTCATCGATAAGCTGCACTGGATTGAAATCGTACAAGAGTAACAATGTACTGTAAACCTTAAAACGTCAGGGATCAACTTATAGGGTCATACCAGACAACCAGAATTTAAATTCGAGGACCATTACAAGACATGCAAGTAGGCCTGAGATTACCAGATTATTTGCAACTTTTTTGCCTTGAAAATAATGCAAAAGTCTTACATACGAATACACAAAACTTAAGTTGGATTTCGTACGCAGCCTACAGAATAAAGCAATATAGTTCCCAAATTTTAACCCAGACTCTTGAAAAAATTCATCAAATAGCCTATCGGTAAAATTTAGTACTTACAGGGGATGTCACAGTGAATGAATTACGTTTGTCACGAGGATTGTGATAGAATGAAACAGTCCAATGTTAGGACTGTGTCGTAATATGCCTTAGTCCCTGTAGTTATCCTTGGAAACCATCAATCAAATTTGGAATCGATTTTAATCTACCTGCAACCATCAGGAAATACGCCTAGAGATTAAGCGAGAGATTGAAGCTTTCTTATCTTACGAAAATGACGCCACCGATGGTCACGGAAAGTCACTTTACTTTGTGTGCTGATTCACTGTTTTAATGCCGGGACTGTACGCACGTCGGCTAAGACTATGGTGATAATAAGGCTTAATATAATATGCGTTATTTACCGAATATGAGGCTTTTAAATTTTAATATATTGGTACAGAAATTAATTGATCGTGTAAGACTCCACTGTCCAGTGTGTGCAGTAGCCGTGGCGGTGTTTGATAAGGTTTGATTAAGTTTTCAAGAAACCTATTTGACTACAGTCACTTGCTCATTTATTGAACGGGAGGGTGAGGCGCAAGAAATGAAACGGGTGATTCGGGGGAGGATGGGCAATCAGCCCCCCCCCCCACCCCGGCATGTGGCAAAGCTAGTGCTGAGGAAGAAAAACTTCAAGAAACTTTATTATCTCTTTTTAGGACGTTGGCTTACGTTGGAAAGCAAACCATTTCTTCAAGTCTTTCATGATTTTACCAGGTCGAAAACTTCTTATAGGAGGAAAACATGTGACTGATTTGTGACCGTTGTACCAAGTCACACATTCATTGGTCAGAGATCACTGCATAGACACTAAGCCAGGCTCATAGCCATAATGTTTTACACTTCAGTAAAGTTACCAAATATGTTTTATTCTTGTCTGATGCAGCGTAGCCTAGGCATGGCATTTTATTACGCAAGTAGGCATTTTAAATGAACACTTTCTAATCATGTTTAAGTGAAGAATAAAATTAATGTACTTTCCAGCATACACGTATCTGTAGACTGTAACATTCGTGGGGATGATTACATGGGCCATCCCCCTAGTCATGTGTTGGGGGATATATTCCCCTCCCCCCTCCCGGGATCTACGCCCATGGGAAGCTAGAGGCCGTTCACACAGTACCGTAAAAGCGCACAGTACGTAGAAGTGGTATAAGATGATGTGAATAGAAAACAACTCGATTCATAGCCTTAAGTGATATTGGGTGGAGTTCATAAGAAAAGTTAAACTGTTTGCAAATTTCCAGTCTGTCTCGGCGATTGTATAGCTAAGTCAAGAGTCCTTGCTTTCAGAGTCCGTATCCCTGGGATCGTGGAACGATCTCGAGATTGGTCTTGAGTAGTGATTTCGATCTGAAGTAATATCCTTGGCACTGGGTGCATGTACTGGATCGAATGCAAGTTCTTATTGAATAGGATAGGCGTGCGAAGTGGAGACTGAGGAGGGTTGGTTCTACCCATTTGGACAGAAAATTGACTATTTGAACATAAATATGCTATTTTACGGGCAAACGTACGAAGAATTTCCGGTTAGAGTGCTAAGACCCCTTCGTCCCTTTAAAAGCGGTCCCACAGCCTAAGCTTATGGTGACAGTTGCACCAACGTTGAAGCTGCCCGCGCAGCATACACATTCGGTATATTTTCTTACTAATACCCATGAAATATGGACCACGGGCTTTCAGTGAGGTAGCATGGATTTGCCCGACTGGGGCCAGGCTCCCTGACCAGGGGGGTGGCACTGCTGATCCGAGGCCCTGACAGGGGCAACTGGTTTGGGGGAGCGATGTAGACAGAAGGGGTGGGTGGTCGACGGGAGAGTGAGGAGGGAATTGGAAGAAAATCTTTGTACCATTTCATTGCAGCCTTTTGCAAGGCAAACTTTGCGCGTTTGTCCATGTATCTTTGGAGTGCTGAGTTGCGTGCTGATGTTACTGTTTTGGGGGAATTCTGAATGGTGGAATTGCACCGCGCTCGAAAGTTTTGGGGTACACTTAAAAGACGCTACACTTATTTTAAGCAGGAATAGATCAACTGTCAAGGCTGTTGACACCCTGCAGGGAAAACACATATTGCATTGTCGGCCTATTCATTTTGTCTGCCCGATGAAAAAGTCAAACCTCCCACCTTACGTAAGACAAAGACAAGAGAACAAGTAGGCCAAAGCTATGTCGCATATGGGATGAAAATGTCCCAACCTTTTACATGCAACTGCGTAGCCCTAATTTGTAGTTTGCTTGGTAAAATTAAAATGGCTTGTACTATTTAGTTCTGTATGGACGAAATTATCATCACCGACTAACCGGAATAACCCGCAAAGCGTGAGGAAATATGCATCAAGCGTGTGGTTTTACATTTGGGGTGTCCTATATATTGAAGAAACTACCAGGCTATATTGTAAAGAGCCAGGTGAACCGTTGGGGCAACTGGAAGGGTCACCGTCCGGAACTACGTTCTTCATCGTCCAGACTAGGGCTCCCCCACAATATCGGGAAAATTCTCCCAAGGGGGGGGGGGGGCCTTTCCTGACGGTGGGTAACATGGCCCATGCCTCCACTGGCGCTATACCCCTGGTATTAAGCAAATAAAATCTTCCTTTTTAGTGCTTGAAATGATAAGAAGAGCAGCGCAGTAATGAAAATGATTTTGTTCAAGTGCGGAAGCTTGTTTGAACTCACGTTTTTCAGTAGCTTCAGATTCATAACTTTATGCATATTGATAAAATATGGGTGGGGTTTCTTTTTTCTTAAATTCCGAATTCTGCTTTCTGGGAGTTCATCTCCTCCGCAATATTTGCTCCCCTGTAAGTGTAAAGAATAGGGTCCAAATTCAAGGGGAAGGTGCTTTCGAAGTCAGTTCAGGGTTACTCTTACTAACCCTGAGTTTTACTTTACATTTGTTCCATTATTCCTAGTGATCTTTGGCGGATGTTTTAAATAGTTTAAGTGTAACCTTTAGGTACAACTACTAATAGCATTTCACCTTCTTGACATAAGCAACTTGAAATCACCAAAAGATTAGACTGTGTGAGCTATTGTGATACTATCTTTTAGAGAAAGTTCTGTAATGTGCTTACTGATCACGATAGAGTTAGATTAGATGAGGTTTCAGTTTACGGCTCAGTTTCTACTAGTCGGGCCGGCCAAGGCTTTTTTCCAGTTGTAGCTCACTGTCTTGTTTTTCCTTCTCCATTGCTTATGCTGAGCACCAAGCACAATGGCAGTAGGTTCCATTTTAAAGTCTTTGGTATGACCCGGCCAGGAGTCGAACCCATCTGAACGATAGAGATAATGTTTATGCAAAGACTCAGTCAGTCCATGTAAAGATTATATGCATCACTAATTTCCAATATATTTTTACATTTTACTTGCCGGTTCCGCACTCTCTTGCACAACTGCCGGAGCCATCACTTGCCAGCGATCATTCCAGGAGGATATATGCTAACTGTTGTTCTTTGCAGTAAATATTTTTAGCTTGCATGCACGTACCAAAGAACTCATTAACTCATTCTGCAACGCAAAATCTATGTCTTCTCATTCATTTCTTTATCTCAGTGCCACCACTGCAGGCCCGTAACCGGGGTGCATTTGGGGGCCAGGCCCAACTGCTCCTGGCTTGGTCCCCTGCTCTGCGGGCATGCCCCTGTGCAGTAACTTATACTTAACCCCCCCCCCCCCCCCGAGCCGTTCAAGTTGGTTTGCCCCCGCTCTCCAAGTCTGGTTGCTGGCCTGCACCACTGCAAAACGCCGGGAATTACCAACTAGTAACTTAACTATCCATAACACACACAAAATATTCACAGGCTTTTAACCAAAGACCAGCCGTTCCCTGCTAATCATCGTTTAAACCAAAGTAGGCCTATAAAATATTAATGATGCCTCAACGTTATTTCTCTACCTGCATTTCTATCTATAAACTGATGACAACTAAGCAAACATGCCAGGTATATCGCGTCGGCCAAAGAAATGGAAAGGTCGATACTCTAAACCAAAGAAAACCATACTGCTTTAGCACGTTCCAAAATACCCTCTCACAGAAACAGTGATGGAGAGTAGCCGAAGTGGTTACAATTTTCGTAACCACATTTTCTAGTTTGTGGCTGTAAAAAAAAAAAAAAGCGAAAAATAAGAGCTTTTCGGCAGGGTTACCCGTACTAACAATATGCCTTCCAAATGTTTTATAGTATGCTTCAGGGGGAAAGTGTTAGCCGTGCTCAGTGTAGAGGCAAGAAATGGCACCTCCGCTGTGGCTGATGCGCAATCTTCATGCTAAATTCATTTCTTTTAAGTTTTATTGTTTGTAAGTACGTAAAAAAGCCAGTTATTGAAGCAAAAGAATGTTTATCTACGAATGGAAAATAAAATGAAGAAACCTTTCGCAAACCTTCGGTGTAAAGGGTGTCTTTTTTTCCAAAAACTTTCATCTCGTACTCCGTGTCTTGCATTCGGATTGCTTTTCGTGTAAAATGTCTTCATATTGACCCCTGTTTGGACCCCTTTGAAATCAAAAATGTTATTAACTGCGATTTTTGGTTCTGTGGTGTTCGGCGAAAAGATGTAGCTTTTATGTATGTAAACGACAAGCTCTGAAAAAAAACGATCGTCAGATAAGATTACCTTTCGTGCATGGTTGCTCGATCGTGCGAACTTGTTTTACGTGAAATGAGGAATGAATGTTGGTACCACCACTCGTGAAAATGAAATATCTTTCAAAATACATCGCGCCGAGGAAAGAGGAAAGAAAGGGATGTGCAGGAGTCGATTAGCCTTCATGTGTAACTGGTAGTGTCAGCAAATAGGCGAAGTTCATACGTGAAATGTAGCACCGGGATAGACAAATTTGTTTTAACGTAGGCCAGTATAAGTTAACAGGTCTATCGATCCTGGTTAGTGTAAAGTTAAGGCTTAGGAGTTAGGGCCCTTGGCCTAGCCTAGGCCTAACTTAGGCTAACGTTAGGCCTAGGGTAGGCTTATCTAGGCCTAGGTCTAGGCCTAGTACTCACGTACACTTTGTTCCCTGAACTTCTTCTTCTTCTTCTTCTTGAATATGGTGAAACATCCGAAGACATTCTCTCACCACGCACGCGCCGAGGGGTCAAACCTTACTAAGAAACTTAGTAATAATGCTAACAGGATCCTTATTAGTAGAGGCAGCATTAATAACACTCTCAGGGAGACTATTCCAAACTAGGCTGAACTAGGCTTAGCGGGGTCGAAATAAGCCTTCAACCTTTGGGGGCTAGCCGGGCCTCTAGCCCATGGAATCTAGGGGCCAAATGAGAAATCAAGGGGCCCAGAACTTACAAATAAAAAAGGACTGGGTAAAGTGTAGGGGCGCTTTTTACCTGCTTGGAAACGTGTAGTATGGGTATAATTAAGGCAAGCTGAGGCTGAAACTTGCCTGAAACCAATCTTTCCACACCCTCTTAGAGCAGTACTTAACAACCGTACATGTTGCATTTAGGCCTAGGGTACATTTTCAAAATTTTCTCGATCTCATAACTCCGGAAGTTATTACCCGGTAAAATGAAGGGCACTGTTCAATTTCCGCTAACTCACGAATGCTAAATATTTGCCTGAGTGGCCCAGCTGTAGTACAGCGGGTTTTGCAAATCCCCTCAGTCACTCACTGTTTATTTGTAATCTGAAATTGAGATAAAACCTGACATTCATTCCATATGTGCAGTCAATGATCTAGGACTGCATGATCTTGTTGTACATAATTTGACCTGAAGCCACTAGAACTGTCGTTACAGCATTACATGTGATAGATTTATTGACTGGCAACATTGCTTTCGCTGCACAATAGGTACTATGGGTTCTCCAAGTTTTGTTGAATATCTTAAAAGTCCTTGTTTCCTCCATTCTTCCAAAATTGATGTGGGGGGGGGGGGGGGTGGGGGGGGGTAGGGGTGGGGGGGGGGGGGGGTGGGGGGGGGGGGGGGTGGGGGGGGGGGGGGGTGGGGGGGAGGGCGGGGGGGGGGTCGGGGATGTGGGGGGGGGGTGGGTTGGTGGGTGCGGGGGGTGGTGTGGGGTGGTGGGGGGGGGGGGGGGTGGGGGGATGGGGGGGTGGGGGGGGGGGGGGGCGTGGGGGGGAGGGGGCGGGGGGGGGGCGGGGTAGGTGGGGGGGAGGGTGGGGGGGGGGGGGGGGGCGGGGGGGGGGGGTGGGGGTGGGGGGGGGGGGTGGGGGGGGGGGGGGGTGGGGGGGGGGGGTGCTTACATGTTTAAAGCAGCTAATTTATGTTTTGCAGGCCTACTTACAATAATTTTGATAAATCACCCAGTATAAACTCAACTCCTTTGATTTCTACTGCTCTCGATAATCTTGTTTGAATGTCCCAGTTAAGTTCATTTCTATTTAGTCCTATGACAGTGGGAAATGTGGATATTTTTAGGCCATTGAACGTAATTGCAGGGCCGTACTCGGACTCGAAGCCGGACTCAAGTCCGTTTTAAATGGACTCGGAATTGGCCCGGGATGGGAGGTTCTGGAATCGGAATTGGCCCGAAATCGGCAAAAAATGAAAGTTTCTTTAATGTTACTGAAAGATACATTCTTATCGGTGCACAATTTAATACATGAATGGTCAACAGCCGACAGTCAACAAGTTACACTGGCAGGTGGACCAGACTATGAAATTAACTCCTAAAAATGACAGTTTAAATGAAATGTACTTGAAAAATAGTATAAATAGCATTTGTATGATATTCTACATTGTCAAATAGTCGGACTCGGAATTGGCCCGGAATTATGGACACTGGACTCGAAATTGGGCAGGATTGGTGACCACTGGAATCGGAATTGGCTCGGAATCGGGCTAGCTGCACTCGGATACAGCCTTGCGTAATTGTGTGCTAGTTTGCATTTAGTACCAGTGTGAAATATGACCGAATGTTGGTGAGGCTACTCAGGCTAGAGAGGATTGAGGTCAACCGTTTGTTTTTATGGGGAGGGGGATGAATTATTTGTTTCTCCATGACTTTACCAATGTACCCTGTTGGTTGTCCCAACGCACCGATCATGCGGGGCGTACTGGGACTAAAGAAATGAATAAAATAATCAAATTTTGTAAAAAAAAAATGGAAACTAGTATTTTAAGTTTTAATGCATGTGAAGGTGCGATATGCTGTGCTTTAATAGTCAAAGTAATACATTGCCCGTATTACATTCCAAGGGAGTGTACATGTCATGCACAAAAAAAAGTAAAAAAAAATGTCCTAAAGCGCCCCACTCCCCCCACCTTCACACCAAGTTGAGGAAAATTGGTCCCGCCGTCAAGTAGGCCTATAGCAGTTTTTTTTTCAAAACAAAAAATGTGCATTTGACCTTCTGTTACGTGATCTTTGACCTCGGTTGCCATGACAACCACACATTTTGGTAGAACTTGGCATCCCTGTTTTACGTGTGAAGTTTCATGTCAGTGCAATGTTTCATCTTGGAATGTTAGCCATGAAACGATTTTGACACAATTTGCCCTTTACTTTGGGAGGGGGCCCGTCTCCGAAGTACAATTTCCCACCCTTGGGTAGCTTCCCACCAATTTTGAGGACAGTCTGTCCAGCCCACTAGGAGAGTTCATGGCACAAATTTTCGCTTAAAAATATACACTTTCCCTTCCATCAAGTGACCTTTGACCTCAATTGCCATAGTGACCACATATTTTGGTAGTTCTAGATACATTCATTATATGTGTAGTTTCATGTTAGTAGTATGTTTTCTTTTAGAAATGCAATAAAAAAGGTGCCGTTTTCATCAAATTTGTCCTTTGACCACTGACCTTTGACCCTTCCGGTAGTAATTGATATACAAGGGTTTCACCTAGGGTAACTTCCCATCAAGTTTGAAGAAAATCGGTTGATTCGTGATGGAGATGTTAAACAAAACAAAACTGGATACGCACAAACAGACACGCATACGCTCACCCCACAAACACGGACACGTTTTCACCCCCCCCCCCCGTCATGAACTTCTCGTTACCCTGGGGTATCCCAACCTTGGATTAGTCTTAGACCATGAGACTAGTAACTTGGGAAAATAATTGTTGCCATTCTATTTCAGCTAGCATTGGCGTGTATAAATCATTTGGCAGAGGGATTACAGTATCTCGTCCTCAATAGAGCATGCAGTTCCTATGTAGGCTACTGCTCAATTTCCTCCTCACAGAGCGATGACAGGATAAAAATGTAACTTTAGAGCAATTGATTATAAATAGCGCCACTAGCTAAGCGTGTTAATACGTGTCCTCTTTGCGTCGTGGACGTTGAATCTTGCTCTATAGTGCATACACTGAGCACAGCGAACATTTTCCCCTGAAGCATACTGTAAAACATTTGGGAGGCATATTGTTAGTACGGGTAACCCTGCCGAAAAGCTCTTATTTTCCGTTTTTTTACAGCCACAAACTAGAAAATGTGGTTACGAAAATGTGGTTACGAAAATGTGGTTACGAAAATCGTAACCACTTCGGCTACTGTCCATCACTGTTTCTGTGAGAGGGTATTTTCTAACGTACTAAAGCAGTATGGTTTTTGGTGTTTGGTTTAGAGTATCGTCCTTTCCATTTCTTTGGCCGACACGATATACCTGGCATGTTTGCTTAGTTGTCATCAGTTTATAGAAAGAAATGCAGGTAGAGAAATAACGTTCAGGCATCATTAATTATTTTATAGGCCTACTTTGGATTAAACGATAATTAGCAGGGAAGGGCTGGTCTTTGGTTAAAAGTCTGTGAATATTTTATGCGTGTTATGGATAGTTAAGTTACTAGTTGGTAACACCCGGCGTTTGCAGTGGTGCAGGCCCGTAACCAGACTTGGAGAGCCGAGGGGGAAATCCAACGACTCGGGATCTGGGGAGGGGGGGGGGGCTAAGTATAAGTTACTGCACAGGCAGAGGGCCAAGCCAGGAGTAGTTGGGCCTGGCCCCCAAATGAACCTCCTTGGTTACGGGCCTGCAGTGGTGGTACTGAGATACAGAAATTAATGAGGATTTTGCGTTACAGAATGTTTAATTTAATGCAAACTAAAAATACTTACTGCTAATTAAGAACAAGAGTTAGCATATAACCTCCTGGAATGATCGCTGGCAAGTGATGGCTCCGGCAGTTGTGCAAGAGAGTGCGAAACCGGCAAGTAAAATGTAAAGATATATTGGAAATCAGTGGTGCATATAACCTTTACATGGACTGACTGAGTCTTTGCATAAACATTATTTCTAGTATCGTTCAGATGGGTTTGATCCTGGCCGGGTCGTACCAAAGACTTTGAAAATGGAACCAACTGCCATTGTGCTTGGTGCTCAGCATGCGCAATGGAGTAGGGAAAACAAGCCAGTAAACCACAACTGCATGGATAAAAGGCCGTGGCCGGCCCGGCTAAGAAACTGAGCCGTAAAACCTCATCTCATCTAACTCTATCGTGATCAGCAAGCACATTACAGAACTTTCTCTAAAAGATAGTATCACAATAGCTCACACAGTCTAATCTTTTGGTGATTTCAAGTTGCTTATGTCAAGAAGGTGAAATGCTATTAGTAGTTGTACCTAAAGGTTACACTTAATCAAACTGTTTAAAACATCCGCCAAAGATCACTAGGAATAATGGAACAAATGTAAAGTAAAACTCAGGGTTAGTAAGAGTAACCCTGAACTGACTTCGAAGCCCTTCCCCTGAATTTGGACCTATTCTTTACACTTACAGGGGAGCAAATATTGCGGAGGAGATGAACTCCCAGAAAGCAGAATTCGGAATTTAAGAAAAAAGAAATCCCACCCATATTTTATCAATATGCATAAAGTTATGAATCTGAAGCTACTGAAAAACGTGAGTTCAAACAAGCTTCCGCACTTGAACAAAATCATTTTGATTACTGCGCTGCTCTTCTTATCATTTCAAGCACTAAAAAGGAAGATTTTATTTGCTTAATACCAGGGGTATAGCGCCAGTGGAGGCATGGGCCATGTTCCCCACCGTCAGGAAAGTCCCCCCCCCCTTGGGAGAATTTTCCCGATATTTTGGGGAGCCCTAGTCTGGACGATGAAGAACTTAGTCCCCGACGGTGACCCTTCCAGTCGCCCCAACGGTTCACCTGTCTTTTCTCAATATAGCCTGGTAGTTTCTTCAATATATAGACACCCCAAATTTAAACCACACGCTTGATGCATTTTCCTCACGCTTTGCGGGTTATTCCGGTTAGTCGGTTGATAATTTCGTTCCATACAGCTAAATCGTACAAGCCCTTTTATTTTACCAAGCAAACTAAATTTAGACTACGCAGTTTCATGTAAAAGGTTGGGAATTTCATCCCATATCGCATAGCTTTGGCCTACTTGTTCTCTTGTCTTTGTCTTACGTTAAGGTGGGAGGTTTGACTTTTTCATCGGGCAGACAAAATAAATAGGCAGACAATGCAATATGAGTTTTCCCCACAGGGTGTCAACAGCCTTGACAGTTGATCTATTCCTGCTTAAAATAAGTGTAGCGTCTTTTAAGTGTACCCCAAAACTTTCGAGCGCGGTGCAATTCCACCATTCACAATTCCCCAAAACAGTAAAATCAGCACGCAACTCAGCACTCGAAAGATATATGGATATTTGCCCAAAGTTTGCCCTACAAAAGGCTGCAATGAAATGGTACAAAGATTTTCTTCCAATTCCCTCCTCACTCTCCCGTCGACCACCCACCCCTTCCGTCTACATCGTTCCCCCAAACTAGTTGCCCCTGTCAGGGCCTCGGATCAGGCTGCCCCCCCCCCCCCGTCAGGGAGCCTGGCCCCAGTCGGGCAAATCCATGCACCCTGTTTAATACCTCACTGAAAGTCCGTGGTCCATATTTCATGGGTATTAGTAAGAAAATATACCGAATGTGTATGCTGCTCGGGCAGCTTCAAGTTGGTGCAACTGTCACCATAAGCTTAGGCTGTGGGACTATTTTCAATGGGGCAAGGGGGTCTTAGCACTCTAACCGGAAATTCTTCGTACGTTTGCCCGTAAAATAGCATATTTATGTTCAAATAGTCAATTTTTTGTCCAAATGGGTAGAACCAACCCTCCTCCGTCTCCACCTCGCACGCCTATCCTATTCACTAAGAACTTGCATTTGATCCAGTACATGCACTCAGTGCCAAGGATATTGCTTCAGATCGAAATCACTACTCAAGACCAATCTCGAGATCGATTCACGATCCCAGGGATACGGACTCTGAAAGCAAGGACTCTTGACTTAGCTATACAGTCGCCGAGACCGGCTAGAAATTGCAAACAGTTTAACTTTTCTTATGAACTCCACCCAATATCACTTAAGGCTATGAATCGAGTTGTTCTCTATGCACATCATCTTATACCACTTCTACGTACTGTGCGCTTTTACGGTACTGTGTGATCGGCCTCATATGATTATGGGGATGGCCCATATAATCATCCCCACGAATACGTGTATGCTGGAAAGTACATTAAATTTATTCATGATTAAACATGATTAGAAAGTGTTCATTTAAAATGCCTAATTGCGTAATAAAATGCTGCCTAGGCTACGCTGCATCAGACAAGAATAAAACATGTTTGGTAACTTTACTGAAGTGTAAAACATTATGGCTATGAGCCTGGCTTAGTGTTTATGCAGTGATCTCTGACCAATGAATGTGTGACTTGGTAACGTCAAAATCAGGCACATGTTTCCTCTTTCAGAAGTTTCTACCTGGTAAATCATGAAAGACTTGAAGAAATGGTTTGCTTTCCAACGTAAGCAAACGTCCTAAAAAGAGATAAAGTTTCTTGAAGTTTTTCTTCCTCATCACTAGCTTTGCCACATGGCCGGGGTGGGGGGGGGGGGATTGCCCTCCCCCGAATCACCCTGTTTCATTTCTTGCGCCTCACCCTCCCGTTCAATAAATGAGCAAGTGATGTATTCAAATAGGTTTCTTGAAAACTTAATCAAACCTTATCAAACCGCCACGGCTGCACACACTGGACAGTGGAGTCTTACACGATCAATTAATTTCTGACCAATATATAGCCTCATATCGGTAAATAACGCATATTATATTAAGCCTTATTATCACCATAGTCTTCGCCGAGTGCGTACAGTCGGCATTAAAACAGTGAATCGCACAAAGTAAGTGACTTCCGTGACCATCGGTGGCGTCATTTTCGTAAGAAAGTCTTCAATCTCTGCTTAATCTCTAGGCGTATTTCCATGGTTGCAGGTATTTAAAATCGATTCCAAATTGATTGAGGTTCCAAGGATAATACAGGACTAAGGCATATTACGACACAGTCCTAACATTGGACTGTTTCAATCTATCACAATCCTCGTGACAAACGTAATTCATTCACTGTGACATCCCCTGTAAGTATTTTACCGATAGGCTATTTGATGAATTTTTTTCAAGAGTCTGGCTTAAAATTTGGGAACTACATTGCCTTAATCTGTAGGCTGCGTACGAAATCCAACTTAAGTTTTATGTATTCGTATGTAAGACTTTTGCATTATTTTCAAGGCATAAAGTTGCAAATAATCTGGTAATCTCAGGACAACTTGCATGTCTTGTAATGGTCCTCGAATTCAAATTCTGGTTGTCTGGGATGACCATATAAGTTGATCCCTTCCTTTTTAAGCTTTACAGTACATTGTTGCTCTTGTACGATTTCAATCCAGTGCAGCTTATCGATGAGTTTTGTGCTCAAAATAGCCTTTCCTAAGTGTAGCCTATAAATATACCAATACCCAAGAACATTACCTCTGAAATTTATCCTTCAAAACAGTCGGCTTCCTGAGGCTTCTGAGACATTAAATCCAAGGACCTTCCGGGGACTTCGCCCCCTGGACCCCACCAGGGGCCATAAGGCGGGCCCCTGGATTCAACCCGCAGGGCTTTGCGCTTCGCACTCGCCGTGCAAGCTTCAGTTTCTAGGATTGCGATAATTTACCCCAAAGTTGAAGAGAAATCTACTTCCCCGCTGCTTCCCATAACTTCGGAAGTAGTTTTGGACAGCCAGTCGTTTATGCCAACAGTGCGCCCCGTGGGTGACCACCATCGGCCCCAAGAGTGTCGGTTGCGGCGTAGAGCAGGAACGTAGTAGCCAAAGCAGATAAAAGAGGACAGCTAGACTCACTGGTCGATAAGGCTAGAGCATAGGCATAGGATGCGGGGGCTGGGGCTGCAGTCCCCAACCAAATGTTTTTGTGAAAATTCGGGCAATATGCTGAAAAATTTTCGGGCACCTACCAACCTGCTGAAAGGAAAATAATGCAATGATGTAGCTAAAGGTAATTAATAGTTTAAAGAACTTTCTTGGTAATTAAAACAAAGTTCTGATTTGAATGCACCAGCACCTATATATTCGGTATTAATTCGCCAGTGTATTTTTTATGGTTAAACTTTTTTAATGATTATCAGTGTTGTAATTAGGGGGCCATTAGGCCCTGCGCGCCCTCCCCCACTGATGCCGATTTTTTTAGTACCTAAAATACGTAAATTTTTTAACACAAATTTTACTTCAAAGGCAGCATATGTGGCTCCAGGTTGCATGTAAGGACACCCAATTTTTCAAAAATTTTCAAAGGGGAGGCCTTAGACCCCTGGCCTGGGCCGGCGATCACACAACATAATGCATGCCCCCACCCCCACGAGAGAAATCCTGGAATTTTTATGATCATTATTATTGTAACGACCTACCCCAAATTAGAATAACCATAGGTGTAGGAAGCAGGGACTTTAGCCCCCCCCCCAGTCAAAAATGTGGGGCTGAAGTATGCCTCCCCCCCAAGATCCAAGGGCAAAAACCCCTTATTTGTCTCTTCTGTAAGAAATGTCAAACATTTGCAGTAATTTCCTTAAAGTTTGTCAAAAATGTTGCACCAAATTACATCTGAGGACCCTCAAATACCCTCAGACACTCCTCCCCTTAGACCCCTCCCCTAGGACGGCGATCCGAAACAAGGTTCAGCCCCCTCAGTCTCGAAAAGCTTCCTTCGCCTATGTGAATAACAACAACAATGCAAATGAAGTAAACAGTACTTACATGATAGTGCATGTAGTTTTCTGATTAATTCCCCCTACAGGATTACCTTTCAAAGAAGGAGGCCCAGCCAATTGTTTCTATTTTTGCAATCTTTGGCATGTATGTCTCATTGAAGGTAGTTAAATACTGCACTGCATGGTCCGCGATTTCGCAAACCCAACAACTTCTATGTAAGGGCTTGCCCGGGCCCCTGGTCCCCTTAGCCAGGCTTCAGCCCTGAACCATACGCTCTAACGGGGATCTAAAGCGTTTCTAAAGGGGCGAGCCAAATTAGGAGGGAACGGTTCGTCCTTGGAATTTTCAAGTAAAAAGTGTGTATTTTTCTGGATGAACGAATATTCCTCTTAAAATTCCCAAATTGCTTCGAGAGTTCTAACTTTTGTACTTACAATTTTGACCATTTTCTATCATTCCTCAGAAGGGGTGACGGCCGCTTCCCGTGAAAGCTAATCATACCCACATCCAGCCTATGGAAGATACACGGACCTAAGGGATATGACTGAACAATGAATATGCCCGGTACAGCCGACGACGTAGGAAAACACGGACCTTGATATAATGGAGCTCTGCTCCCATAATTCTCACCTATAAGTTCTCAGTGCTTCTACCAAACCGCAGGGTCATAAAAAATAAATTTTCGCATACATCCTAAGGGGAAATTGTATAGCGTAATAAGTAGATTTACCCAACACAAGCTATTTTTATGTATGTGGATTTTTCCCGTAGGACTGCTCAAAAAATCCTTAATTTCGCTTTGTAAATTTTAAAAATTAATTAAACGGGGGGGGGTGGGGTGCGGCGGACACCCACACCCGCAGGCTCAGGTTCGAAGTACCCAGAATATGGGAACCTCTTGTTAATGCCCCCCCCCCCCCGCCCCCTCGGCTTCTGGAAACATGTTCCCGATTCACGCACCGACACTAGCTGGGGTAGGCGACCGGCTGCTTCTCCAGCCTTTGCGTCATATTCAATCCTGAATACCCGTCCCTTGACAAAATCCTTACCACGAACGTGACAATAGCCAACATTTGGGTGCATTACCTGTGTAGTAACTAAGAAGTACCATAACTGGCACCAACCATGCGACTAATTAAACTATTTTTCTTAAGACCCCTCCCCCTCTATTTATAAGGTATTCAATTCGTTGGGTACCAACAACTTCCACCAGACCTTTCCTTCAATTATTGGTGATATATATATATGTAGATATATTTATATATAGATATATATTATATATATATATATATATATATATATATATATATATATATATATATATATATATATATATATATATATATATATATCGAAATGCTGCGGATCACTATAGTAGTATGTAGGTCGATAAAGGTTGTAAAAAGTGCTAAAAGTTTGCGGAAAATTCCACGACGTTTCGAGTATAGACTCTTCATCAGGTGGCAAAGAAATGCAACTGAACAACAAAGAAGTAGAAAAAGAGAAGAAACACATTGAAGAATGGCACGGCAAACCGGTCGTACAAAGCCAACACGGTGTAAAAATGCGAAGGCTGCATAAAACTGGTAAAAAGTAATGAAGAGGGGAACAAGTTAAAAAAGGTCCATTCTAATGTTAAGACCGTGTGGGGAGAGGGTCCCGAGCTTCATGATAAGCCGGTTTTCGGCGGTCTGACGATCACGGTCAGAACCTCTGCACATTAAGGCTGCGGTGACGGCCAAGTCTTTAATTGAGCACGGTGATGGTGGGTTGAAATGTGTGGCGACCGGATAACCTTGAAGGTTCTGTTTGATGGACCTGAGGTGTTCAGTGATTCGGTCAGCCAGCCGACGTTTGGTCTCTCCCACATACAGGCAATTGCAACGTCCACAAACTAAAATGTAAACCAAATTTGTGGAAGTGCAGGTAAAGTGTTGGTTCACACTGAATTTGTTGCCGTTAGAACCCAAAATATTAATGAGTGTGTTCTTGCCAACCACTGGGCATGTGTTGCACCTACTACGCCCACAGGGAAATGTACCTGGGATGTTGTCAGTTGGTTGTTGTGGATGGGAAGCCCGAACTAAGTGCTTGGAAATGTTCTTTTCAACTCTGAAGGCCGTAATGGGGGGTTCGGGGAAAATATCACGGGTTGAAGGGTCTTTACGAAGGGTCTCTACATTCCTGTAAATGGCACGAATGATGGGGCGTACTGATGGGTGATGGGAAATTACCAAAGGAATGCGTAGATTGGTAGACGTGTTAGATTTCTTACTCAAGGCCTCCTCTCTGTTGATTCCTTGGATTCTATGTAGAGCACCGGTAAGGATTTTGGTGGGATACTGACGCTTCTCAAAGAATGATAGTATATTTTTGGAAGCTGCTGAAAAATCAGAATCTTCTGAGCAAATCCTTCTGGCCCTTAAAAGTTGTGAATATGGGATGGATTTGGTACAGGATTTGGGATGGTTGGATGGATACAAAAGGTAGTTATGAGAATCGGTGGGTTTAAAATGTAGGTTTGACTTCATTTTACGATCGCAAATTGATAATTGAAGGTCGAGGAAAACCACTGAAGTGTCAGAAATACAATGTGTAAATTTCAAAAATGGACTGAAGGATCCTACAAATTGGATGAAAGATTCTAAATCTCGACGGGTCCCTGTTGCCACTCCCACAATATCGTCAATATACCTTTTGTAAAGGAAAGGGTGAGCACCGGTATACTGCGAAAAAAGTTGTTCTTCAAAGTGGCCCATGGTTCGGCAAGCAACAGAAGGACCCATTTTGGTTCCCATGGCTACTCCTTTGACCTGACGGAAAAAGCGCCCATTGAACTGGAAACAGTTTTGGGTGATAACAATATATATATATATATATATATATATATATATATATATATATATATATATATATATATATATATATATATATATATATATATATATATATATATATAATATCCGCAAGAATTTTTTACTTAAGCTTAAGGCAACAGTTCATGCTTAATCGACATTACGACGACACCTGACATTAAGGCAACAGTTATGTGTCGCCTTAATGTTTTAGCTACCATTTAGAAAAAATAATTTTACCGTCGGAAATAGGTTTAAATTGTTCTATATTGTCTAGAAAGTATGTCTACAAAATTTGGTTAGGGTAGGGTTAGGGTTAGGGGTAGGGTAAGCAGGCCCGTAGTCAAGGGGAACATTTTTCGCCCCCCCCCAGAAGATAAAAAATTAGCATTGTCGTAATGCATTTTAGTATGTTTCGCCCCCTCTGGAAAATTTTTCGCCCCCCCAAGCTTTTTTCCTCCCCTTCAACACCTTGTCTGGCTACGGGACGTTAGAAAAAATTGAAATTTTAGTGTACAAGTCAATGAAACTGTCGCCCTAAGGTGTTATCCACACTGTTTATATATATATATATATATATATATATATATATATATATATATATATATATATATATATATATATATATATATATATATATATATATATATATATATATATATATATATATATATATATATATATATATATATATATATATATATATATATATATATATATAGGTCGAAGAGTAAGTAACTGATTCGATCTGAATTAAATTCAACCCAAGTACTGGCATAGCCTTTTGAACAAGGGAAGAATGAAATAAGAAACCAGAAGGAAAATTTAGCCACGCGGGTTTGAACCCGGGACGGTCGCTGTCCGGGCGACTGCCTTAACCACTGCACCACCGTGACTTACTCTTCGACCTACATTTACAGTCGATCTTACCACGTTCGACTTATATATATATATATATATATATATATATATATATATATATATATATATATATATATATATATATATATATATATATATATATATATATATATATATATATATATAATTTGGAATTACCTGTACTGTGAAAAATCTTCAATTCATTCTTTAATAAACCAGTCTGTCGGTACTATATAGGTGTTAATGGACGCAAACTCGTGATCCCAGCCTGTACAATCGAGTTGAGCAGCGCCCTGATTATTTTGATAACGTGGGAACTTAGAAAAAAAAAGTAGTAACTATTTTAATAAGACTAGGGAAAATAAGTATTTTCTTTATTAATTACCCTCAAATAACCTTTTATTTTTTCGTAAGTAATATTCACCTAATACTTACAAAAGATACAACCATTTTGCGCATAGGTTTACAGGGTCAGGAAATCAATTGGCTCATAGAGGACCCCATAGCAGAGTGAACGGGGTGGTGAACACCGTTGAGATTTGCCTCCTCTTTTTGCCCAGAGGCTCACGAGGCAGGCATGTACTAATCGTTCCCATTTCTGCTCCCCGGACCGCCATTTAACGTCCCCATCCGACGGACGTGAGTATGATTCGAGTGAGCTCAGTAGCCACTTTCCCAACTGAAAGGCTGGGAGGTGTGGGTTATTGCTCTGCACCACTGCCCGACAGCTGAACTGAGCAAAGCAACATTCTGAGTCAGCCAACTTCCTTAAACAGATAGTTATACACCATATCACTAATGTAAACCCACTCAACATCATTGTAAACAGTATGCTGAACAAGCAAATTTTAGTTCGGGGTCTCTAGTATGCAGTACACTCAAACCACCAAACCAACCCCACCCAAAGCCAACTCAAACCTCTAGAAGCATAAAAATTTCTGAGATGAGATGTAGACACGTCCTCCCCTCAACCTCGGACTTCCCAGTGCCTTTAAGCACTTGTCCCAGATTTTCATTTCAAACGATATCTGAAAATGGATATGCACTAAGGGAGTTCGGTAACTTCCGTACACAAAGCATGCTGGGAAGGAAAGTGAATCGCAACAGAGGCTGCATGTGCATGAGATGGGTATTTTGTATAATCACGCACAATTTTTTAGTTTAAATTATGGTTCTCTCGACATCAATCACGGATCAAAGAGCATTTTCCTTCTTTCTCAAATTAATTTTTGAAACTTGAACCGAAAAATTTTGACAGCATGACGGTCAGGGGCTGCTCCAGGATTGCCCAACGGGGGGGGGGGGGAGGGGGAGGGGGAGGGCAGCAACCCGAAACCTCGGCGGAAGGCGATAAAGTGCCGAAACGATGTCTGAAGCAAATATTTGGCACAAGCCGAAAATTTTGGGCTCTTATTGGGGAAAATAAAAAATCTGGGCTTTTACCGTGGTAAATTTGAGAAAAAAAATGGGTTTTTGACTATGAAAATTGGAAAATTTGGGATTTTTATTGAAGAATTTGCCCTCAGAAATTAGACCAAAATTAAGTAAATCGTCGCGGGCCACTGGCCATTGTCGGATATTTTATCGTTTACATAACAGCTCCCTGACGAAACCGGAAAATTTCCCTACGGGGGGCCAGTCTTCCCCGACGGGGCCATGGCCCTGCCCCCACCTGGCGCCACCACTGATGAGGGTGAATTGTGAGAGACAAGAAAACACTCGCTCGAAGCCTCCTTATCATTTGCGAAAATATCCGTGGACTTGATCTGTGGTACAGCAACATCCAATTTGCAAACTCGTCTATTAATTTATGTCCGTTAGGGGCAGTACAAGAGAAAAGACATAGAGCCGTACACATAGAGCAGGATATAGTTCCTATTTCCTGCTCTATGGCCGTACATAATACCTCAGAGCCATATACTGGCTCTGTAACACCTACAAAGATATTACAAGCATAGATTTCAAACTTAAAATGGCGCGTTGACTCTCCCATGGAGACCAAAATATCGGGGCGGAAGTGCTGATCACTGCTCAGTCGTTTTGAAATCAAACAAGCAAATGAATGTCTTACAAAAATATTAATACTTGTTATTTCGGAATGTTCTTGACTGGAGAAGTAGGCCTACTCAGCCTCAATAAATTCCACTTAAACCAGAATAACTTATTTCTTCAACGCGGCATCTACCTATTTACACTTAAACATGAACGCACAATGACTGGTTTTGCAAGTTCATGGACATTCATTGGTCAGTTTTTATGGTATCTTCAAGTGACGCACTCCATATGCGCGTTTAATTACTTACGCGCTCATAACGGGAAAGCAACTAGCGCGTTTGTTTCCAGAGCGCGCAGAACTGTGCGTCAAGTATTCCGGATAACAGAGAAATGTATTCTGCCGGTATAGAACGCCTTGTAAAAGTGCACGCACGCTAACCTCTTTTAACAATGAAATTTTCTGTGACGCGTTCTTAGTTTTGTACGCAGATCGCGGATAGAACGGTGGGCATGTCAAATTGACACTTCCGCCCCGATATATGCGTCTCCATGTGGAGCACGTATATGGCAAGCCATTTTAACATTTACCTCCTAATTATACTTAAGCATAATTAATTTCACTTAAGTAAAATTCAATTCGGCTTAAGTGAAATTAATTCAACTTAAGTAAAATGAATTCGGCTTAAGTAGAATTGTATTCTACTTAAGTAAAATTGAAATTTACTTAAGTAGAATTGTCAAAGCTGATGCAGCATCCAATTTCACTTAAGCTGAAATGTATTTTACTTAAGTGAAATACAATTTAACTTAAGTGGAAATGAGCTCGATTTGTACTTAAGCTTAATCGAAATTTGCTTAAGTGTAATTAAATTTTACTTAAGCTTAATCGAATTCTACTTAAGCTCATTTTGATTCAGCTTAAGCAAAATACATCAGCATTTTACTTAAATAAAACATGATAACACTTAAGTAGAATTCAATTTTTTTTGAGCATAGCCTATTTTATATCGTTTTTGCTTTGATATTGTGTGTCCTTATGGCAAATTCAATTTCACTGAATTCAATTTCACTTAAGCTTAATTGTATTTCACTTAAGCTTAATTCTGTTAAGCTTAAGTAGAATTCAATTCCACCTAAGCTTAATTGTATTTTACTTAAGCTTAATTCTTTTAAGCTTAAGTAGAATTCAATTCCACTTAAGCTTAATTGTATTTTACTTAAGCCTAATTCTTTTAAGCTTAAGCAGAATTCAATTCCACTTAAGTGAAATTCAATTTCACTTAAGCTGAAATAAGTAAGCCAATCACATTTTACTTAAGCTTAATAGAATTTAGCTTAAGTAAAATTCAATTAAGCTTAAGTGAAATTGCGAACCTATTTTACTTAAGTTGAATTGAATTTTACTTAAGCTGAATATAATTTCACTTAAGTAAAATTCTATTTCACTTAAGCAAAATTAAATTAAGCTTAAGTAGAATGCATTCACATCATTTCACATTTAGCTTAAGCGAAATTGTATTCTACTTAAGTATATCACAATTTTACTTAAGCAAAATTGAATTTTACTTAAGTGAAATTAATTGTGCTTAAGTATAGTTAGGAGGTAAATGTTAAAATGGCTTCCATAAGCACGGACTTCCCATCATGGACAGAGGATAACGTGCCCAGACGGTCGCCACCGTCTAACAAATTTAGGCTTACCAAGATGGCCGCCGGGTTGCCACCATTTGCCGAATTTGAGGATGAATCTGTAACATTTTAGACAAAATATAAACATGGTTTGAAGAACAACAACACAGTCCTTCATTCTATTTGTTGAATTTAACCTGAGCTTGCATTCTTTCGAAAATATTACAAGTTTCTCACACAATCTGTCGATACGGAGCCCACTTGAGCAAGTCCAAACTTTAACACACACGCTATAGCAGGCAGCCATATTGGTAAGCCTACTCGTGTACGTACGGTGGCGACAATTTACGCATAGGACGTTAGTACAATATGCTCTGTCCATGTATATAAGAAGTCCGTGATGTCGAGTCACTGAGCTAACAGTGTACGTATAGGAGTTTGGATGCTTATAATATCTTTGGAACACCTAAGGAAAGTACGCCCCCTATTATAGAGTTACTCGTATTAGCGTCCACGTAGAGTGGACTGAGCGTGAGCCTACACCATAGAGCAGGATATAGGAACCTATATCCTGCATGCTCTATAGCCTACACTGTACTTCATCGTACAGTGCAGTCTAGTCTGACAGTTGTGTCACCACCATCCAGCCGTACTGTACTTACTGTCAAGTGCAACTTAACGACGTGAGGTATATTGTGTCTTACCGGGTGAAGTCCACCCCCCCGCTTGACGCAAGGGTCAGCCTATTTCTAAAACTTGCAAAGCCGGCAATAATTGCAAGATTGTGGAGTAGACTTAAGGTAGTTGAACATAATTTTGAGCCTGCTAACCCGTTACCGTGGAAACATCTTACTACTCAATTGTACTATTATCAGAAACCAGTCAGTATAGCTTAGGCCTATCCTAGGCCTATGCTATTACTTGACGTTAATTATAACACAGTGCAACTTTGTTACTGTTATGTTAGTGCTTACCAGTCGAAACGTCCCCCGACCAAAACGTCCCCGTACCAAAACGTCCCTGCCATTGGTCAAAACGTCCCCGTGCAAAAACGTCCCCAGATTTAATTGGTAGGCTAGGCCTATGTCTTTAGTCTGAACTCAATTCCATCAAGTAATTTTGTTAAAGGCAATAGGCAGTCGCCCCAAAATTTTCTTTGAAAAATCAGCAAACTCTTGCAAATCTCCTCATATTGCATTACAAGCACCTCTGAAGATGTTTTGAACATAACTATTACAAACAATAGGTAAAGCAAGGTGAAATTCTCCTTGAATTCCACAATTCACTAACAAAAATATTGTCACATGATCAAAATAGGCCAATCATGAACCAGAGTGACAGGATACACTCACTCTGTTTGGGGTGACTGCCTACTGCCTTTAAGTGCAGTTAGGCCTAACGTTAGGCCTATTGGTATGAAATGGAAGTTTTCTGGAAAATTTAAACTTTATGGTCCTTGTACTCAATGCAAATTTAAAAGTGTTTGTGGTAACTGTGAAGTCCGTTCGTCGACTGTTATAGGCCGAGTTGGATGACTAACTTACGTTTGTAAGTTCTAACGTTGGCCAGCCTAATTAATGCTTGCCTAACTTTATCCTAATCAATCCTTACACTCAGTTTTTGAATTGTTCTAAGTTTTCTTCAAGTTGCCGACTAATAGTTTTAATGTGAATTCCAATAAAATCCATGTTTGAAGTCTCTGGGCGGGGACGTTTTGACTCCCCATATGTAATAGTACGGGGACGTTTTGGTAAAAAGCGGGTACGTTTTGGTAGCTAAAAAGCGGGGAAGTTTTGGTCTGGGGACGTTTTGACTGGATACCATGTTAGTTAGCCTAGGCCTAAGCCTAAAAGCAATCTGATTATTAGTGCACAGACAGAATTGACACTGAAAGAAAGTAGCACTGACTCTCAGTCTACTACTGAATGTGTACACTGAAAAATGAACCCAACTTCTCAGTGACTGAAATTGAGAGAAAAACACTGAAAAGCAGTGTTCATTTTTCAGTGTCCTACTGTACTTTTACAGTGTCCTAGGCTTACACTGTAGGCTAGTAACTTGCTGTAGTGAAGGCCATAGGCATTCTCTGCTTTATATATTTAAATGTATTCTAGGCCTCCACAATATACTAGCTGCTTTGAAAGCTACACTATATGCCACCTATGCATCTGGTCATGCCAGGCATTAGCACTATAAATCCAGATTGGAAAGTTTGCCCTGCGCGGGGGGGGGGGGGGTTATCCCCCGCACAAAAATATGAATCTCGAAGTTGCCAGCTGCGCAATTTGACAACTGCAACCACGCAAACTTATTGGCAGCAACCAAGCAAGTTGGCTGGGAAAGACAATTTTCTGCAATGTAGGAGGTAGTTTTGGCTTAAATTTTCTTGCAATGTTCCGTGCCAACCCATGGTAGCCCTCTGCTTAGATAGTATCGGCCGCGCAATTCTCTTGGCCATTATTAATGTCCCCCGCGCACCATTGCAAGCTTTCCAATCTGGCTATAAGTAGGGAAGTTGATCTGTGTTGTTTCTGTGGGTTGCGTGTGCATACTGTACAATAGATGTCATTTAGTCCTCAGTAAAGGACTGTGGTCGTTCGCCTACAGCTCTCTATACACAGTCCTTACACCGACCATTGAAAATAGCGGGGGGATTGGCCGTCTGTGTAATGGTTGAAATTTTCCCTGTGCTTCTTCACAGCAAATTCTGAAATACAAAATCCTAATTTACAACCAGAATTTTCGTTCTCCCAGATCTTACACGAAGTAATTGCAATGCTGTGTCTGGATCACTGAGAATTTCCGGAAAGTGCCACAAATATGAAATGAAATCAGCCAACTTTTTTCGCGCCGTAAAATTTACTGGTGTGACTATGGAACTTTGTTTACATCAGTATGCGGAATAAGACTACATCGTTAACGTCAATTGAAGAATGTTTGCAGATGCAATTCGTCCCATGTGTATTTCGATCGAACTACAGTAACCAAAGTGGTTGTGCATGACAGTCACAATGTTACGCACACGGCATTCTTTGATGTCAACAATATTTCGAGCGCTACAGTAAAATTGTTTAAGAAGAGGCAAAGTTGATGATTTTTCATTTCACATTTTTCGGTCACGTTTTCAGAGGTTTTAAAGTGATAAAAAACAACTGCAATATAAGTGTAAGACATGGAAAGGAAAAGTTATGGTAGTTTATTAAGACTTTAGGACCTAACTTTGCAATAAGAAGAAAATCAATTTCGACCAGCACTGTGCTGGTCGAAGACCCCGGGTTTTCAATGAGTCGGAGTAAGGACCGTGTATAGGGAGCTATCGGCGACCGGCTATACACGGGCCTTTACTGAGGACTAGATGTCATTAAGCTATCGACTGATACCATAGTAGGCCTAGGCCTAAGTCCACTTAGGCCTACCCAAATCACAGTTAACATCTTTCATTGCATCGTTTGCACATTTCGTTTGACGTGGACTGTCTAAGTGGAAACATTAGGTTCTGTTGATCAGCCATTTCATTCATGGTGTAGCCTACTGTACCGTACCGTTTTGTGCACAGTGACTGACTCATTGTACTGACTGATTCAACGTAAAATCACTAGCCTGCAATATGTGTACCAATAGCGTGACCCATTTTTGGCTTGTATGTTTCAGAACTTATCAAATTGTACATTGATTCTCTTCCATATTCAGTACAAAGACCAAGTCTTTCATACAACATTGAAAGAACCTCGCAAATGTCTTTAAAATATTGGTTAACACACTGTTATATGCTTCACACTATTAGTACACACACTGTAGGTCTAATGTAACGTTAGGTCTGTAAAGTGTATCAAGTACAGTATAAGTTGTAGGCCTAGGGTCTTGCTGCGAATGTCTGTGCTTAGGACCTGGTTGATGCTTCATCTTCACTTCTGTCATTGGAAGGCATAGCAGGGCTGGTCATATAACCCGGGCAATCGCCCATGCCCGCCTAAACGCCCGCCTTGGAAGCAAAAACACAAGTTTGCCAAGGTGTGCATCAAAAATGCCCTCCGTAAATTGTGTGCTGGGCAACAAACAGCCCACCTTGAGAAAATGTGATCACCTGTGTGAAAATACAATGCTAAAACCATCAGAATACACTGCAGTATTAGTATACATTTACACACAAAAGGACCAAAAAAGACTTTTCCCGCCAAAATATTTGGCAACTTCAGTAGCGAACACAGCCAGCCGCCGTACAATCCTGACAATGCCCGCACCGCACAGTTTGATTTTACTGTGGTTCGATTTGCACAAGGTAAGCTATCAGCTTGCTGCATGCATCTTGTACTTGCAAGAGAGTACTGTCCGTTTCCAAAATACATGGTTTTCACAATCATCATTTTTTTTTTCAGGAAGTCACAGACTCCTTCAAAATAAATTTACAAGAGGCCAACTTTAAAAGACAAGGGGTCAAACGTAAATTTTGAGTTTAATACAACAAACTTTATTCCGGTTTTTTGTTTATTTTCTATATATCTGTGATGCTTTTCCACTATCTTTTTCTTGTAAGACATGATATTCAATCTGTCAATAATATGGGAACTGGATAGTGCTACAGTACCTTTTGTGAAATAATTTGCACAATGAATGTATTGGCAAAATTGCATTATCATTACTGACTGTTGGGGCAAAAAAGCTGTGCGTCAGTTTGACCCCAGAGGTTTTGTGTCTATGCGTCAAAATGAAAAGTTGTGCGTCATTGACCCGGGTGCCCGAGTCAGTGAAATCACTGAAATACATCATTTTTGAGTGTCAATTCACTGTCAAACATAACCAAATTTGTCAAAAAGACAAAACCATTGTCTTGATATGTTCAAAAGACTCCCAAACAAGTACTGTATCAACATAATACTGACAAATTTTGATTGGAAGGTTTTTCACCACGAGGCTTTGCAATTTTGTCGTTGCCTAACGTGTGAAATACATGGATAGGCCTACTACTGTAAGATGCTGCAATATGCAGAAGTTGTCTGCTTACTCGTAGAGCTACAGGGTCAAAAATTTACCAATCAGTGTTATCAAATGTTGTCTGAGATGTTGGTATGAGAGTTCAGACATATTTATGGCCAGAATACTGTACTGTAGGTCTTTGCTTGTCAAACCAGCTTGAATATTTTCTACTGTAAGCCTTTTGCCTTACATATTACTGTTATGAGAAGCAAATAGTTTTAGTTTCTTGAAGTCCTTAAAGTGACATGAACATAACACCACTCTAAATCCTCATTCTATTGCTGTTTGGGGGGTAGGGGATTCATCAGTAACCACCAGACGAAAACATTGTGGCCCATGGCCCCAACCTAGCTCCCCCACTCCTGTTGGAAGATAATGATCAAAGTATATCCCCATTAAATATTAAAGGGGAATAAGTATGATTTTTGTGCATACTACACTTAATTACTCACAAGAAGGACATGCTTTGATATTGGATCTACTGTAACTTGTCACTGCCATTTTCTGGACTGTAGGCCTGGGCCTGACTACAGTATGTACCATCGAAGAAGGAATATTGGTAAAGTCCCTACTGTATGGATGTCAGTTAATCCTTGGACCCTTACTGGCATCATTCATGGAGTGGCTCCACCATACAGTATGTTACCCTGGACTTGGTCTGCCCAGTGTCCACAGTGGTGCATATGGTAGAAGGAAATAGAGCATCAACTCAACCCTGTTGGGTGCCATGATGTTGCATTGGGGGTATTTGTGGCAAGTTGAGATACAATCATTTTCATTTTTGATTCCTTGCCGAAGGCAGGCAAGGAATCTATGCGATGGTGATGTCGGTGTATGTGTGTGCGTATGTATGTGTGTGTGTATGTATATGTGTGTGTGACAACAATCTCGTTAGCACTCTAGTTTTTGAAGGGAAAGGGCGAGGACGAGAAACTTCAACAGTTGGGTGTGTGGGTAAAGCATATAAAGATCTCAGCTGGGATTGGTTTTGGTGTAGTTTCAAAGGTCATCTGAGGTCATCAGCAGGTGAAATTACAGACAAGCCGATGTTTTGCAGTGATCTCATCAGCTATATGTTGCACCGTGAACTTCAGTACATGGTGGATAGGGTAGTGCCTCTTGAGGTTATGAATGATTTCCAGAGTATTTATTGGAGGTCAAAGGTCATACAGGGATCATACCAGGTTACGGAGTAAAAAGTTTGTTAGCACCATCTAATTTTTGAAGGAAAACATGCAGGATACTTCAAACTTGGCACATTGGTATATTATGCAAAGGGGGGATCTCCCTTTGGGATTGTTGTTGGCATGGGGTCCAAAGGTCATTTGAGGTCACTGTACAGAGCAGAAACAGAAAAGCACTGTGTTTGCGTATACATCTCAGGGCACTGCATGTTGCCAATGAAATTTTAAACTTGGTTGGAAGTTGGTGCATTAAAGTTTAACTAATGTTTTCACTATTTCTTGGAGGGTCACACGGGGTTCAAAAGGGAAAGTGGTCCAGTAGAGAGAAAAGTTTGGGTAAACTCATAAAAATTGGTTGAGATAGTTACTGTTGTTTAATTTTTTAGTAATTATTTTTTCAGTTTTCCCTAGAGGTCACATGGGTTGATGTGTGGCTCCAGAGGTGAAAAGCTTGGTAACACTAATATTTTACATGGATGATAACAATATGGGGTGGGGGGGGTGATCCTACTCTGCAGCTGGGGTTTTGTTTTTGGTGATGGGTCAGATGATGATTGGGCACGTAAGTGAGGTTACAGGCGGTTTTTGTTTAATTGCAAACACTATATATCTCTTCTACCTTTCACTTATCCTTATGTTTTAAATTGCTTTTAATATAATCATTTTGAACAGATCCATTTGGCAGTTAATTGGTTCATATTAATGATTTTACAGGTTTTGAAAGAAGCTATTTATTTTATATGTGCCTCCCACTAAGTTGGTTTGAGAACTGGAGACAGTTTCTTATTGATACAGTACACTTATTCCACTTTAAGAACCAGAGGTAAAAACAATTCCCCCTCTACAGTAATGTGTCCGCTGAGGATAAGACTGTCACAGCTCACAAAGACAAATCACCTTTGTAGACTGGATACTGGCTGGGACCTCTGACCCCTACCCAATTGTTGGTGGTAGTACCTCTTAGCGGAGTCCAACGACCAGATAGAAAATTTTTTTGGGGGAAAAAAAAAATTTTTTTTTTGTTACCAGTGAAGATGTTTGACAAGCCCTAAGTGTTTAGATTAATGTCAGTATCATGACCTAGTTTTTGTGGAAGGAGGATATGGATGCATCTGTAGCAATTGAAAATATAAATCAGAGACAATCCCTTGCTGTGTGTTGAAATCCCTGCTTGTCACTATGGCCAGCACCGAATTAGCTGGAACCCATCTTTTCAGGGTGAGCTGTGGTACTTACTGTAATTGCTAATGATGGTAATTGTTTTCTCTAGGGAACTACCAGTACCTGTTTCCATTTCCCTGACAACCTAAAAAACCTCCTTAAAATTCAAAGTGCTGTTCAAATTTGTCAGTCAGTCATATCTTTTGGACAGTACTTGGGGAATTTTTTGACAACTCGCTGGCTCCTGAAAGCATATGAAAACCTTCGGATATATTATTGGGCATTTCTGGTTTTTTGGTGAAAGGATAAGAGTGGCAACCCTTCATAGTTGATGTGTAAGTTCAATGTGTAAAAGATCTTAGTTGGGATTGCTTTTGAGGGTCACCAGCTGTCAACAATATAACATCTTTTGTAACCACATTATCTCAGTAAAGGGAATACATAAAGAAACTGTTGTCATACATTTTTCTTCTGTATGATTGTTAAAAAAAAAAACCCCCACAACCTATCCGTGATTGTCCCTTATTGATTGCAAGAAAGATTTAAACTTATGCTCTCATGCCTTCTCCATCTCTCAACTTGGAAAGGAATCACTACGCCTCTTGGCGTTCTTGTTTTGACTGATTTCATGATTTCAGAAAACATGGCACCACTGTTTTTGTTTTGAGTGTTGCATCTAAGTTTGGATCTTGCTGGGGTGGGGGGCTTCCCCCTAACATTTATTTTCAGAGCAGCATGGTTTTCACTCATCATTTTTTTTTTCAGGAGTCACAGACCCTTCAAAATAAATTTACAAGAGTCAAATTTAAAAGACAAGGGGTCAAAGTAAATTTGAGTTTAATACAACAAACTTTATTCCGGTTTTTTGTTTATTTTCTATATATCTGTGATGCTTTTCCACTATCTTTTTCTTGTAAGACATGATATTCAATCTGTCAATAATATGGGAACTGGATAGTGCTACAGTACCTTTTGTGAAATAATTTGCACAATGAATGTATTGGCAAAATTGCATTATCATTACTGACTGTTGGGGCAAAAAAGCTGTGCGTCAGTTTGACCCCAGAGGTTTTGTGTCTATGCGTCAAAATGAAAAGTTGTGCGTCATTGACCCGGGTGCCCGAGTCAGTGAAATCACTGCAGAGAGAGTTATTGCCCCATGACCCCCAAGATCTGTGCTCCAGGTGATTTGTGGTACGTATTGCCCATTGCTCACACAAAAGGTACGCCCAACACAACTATAGGCCTACTTAATGTATAACAACTTATCATGCTTGACAATTGCTTCCACCAACAGATTTGTCATGAGCAACAATTGTCACAGTTAACAAACTTGTCATAAACAGTAACTGTGGCAGACAACAACTGTTTGAACTCTTCACGAATAGCACTGGTCACTGACAACCAATTTTGTCATTTAAAACAAGCTTTTGCTGTCCACAACAAATGTAATGATCACGTACTGTTAGAGTAGTGTCTCCCTACTTTAAGAGGCTCTCCTTTTTTTGTAGGCATAAAAGGGTGCCTATACAGAATAAGCCCATAAGCTAACAAAAGACTGTGGGTTCGATTAGTTATCCAAACAAGCTTCAAATAGCTTATTTCAATTCACTCCTACGAAGGACCTGACAATATTGTACCTTTATACAGAAATTTAATTCAGCTCATACATCAAACTAGTGATTTTTATCAAGTAATATCAAATTGAAGTAGGAGAGGATTTCTACTAAAAATGTAATTAAAACTTGTTGCGCATGCAACAATATTTTAATAAAAGAAATGTATGTTTGTATTCTTTCTGGGTGTACTTGGCGTAACAATTATTTCGACGAAACGAAAAAGGAAAATTGTGACACTCATGCCTGCTTTTATAAAATAATGTTAAGAACAACTAACAACGATAGGTGCACCCAAAATTTGACAAAAAGTAGCATTTCAAAAGTAGTTTTTAACTTAAATTTGCATTACAAAAGATATCCACTGAACTATATTATGTCTTGAGTAATATTCAGATGATAAATTCGGGCGCATTTTGCTTTTCCAACCCTTTTTATTTTTGTGTTCCTTAAATTGCTTCACTGGCAGGATTGGATCGCTTTATGGGCCGGATGTGTCACACGGAAAGACTTTTTAAAAACACGGACACGCGATTCAAAATAGTTTCACTTATATATTCCCTTAACACAATATAAAAAACCTGCGCTTAAACGTACGCTTTTGCATGGCATGAAGATAACGTGCCATTATTTTCACATCTAAAACTACCATTTCTTGCAGTGTATTTAAAGAGTCTTAAAGTAATGTTTCAATTTACCAGTATAGAGACAAAGTTCTACTTATTTCCATAACAAATTCGGATATGATGACATTCCTACATTCCTTCACACATCACTCACAAACGTACATCTCCTCCTGTGTGAAAACCGTTTGTAAAATCTACGTGGATCAAGCATCTCAGAAAAATGTTGAATCACTGAGATCATGGTGCAAAATAAGTAGGGTTATGATTATTATTTACGTCCAGAATTAATAACCCAACAAAATATTCCCGACCACATTTTTTTTAATTTGGGTAATTTTTTATACAATAAAAGGGAAACATTGATCCAATGAACCTTTTAAAAGTAAGAGTAAATTACATAAGCATATTTACAATTTTGCACAAGGAATAATACGACTAGCAATGGCTTCCAATGCGGGACCAGTCAAATTCCCCCCCCCCCCTTAAGTCGCCCCTCGACAAAGTCATTCTCACCCTTTGAGAAGCATCACATTAGTTTGATTTGGACAAATCAACACTGAGAAGAACTGTTTCAATAATTTTTGACGGAAATATCACATTTGACCTGGAGAATTTGACGGTATGGTTGCAGAACTACAGTAGAGTTTGACGGTGTGGTTGCAGAACAACAGTAGCCACGGTAGCTTAACTATAGCGTGCATGCAATGGATTGCGATGGCCACATCGCCAAAATTTCGTAATTGTATGCTTGGCCTTTCACAAACAGATATTTGTATCGGCCTTCACTTTGCCTTTTCTTCTTGTAACGGTTACTTTTTCGACACAACTATTAGCTCCTGGGTGGCTAACTCTTTCTTCGTGCGATAAAGCAGGACCGTAACCTGGGCGAAATCTCTTGGGGGCAGTTCCTAAAACAATCTAAGCGGGGCACTAATGGCGTGCCTATAGATAGCTGACACCCGAGCAGACCCTTCCTTTTGCACCTGTGCATGGGTGCCATCCTGGGGGAAGGTGCAATAACATCAACAAAATATGAAGACTGGAAGTAAATGTTGAAATTGACAATATTTAAACTTCGGCATAAAAACGTCTCAAAAGAACCTCTGTTTTAGGGCCTCACTTAATTGATGACGAAACTTTTCTTCCAAATACAACTTTCGTCAACAGTCTTCAAAATACCGGTCTTAACACTTCAAACCAAAAGTGTGGAAAAAGTCCCTTTCTTGGTGATTGAAGAAAATGACACCTGATTACAAATGCAGATAAAATTAACCAAATATGAATGCATCATTAAGACGATTACAGTAACAAAAGTTAAGCGATTGAAACACACTTCCAGAAAGGGACAGACATCCGGCAGCATATACTTCATGATAGCAAAAGCTCAGGAGCTGAACTAAAATTGTATTCTACTTCCAAATCTAGCAAGTTTCATGTCATTTCTCCTCATGGTTCAAACCATATTTTCGGAAAGAATGGTATGGGTCTTTAGACCCAACCGGCGTTAAAAGTACCCAGATAAATATGTCCCCATTCGAAAGCCAATCTGCAGGAATATCATAGAAATGCCCGCCATCCTCCTCTTAAATACCGGCATGTTAACAGAAAACTTTGTATCGGTCATTGAACTTCTACATCCATAAAATAACATGCTACATTCCTTTTGATAGTTCTGTCTTCCTTAATCTGACCAGCACCTTGAAAGGTCTTGGCGAGCGGGAAAATCCATTTTCAGAGGTAAATACCGTGGGCATGTCTTGGCCTGGTGGGTTCTTCAAAGTCATTTTTTGAAGGATGCTGCACGTAATCAGGAAAAATTCCATCTGTGCTAAATGTGCACCGGCGCAGGACCGCATTCCTTTTAAAGATAACAAGGATGATTAAAAAGAAAGAGTTCAGATTCTCTGTAAAATACTCAATCTCAATTAGGAAAAATGTTAAATAATTTGTGTGACTAAATACTTACATCCCGATTCACTTAAGCTTCAACATTTAAGAAAAGGGCTGGGTAACCTTTTCCCTATCAGGAAGTTCTGTTTTGTAGCTATCATAATACTCGAGGACCAACAGCGATTTAGGTGTCCCCGTATAGGGCATGGAACCAAGGCTACGAAAGGCCGGCCCTAATGGTTCCAGGAGGAATACTCCTGTGAGGGACCACTGGAGAATCCCTTGAAGTTTGACAGCCATGCTCATGCGGAACACATCTGGCCCAGGCATAGTAACACATGGCAACATCTGGGCCAGCTAGAGCCATAGGTTTGCCACATCTGCCCCAGAACTGGCTGCCACATCGGCTACAGCCAAACGTTTGTCGTATCTGGGCCAGATTTGTCTTGCTGGAACAGGGCCAGACCGCAACAGCCAGATATTTGCCACGAGTGGCCCAGACTTGTCATGCCAAGTTTTGTCAATATGTCGTCTGCCAAAGGATTGCACAAAATATTTTACTTTTACAGTTCCAGTTAGAGTAGTAATGTAAGAACTAATACTGTTAAATTACAATTTTGCTCTTATGTTGATTTTTTTAAGTTAAATTTGGTGATCCGAATTTAAAAGCAAATAAAAAAGATCGAGTTGAGGACATGCATGAAATTATGTAATTTTTGACGTCTTTTGGCGGGATAATCACACACTTATAGATCGATATCGCGTGCGTACACTCGACTCGTAGCTTGCTGTACTTAATTTCTGCCGCAGCCTGAGCAGGATAGCTACGCACAACCGTTCGAGGTGATTGTGGTGGTTTATTTGTACTAAGTAACCGATAGAGGTGGCCTATTTTATTTCTTTAGTATTTTGCATGACACCAAAATTGCAATAGTTCTATGTAGATTCGTTTTTTTTCTTTCGTACGATGTAGTAATTAGTTAAAGAATTCGTTAGAACTTATGGGCCTTACGTTACTACAGAAACGTTAGGCCTGGCGTTAGGCTATAGCTAACGCTAGGCCTAACGTAACTATACAGTAGTTAATTAACTTACCTTAACGTTACTTAGCCTAGGCCTAGCCTAACCTGGGCCTGCTCTACACTACTGTAGTTAGCTTTAAAACTGTGATTTCCCTGTTTAGTCTGGCGAATATTGTTATAAACAAATGTTACCGAGTGTATAACACATATGTAACATAACTTATGCATAGGTACTTGTAATAGGCCTAGCCTGGCTTAAAGATACTTCCAGATTGTTGTCCATTTATTTTGTAATCCGGGGGGGGGGGGGGGGCTATGCCACAGGCTAAATAAGTTTGGCTAACGTTACAGCAAGAGTACAGCAGGCCTAAGCCCTAGGCTAGGCTAATGGTTAAAGTTACTGGCACTAGGCCTAGTACACTACTATTTCTAGCTCTTAGATCACAATACCATTTTATTCATGGGGGCTGTTGTAAAATATGTTGGTTTGTTTACATCATGGACAGAGAAATTTGCCATAAAGTTCATACAGTAAATATTTTTAGCCATTTTCTGACAGTAAGACAGTATAATAGCATGCATGTATGTACGCTGTATGCAGGGTGAAACCTTTTCCATTAGAGGGAACCTGATGATGTGAGCAGCACCAGCAACATATGCACTTTTGAAATGGGGTTTCAACCAACCTCCTTAAAAAATCACACATAAAAAACAAATTTGATGTGTTTGAAGTGCCCCCATAAGATTAGCAGTATCAAATAGGGACCCCCCCCCCAAAAAAAAAAAAACCCGAAAAAGGTGAAAAAGGTATGCATGTTCTTACTGACTGCGTGCAAAATGAGATTTTAAAATGTTAGTGACAGAAAATACGGCAGTTGCAGGAAATAGCCATTAAGTTTTTAATTTTGCAGCCAATTAATCTGCAGGTGTGGAACATACAGGTATTACTTAGTAGTTCTCAAATTGTGACACTGTCTCGGAAATGGCACTGTACTGTACCATTGATTCCTAAAGGCATCTTGGCAACATTCTGTAAATTTCTTTGTTCATAAAAACTATTCAAATTGAGTAAAATACTGTTCCTAATGCAATTAAGAGGAAGTTATGAAATGTATTGATCTGAACTAGGAAGTGAAGAAGCTGGTGAGGTTGAAAGATTGGAGGTCTTTTATGTAGTGCTCTGTAGTAAAAAATTTTGTAATAGTTTGTAAAAGATTTTTGCAATAGCTTGTAAGAAAATTTGTAATAGTTTGTAAAAACAATTTTCACCTGGTTTGGGGGAATTACGTCAGAATACTAAGTAAGCTGATCAGTAGAGGACTATAAAGAAAATTACCATAAAATATAACCAAGGATGATGTTGTGGAATATTAGTAAGCCCATATAGCTTTACTGATGAAGTGGAGGGTGAATGAACTGACCTGCTATGTTATCAACTTAAAGTGGGTATGACACGGCCAAAGTACGTTTCTCAGTAAATATTCTTTGGATACAGCTTGAAATAAAGCGAATGTTTTCCCGACTAAACTACGTCCATAAACACAGTAATACGACCTTGTGAATTCCTAATTACAGGCCAGAATCAGCCCATCTGAAATCCGAAAGCGAAAAAACGTTTGTGAGCGCGTCTCGAGATCGTGACGTCATTGGAGGCACGCTTAGTAACACTATACCAGGCAGCTCACCCATCGTTCTACACATCGAATCATGTGCATGCTAACGCGTGTTAGCGGGTACATCATTGCAAACACCTGTGCTACGATACTACAGCAGCGCGCGTGACCAGTGACCACATTGTGAACTATGCGTCGTTGCGCGGTGACTGCTTACAGTTCGCAACGGTACTGAACAGCCCACTGAGTAAGGCGCGCTTGGACTGTCCATACATGTTCATTGCTGTCCTGTAGAGCGAGCCCGAACCGCGTCCTTTTTGCACAAAAACAAAGCTGTTCATTATATGCAGGGAAGCTAAAACACGGGCGCATATGCACACTAACATATTGGCCAATGATATGCTTTGAAGCCCCAACATGGTCCTCGCTTTGTGCTCTGTATGTTGGGCGGGTATTGTGATGTTATCCTTTTTATGAAGTTGCTAAGATATGATAACTTTATCGAGCGTTATATTAGTTCCACATCTAGATGCGCGTCCTTAATAGCGCAGTGTTTGTGCCTCCAATTGCGTCATAAAAGTCATGTGACCTGTTGCGGCATTTTTCGAAATTGGATTTTGAACGTTTTTCTTCAAATTTCATTTATGACGAATGGTACCGGTTTTAGCTGTGTATGAGATTATATTTATAGAATACTGTATTCAATGTTGCAAGACACAAAAGTTGTTTTGCCCGTGTCATGTCCTCTTTAAGCCTGCATGGCAAACAGTCAGTGACTGCACAGTACAGTAGGTGTAGACCCTACCTGTAAATGTGTAGCTATTACTTTTTAGTGCATTAATTTGCACAACAGGAGCAGGTGGGCCACCCATAGGCCTGTAAAACAGCAAAGCTGAGCCATTGAATAATGATTGAAGTATGAAGAATGTATCACAAAACATTGTTTGAACAAGTGGCCCAAATACCAGATTGGATGTCATTCATCCACAAGTAATATAATTAACATACAAACTCTATCTGGAAGAAAAAATTGTATGAGTTTTGTATGATGTTATATTGATATTTTTGCCCTATGTTTGGGAAGATTAGATTTGCTCCTGCAATACTATACTTATTAAACTATGTATGGTTCTTATGGTTATGAATTTATTACATGTGCTCTAAATGCAAAGTAATGTATTTGTAAATTGCATCAATATATTGTCAAATAGATCCAGTAGTGTTGAAATTTTATCAAACAAGTGAATTTTTATAATAGTGGTATGAAGTAGAAATGCAGTTAGGACGTGTGTACTGTTAAGTTTTGAAGCTATACAGTATTTGTCAATTGTCTTACAATGTTTAAAGTTAAATTACTTTTCATTTACATGCACAAGTGCATTTAAATTTTTACTCCTAATTTGAGCACATGCTCAGGTCTTTAACCATTTGTATATACCAATATATTTTTAACAATATGTACTGTGTACCAATATGTTGTTATTTAACAACTTAAAACTACGATACAGTAATCCCTTGTGAAAAATTGATACCTCATGTTGTGCATGAGATAATTCTACATAGTTGATGGGGTTAAGAAGAAACATGATAATGTGAGTTTACTTCACCTACAGTACTGAACAATTGCTTAGGGTCTTAAGGGCATGATAAAAACAGTTTTGGAAAAGCTTTTTGTGTACATTTAGGCTAAAAAGCTCTCCCATTATTTGAATTTACATGTCATAGCCACTTAAAAGCTGTTATAATTCTCACAACTGTGACAGCTTTACGAGGTTAAAGTAATCTTGTATTCACAAGTGACCTGGTTTTTAGAGAATTCACCATAGATTGTTTCCCTTATTGCAAGTATTTATCACAATGATGTTTTCAAGTATGATAAGTATTTCCTACTTGCCATTTGTCAATGTCATTGCCTTTTTTGTTAGTTATGAAAACCAGAATTTTAAATGCCTTTTATCACATATTCTCCCTGTTCAACTTTCATCTGGAGGTTTGTAGTTTGTGACCATAGTTATTTATAACTATTTGTACGACATTGCTTTTTCTTGTGTCACTTTTGGCAACATGAGCAAGAACTTTAATTGCCTTGTATCACCCCCTGATCACATCCGGCCAAAGCTTGCACTACAGATTAAAAAAACATTCATTTTGTATTTTGTTAAGTTCTTGTAAGATTTTCTATCTATCTAAATAAAGTAAGTTTACCAGATTTGAAAACTTGGTTTATTTTTGTCTTTAATCTTGTGTAATATGACTTCAAAAGCAATATGCTTTTACAAGAATGAATATCAATTAAATATGGAATGCTAAGGCGTGGCAATGATGTATCACAGATCTTACTCAGCAGGCATACATCAGACATGGTGAGGATGCAGCTAATTGCCAAATGTGGGCCATTAGTTTGGCCATACTTTGACGTGAGGGACATCGCTGTGATGGAGATTCTCAAAGGTGTTGTCGGGGCTTCAAAGGCAGACTTTGTACAGCAGCGTTCAAACTTGCAGCCTGTCATATGTGCCACAGGGTTGTCTTACAATGACCATATGTGGGCCACATCTTTTAAATGTGGTGAACATCTGGCATGTCATCCACTAACCACAACCCACATCTGGCCCTAGTGTGCCACAACTGGTGAGAAAGTGGCATGCCAAATGTGTGCCAGTAGATTTGCCATAACTTGCCGTAGATGGATAAGACGTGTACCATATGGGTGCCATGTAATGTCCATATGGGCACCACATCTGTTAAATGTGGCAAACATCTGGCATGCCATAACATGCCATTGGTTAACCACATGTGGCCCACATCAGAGAGTATGTTCAATTCACCATATGGGCCAGATCTGGCAACCCAGATGCCACATTTGGCCCAAGTTTGCCAAATCAGGCGAGGATGTGGCTTGCCAAATATGGGCCATTAGTTTTGCCGTAACTTGCCATGTACGTGCCAGACATGCGCCACATACGTGTGGCTGTCTGGGTGTCTACTAAATTGTTCGGATTAAAATAAAACACTGCTTTGAATGAAATTGAATGCGCAAGCTTAAACTGACTACAAATATCACAACTGGCCAGGGGCGTAGCGAAGGTGTTATCTTTGGGGGGTGTGGAGATTACGTTTTGCGGATGGATCTGGTAATGCATAGTGCGAAAACGAGCTTTAGCGGGTGGGGTCCAGGGCCCCGCCTAAGGACCCCTGGTGGGGTCCAGGGGGCGCAGCCCCGAAAGCTCTGAGGTTTAAGTATATCTCTGGGTGAAAAATTAAGTCCAAGGATGGATATATTTTGGTTCATAATATATCGTCAAATACAAACTAGATCCCCCACTAATTTTAATGTATTAGGCTATTCCTCTCGTCAGGCCTCTATAGTTTTGAGCGGGTCCAGAGGTCCGCTAGTGCTTTAGCCTGGACGTTTTCTCCATGCGACATTTACTGATCTGTGGCCTGGGGGAGGGATCGAAGGGGAGAGGTTTCCCCCTCCCTTTTGGAAATTTTTGGAATTTAAAAGGTGCTTAGATCGCAAATGGTGCAATATTTGAGTGGATTTCTGCCCTAATGAGGAACCTCAAAATTTACACCCGGGTAGAATTTGCGTGTCAGATTTTTTTGTGCGACATTTTTCACCGTTTATGCGACATTGTCCCACAAATAGGGGCTGGCTAAAACACTGGACCGGCTTAAGGGCCCCTGGTGGGAGTCCGTGGGGCTTCGCCCCCGGAAGCTCTGAGGTTCTAGCCGTAATTTCTCGGTAAAAAATTATGTCTCATGCAGGATTGGTATATTTTGTTTCATAATGCATTATCCAATACAAAGATTCCGGTTAATTCTAATGTTTTAGTCTATTCCTCCCGTCATGCCACTATACTTCAAGAGCCGAACCTGTAGTTCAGAATTGGAACACTAACGTGTTCAGCATTTGAACACTAGACGCTACGATAAGTGGATAGGCGTCCGGCGTTCAAAAAGGGAGAGAAAGTGTTCACTGAGAATCTTAACACAAGCGTTCAAAATATGATTTGAATGCCAGAATAGATGGGTTCCGTATCTGTTTCATTTCGGTGTTCAAAAGTTAAAAGCCTGAGATTGCAGTGAAGGGAAGACATGCGCGGCACGCATTATTTTTCCCAGGATGTTTGTGGATAGACCGGATCCTCAGAAGTTTGCAAAATGTGTTTTAAGTCAAGGTTAGGGTTTAGAAGACGGATTCTCCATGAGTAATGGGGTGCTGCTCCCCATGGTGATGATAAATGATAAAAGTGAGGAATAATGTGCAGAAAGTGGTTTGCAAGAATGTCATATGACCCGAAATAGTGCACCTATACTAAAGCCGTTAAGTCCCTTTCTTTTCCCGAGTTGCCGACGGACTCAGTCACTCGTCCAATTGCACCGACGGCCGTTGATACGGCCGCAAACGGCCGTCACATGCATAATCAATTTGCCGACAGGCCTTCAACTTGAATGGGCCAATTCGATGAAGAGCCGAAAATCGAAAGAGCCGAAAATCGAAATAGCCGATAACAGACTGGCCCATTCTCTCTTTCTCTTTTTGCTTTTCATTCTCCGTCTTCCCTTTCACTCCCTTCCCTTCCCTTTCTTTTCCCTTCTTCTCTTCTCTTCTTTTCCTCCTCTCCTCTTTTCCTATCCTTTTCCTTTCCCTCTCCTCTTTTTGCCGACGGGCGACCGTAAATTTGCCGACGGGCGACCAAATATTGGGGGGTGTGACACCCCCACACCCCCACTCGCTACGGCCCTGCAACTGGCCCATTTATTCTTTTCGTTCACACATAATATTGGCCTGCCGTATAACTTGGACTAAAGGCACATCCACTTGATGATGTATGGAGCAGTTATGAACAAGTACGAAGGAAAATGCGCTCGAAGCGCTCTAAAACTGATAGTGTTTTGAAGGCATTTTGGTACGGTAATCCCTTGCCCAGGGCAATCTAAGGAATCTAAGAAAAGGAAGGAAAGGAGAAGGATTTTGAAAGTTAGCCTATGAATGCTCCATGATGAATCTCATTGTTTTGGTAGAGTTCAAAGGTTATTTGGGGTCACCATAGGTGAAACTGTGAAGATCATATATGCGCCATGACTTGAAAAAGGAAATTTGGATGGATGCATGTCATATTTGGCAAAAAGGTGCCCCATGTATTTATGTTACAAATATTCCATCGCCTACTAAGAGAAGCAAAATTCCTTAAAGCTGTCTAAAACAGAGAAATTCACCCACGATAACAATGGATCAGTCGTAAACTGACTGTTTATAGTCTTAGATTCCGGGTAATTTGCCTTTTGTTCTGGTATGAGGTACTACATCAGTGGTGACGTCGTGTTTCACTTTCCCACCCTTCCTATCCCTTGCCCTCCTCAACTCTCTTCCCTCTCCAGTAACTTCCTCCAAACTCTTAAGCTGTCTTCAAACGAAAAAATACCTATGACAACAACACTGGATCAGGACCGAACTTACAAAGTCTTAGATTCCAGGTTAGTACTGGCCAAGTGAACCCACGGGCTACATACGGCCAGCAGGTCGGAGGTTCCTCACCCGTGTTAAGAGGGTGAGATGTGTAGAGGTCACGGAGTAGTTCTGAGGGTAAAATAATCGATTAACTTATTCTTAACCATCTTCCCTCTACCTATCTCTTCCGCAGGAAATTTGTGTTCCAATTTTAAAAAGCGTAAACCATTGGGTACTAGATTTGTCTCTAAGATGACATGCAATTTTAATCACGTGGCTTGGCATTTCTAAACAATATTATGGCGGCGGCATATGTTGATTGAAGTTATTGCCCTCAAAAGGATAATGTAAATTTCTTTTGCAAACAGTGAATGATCTAATCGATCTCAGTGAAAGACTAGCACAATTTATTGGTTGATGACATGTAAATATTTGAGTCAAGTACTGCAAAAGCATCGATTTGCCACGCGTTTGTTCCCCGAAAAATAAAACCAACTATATTTCCTCGCTGCTGACCTGAAATCTAAATCAATGGTAGTTTCGTAACGGTTAATGTCGTCATGGGATGTGATTGTGATTATCACATTTTTCTTCGTGTAATGAAATTATCACACAGTTCAAGAAGCCAGAAAACACTTTACCTATATGAGGTAACTCTACGGTACTTTCAGTTTTATGCAGGTCAGTAAATAGAGGTAAGGTAGCCATAACAAGTATATCTTCTAGGAGAAATGATATCCACTAGAACAACAGTCAGATCAGGTATGCAATTCAGAGGAGCCACAAAGGGAGGGGGGCTCTCCCCAGTCAATTGATACCGAAAATTTGAAATGACTTCAAAAACAATATGTTTACAGGGAATATGGGAATAATGAATGTGTGTGTTAGTTCTCAGCCCCTTAAGTTATTCCTACTCTCCTCTCGCTCAATCTCCGCTGCAAGTTAGTGTCCCCTTTTCGGAACAACCCCAGAGCTTCAGAGGGGTTCGTTCCTGGACACCACACAAGTTTCACCCTTCGGACCCGCACCCAGAGTCCGCCATAGGTCTTCCGAACCCAACGCCTTCCCGAGGGCTCTTCTTGCTCAGACGAAAAACATCATTATACTTCCTTTTATTTGTTAAGACCTACTATCATGCTTCCTTTCTCTTTCATTATGAGATCTCAAGACATCTTCTGCTGCAATTTCATGCCAGAGAAGTGTCATTTCAGGCAATTTGAAAGGCATTTGTAAAACTTTCTCTCTATGCACCAGCTGATGGTAAAACTCCACTTATAGTGTCATGTTGGTCCATTTTGATAAAAATCCTCCTCCCCCTTCCACCACATTAAATTTTCTAGTAGAAAAAGGGGTCCTTTGTATAGAAGGCAGGGTACTTCTACTGCTGAGAGAAAAGAATTCCCGAGCCTATGCACACCAAGCTTCACGCGTATGTTTTCAAGCAGGGGTTTCATAAATACAATACATAATTCTTCGAGATGCCCCTTAATCTCCAGCTCCGGTCGACCCCTTGAGTTTACTCCCTAAAAGCAGCCTAAACGGAGAAACAAAGTCTACCTGTCAAAGCGTTCCCTTCAGCATAGTTTGCTTAAGTTTTCCTGACAAAGAAGCTCAGTGAGTAAGGTAAGGTCCAAACCTTAAGCCGAGGTCCAACTAGTTCGCTCGAGAAATCTTAAATGGATACTTGATATATATATATATATATATATTATATGTACAAACATACACACATGCATGCATACATACATGCACACACATACATACACACCCATCCATCCATCCCATCTCATCCCATCCCATCCATCCATCCCACCAACCATACATCCATCCATTGTTTTTTCGTGTCAAGGAAAATGGTACTTCGATGTGTGGACTCCCCTCACACTGGTACCACCTTTGAAGGCCATTTTACAATACTATAGATCGAAAAGATACGCACCCATTCCAAAAGGTACCAGCTCTTTTGGCTTTCGGAAGTTACCATTCGTGTCAAAAAATCGCTCTGGATCAAATTCTTCCGGGTTTGGAAAAGCTGTTGGATCCATCAACACACTGTGCAAGTTGGAGATGAATGCGCTTCCAGCCGGAAAATGATATCCGCCAACTGTCACAGGCTGTGTTGCCAAACGGGGAACGCCCAAACAGATGTTGTTGGCATGACGCATGCTCTCGGCAATAGTAGCTTGAGTGTATGGAAGGCGTTGTCTGTCAGCCCACGTTGGCGATTGGTCTCCAAGCTCGATGTCCAGCTCTCGTTGGATTTTCTCCTGGACATGAGGGTTGTTAATTAGATACACCATAATTGATGACAAGGTCAAGTTCGGTATATTGGTTCCCGTGAAAAATAGCTCGACAATGCTCCACATGAGATTGGCATCAGTGAAGTGTTTGTTCACTTCTTCTTTTCCTTGTATTTCATTTTGTTGCAAGAGGTAACTATCGACGAAACATGATGGCGTCGCAGATTTATCCTTCAAGTAATCCCGTCTTTCTTGGACATTTTTCTGTAACAGAGTTTTCGAAGATGACACTTTCTTGAATATTTCGTAAGATTTGCCAAAAGGAAGGTTTAGGGTTAGGTGTATACCAGCTATGCCGGCATTTCGTCTCATCGTGTCCCAAGTTTCTGCTAAAGCTTGAAATTCGCCGTCTGTGTAGCTGTATTTCTTCGCAAATGCCACTTTGCATATGATACTGTAAAAGGCAGGCCTAAAAACGTCGTTTTGAATGTCAATAGGCGTTTGTGGGTCGTTACTGAGCGCGGAAAGGATCCTCGTCACCTCTTCTGAAATAGCTTTTTCTAGTCTTGCAGTTGATGATGAAAAATATTTCAAACAGAAGTGTCTTTGACAAGACCAAGACTGCCCTTCAGAAAAGGCAAAACCTGGGAGGGAAAGAATTTACAATGAATCCCTGTGATTTTTTTTTGCATTCTTTATGTATTTATTATTCATTTATTGTATTATTTGTTTTGAGAGAGAGATGTTATTAGTCTTAGCCTGCTGCCGTGCATTAAAAAATGACGCAACTGAGGGACATCAAAACCTTTCATTGGGGACATTGACACATTTGTATTGCGTGTACGGCTGTAGGCTGTATACAACGTGAAGTTTTCGTGGCCTGAAGACCGATATTGCACTCGACACTGCAACCCCTGAGACAAGGGGGCTTAGGACTAGCCTCACAGTCACTACAAAACCTCTATAGAATTTCACTTTTTCATTAAGAGTGACATAGAATGTTCTGTAATATTCTTAGATTCAAACCATGAGTTTCAGGAGGTCAAATTATCCAATGTCCAACTCGCAGTTCCTGGAAACTCTCTTAATGTAAAAGAGTGAAATTCACTCTTCGACGATTGCCTACAGTGACCGCTCTTTTTTCAAGTGAAAATCTACTGAAATCCCACTCTGCACGGAGTGGTAGTTAACTCTTAAAGGTCGTGTGACATGAAAATAACATAGTTGGATATTTGATGTAAAAAGCATTAAAAATCCAGAAAATAGCAGCAATTCCCATTTAAAATCCATCAAATATTGACCATTTTACAGGGAAATTTCTATTTCACACTTGCATCATGGATAAACATGAGCTAAATATGCAAATATGTGACATCGAAAGAGGGACATACCATATATGGCGCATGTTAATCTTTGTTTTTACAACCTTCATTTCAAGGACACTGGTAGCTTTGTTATTCCCTGAGGGGTTTATTATAAATGTTAAAAATTTTTCCTTGAAAAATATTGATATCACTCACCAAACTGTTAATCTATATGATCGATAATTAAGAGATAATTTATATAGGGTTAACAAAAGAAATCATAACACTGTGCAACACTCCACATCATTATTTATGCATAGGCAATGAGTTTCTTCAGATATCATCAAACTTTGAAGACGTATATTTTGAGAACGGTAAAAGATATTGAAATAATTCCAACGGATCTTTGATTGGGGGACTTAATTCTTTAACTGACAAGTGAAACATTTCTTTTTGGTGGCATGTCACACAACCTTTAAGGAGTGAAAATGCCACTCGATCGAGAGTGAAATTCCACTCAAAACAGAGAGTTTTCACTGTAGTCACTCTTTTTGGTAGATTTTCACTCTTTTACATTTAGAGAGAACATATTTTCACAGACGGTAACGAAAATGCCATGGGACCTGTGGTTATAAGTATTCACGTTAGCATGGTGACTCCATTGTATATTTTTATCTACTTAACACGCTTTACCGATTAGTTTCTAACAGCCACCGCCTATATCACGGTAACCGACTACTTCAGACCATGTAAGACTTTACAATGACAGAGATCTCAACAGAGCAGTTGTAAACACAAAATAACTTGTCTTATGAGGAAGTAAAAGCAGGAAATTGTGGTGGGAACTGACCAACTGGTAATTTAAGGAGAAAAAACAAGAGCGCTACAATCCACGACAAAAATTATGGGATAAAACAAGCAAAACAAGCAACGAGGAGATCACCATCACCGTATCTACACCCCATTCCCCTTTTCAATGTTGCGGCAGCTCAACGTGTTCTGAAACTTCAACATTGATACGGGGAGCGGGGTTTGTCACATGTACTTTTGTCGAGGATTGTCTGAAGCCTGTACAAAGTTATGGTAATTTTCAAATTTTGGATTTTAGTGCTTTAAAACGAGGAGGTTGCGGGTTTAGTTTTCAAGTTACGGTAAGGGAGTAAGAGCTGAATTTGTCCGGGCAGAATACTGGCTTGTCACAACGGCGGTGGGCGCTTGAGTAAAGGAATGTTCTTCCTCAACAAGTTAATATGAGGGAGGAGGCAGGGAGATAGCACTCTTGCCGGACAGTGTTTACATTTATTTTGAAATATTAATGTACTATTATGGAGAGAAGCCAAAGAGATTTTGCATCTTATTTTTCTTGAAGGGGGGGGGGGGAGGTTTTAACACATTTCACGATATACCGAACGGTTAACCACAAAGTTTTCTATTTTTCGTATAGATAAACATTAAATGATGATTGGAAACTTTAGAGTAAGTGATAAAATAATAAATGCAGGCTTCAAAGTGGTCCATCACAGAAATATAGGAGGTTTTATAGGAAGGATACTGATGAATATATAGGGTTTTATAGGATTTTTCAAGGAAAATATAGAGTAAATATAGGAATGTCACACACTAGCTAACAGTTCTAATTATCTTCAAATTCCTCACACTTTTGGATGGGGGAAACACAATCCTTAGGAAACTAATGAACTATACTGTTTAAATGCGGATACAAATGTGATTAACAGTATCACAAGTGTGGGCCACATGGCGGAAGAGTGTGGTTCTACCATCAACATGGAATTAAGAAAACCACCTAAACATTTTGGTGGAAGGGCATGGATAAAACCCATGACAGTGCAATATTAGAAGTTGAGAACACAGAATGTGACCATGATGGTGCTTTGAATGGATGGGTAGTTAATGTGGACATTAAACTGTTGCTAATTAATAATGTCCTAGTCAGAATACACCTCAGCTCCAATAATAATGGAGTTGTGGTGACTGTGGGGAAATTTTTAAATTTTGTGCTGCTTAAATAACAGGAAATGGTCTCTTAATACAATATTTCCTTTAACTATACACTGTATTGCTAGTCGATCTTGATAAGTGTGACATGTGAGTGATGGCAGTATTAAGATCATAGGCCTATGACAACTGTATGGTTGCTGTGAATACCTTCAAACTCACTTTCCAGTGGCATAGCCAGGGCTGTCTCATGGGGGGGGGGGAGGGGGGCCATGTAGTTTATTCTGTAACTGTCAGCCTCCCCCTTTGAAAATTTTGTGAATGATTGGGAGACTTACATGCAATCTGGTGCTACATTTATTACCTTTTTGAAATAAATTTATTTTCAAAAATTAACATATTTTAGATTACTAAATCAAAGAAAAAATCAGCATCAGTGAAGGAGAGAGGGCAAGGCCCAATGGTTCCTTCCCCTAAAAATCCACTCCTCACTTTGAATCTGTACAACTTGGCAGAAGAGTGTAGTCTACATATGTCAAGATGCCTACGGGGTGCAAAACTGTCTGTGCATTAACATACTTAACATTTAAAATCTCACTTGAGGAAGATACATGACAAAATCAGGGAAAGGGCAACTTGGCAAGTGCCCCCAATTGCCACCAATGATGGGCACTGCAGCACCAGATCCCATACATGGATTAGATTTCCACTTTGGTCTGTTGGATAAATTGATGTGGCATCCAGAGACCTGCCACATGGCTTCATGTGGAGTTTAGGGAAAGCCTCCTTAGAGATCTGCACATTGTAAACTTGTAACCATTACAGTGAGACTCTTAATTTTCTCAAAGCACTAAGTTCTTTTCCTTTAGGGGAGAATTGTAATTGTACAACACTTTGAACAATCAAACTGATCTAATGGCTAACACAGTTTGAGGAAAGATGGTAGATGACATAGAAAATATTGGTATTTTGAACCATTGTACTAATATTTTGAATTAAAGGATTAGTTATATCACAGAGCAGCTACCTGAGCATGCAAAGCAAAGGTAAGGGTTTTAAAATGTGGAGGACTTCATGACTACAGGGGATATCAGGCAAAGGACTCTAATCCACCCCGTTGACAATACCACTAAAATTCCCTCACAGAGATGAAATCATAGAGTACTTAAAATCACAGGTGTGAGAGTGGAACATTTATGGGTGGTGAAATAAGTGTTTATTAGTGCCCTATGCAGTTTCATATGAGAATGTTTGTGAATCCTATAATTGGTCTTTGTGTACTTGCATCTAATTAGGATCCTTGGCATCTATACACTGCCACCTGTCCGACTAAGACACTCTGAGTCTAAGACACTCTGAGTCTAAGACACTCTGAGTCTACGACAGCTATCTTGGAACAAGAATACATCTGAAAATTTCACCCCAAAACACCATATAAAAGAAGTTTTTTGGTAAGATCAGAAAAATATAGGAGAATATAGGAAAACAAGCTCCAAATCATACATATATATTAAATATAGGATTTTTGAGAATTTATAGGAAATTATAGGAAATATAGGATCACTTTGAAGCCTGTTAAAATGGGAACTTACCCTGAGTTCAGAAGCCAGGTGCCTAGTGATTGCTAGCAGCAGGACCAGATCCAAACAAGCCAGTCTCCCAGGCTAAGGGCGGAGTTATGGAGCAAACACTGCCAATGACTCGCCCTAGCTGAGGGACTGGGTGGAGGGGTCTGTGTCCTGAGCTCTTGAGTGGTGCCTGGACCAGGCGCGAGTACTGTATAGGCTCCGCTTCTGCCGGAGCAATTTGAGTTTGGCCTATGCTTGCAATATTTACAAGGTCCGATACAAACAAGCTAGGCTCTAGTAGGCCTAAGTCTACCTATGTACCTACTGGTGAACTCACTAGTAATAGGTGACCTAAGACCAGTTTAATTTTAATTTCTAATGTAGGTGGGTATATAACTGTACAAATAATTACTCCAAATATACTTAATTGTTGATGACTTCAGATATATACAATTTCTCAGTACTCTCCTGACCAGCACTCCTGTCTGCAGCCTCAGAGATGTCAAGACCATGTGTTCTGCTAATTGCAGACAGGTGCATTGGGAGGCACACAAAAACAGTGGAATTTTCCAGCTGACAATTTAGTGGTCAGCTGCCCATCAATATTCATTGATGAGCTTGCCATGATGAATATTGATGGATTAACATAAATATGCAGTTAAAAACAACTTGGAAAAGCAATTCACTACATCTAGCTCCCCCCTAGATCACAACAGGGGAAGTTATCGATACAAGAAACCAAATGATAACATGTAATTTTGTTTCATGTATGTACATACACGACAGTTAAAAATCTCCTGGGCCATTTTACATGGCGTCCAGAGCGAGTAGCTCTAGGCTTAGTGTTATCAACTAATATGGTATCTTTCTTGGGAGGCTCACTAGGCTGTGTCTTTGCAGAGTTCGAAGGCTGAGAAATCTCCTCAGAATCTGAATTCGTATAAGCTACCTTTAATCTATCAACACTAACATAATTTTGTTTACCATTCATATCCAGTATAAAAAAATTCTCCTTCCTATCAACCACACGATATGGACCAGTATATGGTGGCTGCAAAGGTTTCTTTACTGCGTCCACCCGAACAAATACATACGGAGTTGTCATCAAACTCTTATCCTGCCTCGTAGGCCTTACGGATGTCCTAGGTGGGATAGCTTTAATTTAGACATTTTCCTTCTAAGTCGATCGACATAGTTCCCTGGATCTAAATAACTGAAGTCTTGAACTGGTACTACAAATTCACCAGGAAGACGTAAAGTACAACCATAAACCAATTCAGCTGCACTACAACCGAGATCAGTCTTAACCGCTGAACGAATACCTAATAGAATCATCGACAAACTCTCCGTCCATTTGTTAGGTTCTTCTTGTGCCTTAAAAGCAGATTTCAAATGCCTATGGAAACGTTCTACCAATCCACTTGCTGCTGGATGGTATGCTGTGGTCCGGATATGGTTACATCCTAACATGTTGGTAAGGTGCCTGAAAAGTGACGATTCAAACTGACTACCTCTATCAGTTGTAACAGTTGAAGGAACTCCAAACATAGCTATCCATGTACTAATAAAAGCTTTTAAAACTGTTTCTGCAGTTATATCAGTTATAGGAATAGCCTCTGGCCATCTGGTAAACCGGTCAATGCAAGTAAGTAAATATGTGAAACCATTAGAAAAAAGAGTAGTGTAGTATGAGGAAATGGAACCCTTTTTGTGGGGTAAATTGTGGGGGAAGAGGGTAACGTTACAGAATGAAAAGAGCGCCACCACATCAGGTACGGAATTTTTGTTGTGAATTGATTAATAGTAGTGGGCACAAACTGTAACATATGTTCCTTAAAGCTTTAAAATCCTTTCATGATAACGGTTTCTATAGCTCACCTGGTTAATTAAAGTTAAAAGTATTTTAGATAAGGCTGGAATGTCGTATATTTGGAATATCCCTGATGACGGTCTCCCCCCTACACTTACCCCTCCCAGACAAGGCCCCGTTATATCTAAGGTTTGGCTTAAAAAGACCCTTAATCAACGCCTAAGTGATATCTATGGGCAAGAATGGCAGGGTGATGTAAACAGTAACTCTCAGTGTAAAACTTATAGAATGTATAAGGAGAAGCTTGAATTTGAAAATTATTTGATTATTCTAAATTTTTCTCACCGAATTAACTTGTGTAAATTTCGTTGTGTAAGTAGTAAACTCCCCATCGTTGTAGGAAAGCTTGCCAATATTGAATTTCATGATAGAATGTGTGAGTTATGTGACAGAAATATGTTAGGAGACGAATTTCATTACATTTTTGAGTGTTCTTATTTTACCAATGAGAGGTCTGAGTTCCTGAAATCTATTTAAAAAAAGGAAAAAAAAACCGAGCTCTATCAAAATGGAGCACCTTTTTCAATCATAAAGTGAAAATGCCCTTATTAAGTTAAGTAAATTTTGTGAAAAAATGCTGAAAACTTTGGCCTCCTAGTTAAGCACGATTTGTGATCCCTTCATATACTGTATCTAGTGCCTTTTTGTCAAATTTTTAGTTTAAGGCCTGTCAATAGCCTTTCTTCCCTCTTCTCATTCGACTCTCCGCATTATTGTACTAAGGCTACGAAATTGTTTTTGGTTTGTTCTGTTTATCTTTTTTGTCATCTTGCACTAAGGCTATAATTTGGTTTTTCTTTTGTTTTGTTATTATTTTTATTTGTTATCTCGTTTGTATAGTATTAGTCTCTTATGCCTCCATGGGGTGATATGGAGAAATAAACTGAAACTGAAACTGCATATAGGCTATACGGGGTATTCCATTACATCATCACTGCTTCAAGTTCATACAGACCTACATCAATAAGTCCGTTATTATAATGTTTTCTTTTCATCGGTCTGACGCTTCCTGCTGCTCCCTTGCTGCTCACCTGCTGCTCCCCTGCTGCTCCCCTGCTGCACACCTGCTCACATGCTGCTCCCCCTGTTGCTCACCTGCTGCTCCCTGCTGCTCACCTGCTGCTCCCCTGCTGCTCAGTCCCCTGCTGCTCATCTGCTACTCATCTGCTGACTCGCAGTCTAAAATATAAGGGGTTCGGAGTAAACTTTTCGAATATAATGGTTATATAAAAGTAAACACTTTGCCTCCACCGCATTTTATACATTGTTTTTCATTATGAAGTTTACGAAAACTTGTTCGTATTGAACAAACAGACACAGTCATGAATCAAGCGAGAGTGTTTTATTTATTTATTTATTTATTTATTTATTTCTTTCTTTCTTTCTTTCTTTCTTTCTTTCTTTCTTTCTTTCTTTCTTTCTTTCTTTCTTTCTTTCTTTCTTTCTTTCTTTCTTTCTTTCTTTCTTTCTTTCTTTCTTTCTTTCTTTCTTTCTTTCTTTCTTTCTTTCTTTCTTTCTTTCTTTCTTTCTTTCTTTCTTTCTTTCTTTCTTTCTTTCTTTCTTTCTTTCTTTCTTTCTTTCTTATTCTTTCTTTCTTTCTTTCTTTCTTTCTTTCTTTCTTTCTTTCTTTCTTCTTTCTTTCTTTCTTTCTTTCTTTCTTTCTTTCTTTCTTTCTTCTTTCTTTCTTTCTTTCTTTCTTCTTTCTTTCTTTCTTTCTTTCTTTCTTTCTTTCTTTCTGTTTCTTTCTTTTTCTTTCTTCTTTCTTTCTTCTTTCTTTCTTTCTTTCTTTCTTTTCTTTCTTTCTTTCTTTCTTTCTTTTCTTTCTTTCTTTCTTTCTTTCTTTCTTTCTTTCTTTCTTTCTTTCTTTCTTTCTTTCTTCTTTTCTTTCTTTTCTTTCTTTTCTTTCTTTCTTTCTTTCTTTCTTCTTCTTTGGTTTATTTTTCCGCCCGCTCGGGTTTAAGGAAGTGTTAGAGATGTTCTCCTATCAAAGTACGCCTCCCGGATTGGTAAATTTAAATTATACATTGAAAATTCTAGGGTAAATATTCACAGGTTCAAGCTGTCATAAATCAGGTATTTACCTTGTCTGCCGACCTAAATTACATCGCATGCAGAGGGGATTTATCGTAATCACCACAGTGAAAAAATTACACTTCTTTTGTGAGGGTTTATAAACTTTTCAGAAAGGGAAAATGATAACGCTAAATAAACCCTGGTCCCGAAAGCTGTGAGCAATTTCTTGCCTCAAGCCCCCAAGAAACTGTCATTTTTACTTCACGGTCATTCATCAACCTCAGCTCTTTAAAGCTCGGCGACCTATCCCAAAGGTTTTTTTTTTGGCTGTAAGGCAAAAATGGGTTTCTCGGGGGAACCATTCCCCCGAGTCGGGTTTCGAAAAAAAGTCCCAAAGTTTTGCGAGGAAAGCGGAAAAGTAATTAAAAGCCAAGGGTTTCGAAAAAAAAACCTGGCATTAAAACGTCGGGTTCTTCTAACACATTGTGAAAAATTTAAGTTTTTCCCAATCCTTTAATTTACTTTTATACTTTAACGTCGGAAAATTGTCATATCAGTTTAATAGGGATTTTTTTGAAAGAAAGACTCTGTAGCGACAATTTGATCTTTTGGGCACAACTTCATCCCTTATTCAAGCTTCCCCGCAAACTGGGAATATCTCGTTGAACTTTCAAGATGTCTTTTTATGATTAATGATTTTTTTAAAAAATCAATCGTTTTTTATTATTTTCCCTTAAACAAAGAACGAATACGGTCTCCTTGTTTTCAAGTCTCGATACCCTTTAAGGACAGTTCTTTCAACCCTGGCCAAATGCCGGGGGGCAAGGGGTATTCGCCCCCGTGAAAAAGTAGGGGGCGAAACCGTAATTTCGCCAAAAAGTTAAAAAATGGCCCGCTCAATATTTTCGTACTTGTTCATTCCCAACAAAAAACAGAGTGTTGGGCAATAGCTCTTTGCCTAATACCTTCGGGGTACGGTTTTCATTTTTTTTAAAAAACCATTTTCTTTTGACATTATTTGCTGAAAACAAATACATTTACAAGGACTCGATCTAGTGTCTATGGATCGAAGCCGTTGAAATTAATTCACATCTAGGCTGAGCTATTACCCCGGGCTTACGATTTCCAGACGACGCACAAACTAAAAGTCAGGGCTAGGCACTGCTGCTTGTAAATGGAATATCTTTATAATTTTAAAAAGAACCCTTTAGAGTTGATTATCGTTAAGTAAGCCCCAAATTTTTGGTCGTCCCCGGACAAATACGTATTGAATTTGTCGCCAATTTTTTGATTCCTTGCCCAGGCAAAGAATCTGTGCATCCGAGGGCGTTGTAGTGCATAGTGGGGGTGGTTGTTTGTTTGTGGCGCTTTGGGTTTTAAAAATATTTGGTAGAAAAAATGATGCTTTTCATACTTGGCTGTGGGTCTTTAAGTCAAAAGATAAACCCCATTGATTTTGGGAAGGTAAAATTATCTGAGGTCACCGGGTGAAAAAAACGAAACTTTTAAAACTGCTTGTAAAAGTACTCAAAGGGAGCATTGACGGATACTTCATACTTTATTACTTTATCATTTGATGGAAGAACCCTGTTGTTTTTTTAGTGGGGGCCCAAAAGGGCCATTAGGCATCAAGTTAAAAAAAACCCAAAACCTTGAAGAAAAACCCATATTTTTAAACGGGGTATGATCCTTTTTATACTTGGTGTGTTACTTTTAGAGAGAGGGGCCCTATGAGTTTCTGGAGGTGAAGTCTTGATCTAAGAAGTGAAACTCCGAAAACTCGTAAAAAATAAATATACAGTTGGCGGTACCTCCCAAATTGCGTCGCGTTTCGTGACTAACAAAGTTTTGGGCTGAATTTTTCTACCCAAAATTTCAAAAATAAAATTTTAAAAATAATATTGTTTTTTCAGCAGCACAATATATATAATATAATATAAATATTATATATATATATATATATATATATATAATATATATATATTTAATTATTTACCTAAATTTAAAAACCTAGAAGGATTTGTGACACGCATAATGAAAAACCATCGCTGAAGAGTTTTTTGATTTTGTGGGATAGTGGTTGAGCTCGGTTTTTCACGCGACGGCCCGGGGATGAAACCCCCCCCTAGGGCATTTTTAGCTTTTTCATTTTTTTTATCCTTTTTTGGTAAGGTTTAAGGTAATGTAGGTCACAAGGTCATTTGTGAAGACATCGAAAAAAAGATATAGTCCAAAAAGTTAAATTTTTGGGGTGAAAATTTTCAACAAAACACCCCTTTTCAGGAAGGAACCACTAAGCCTTTGGGTTTTCTGGTTAACATTTAAAACACATCGCAGCTCTTGCAAAACTTCTATCCATTGAAGCAAATCAGTAGTATTAACTTTGTGCTAAAGCTAACTTCCCTTCTTAAAGTCTAAATGTACTAAAACCCAGGAGCATTACACTGGAAAATTTCCGTTGGAAAAAGTTTTCCCGAGGCTTCTGAAATACTAAAACTCAGGAGCTTCCGGGGCTTCCCCCGAACCTCCACCGGGGCTTTGCCCCTGGACACCACTAGGGGACCTAAGGTGGGCCCCTAGATCCCACCCATTTTGGGCTTCGCGCTCGCGGTGCACGCTACGGGTGCACAGTTTTGTGTTCAAGCGTAATCCCCACTTTTGGGTTTTACCCGTAAAAAATGGGCTGGAAATTTAAACCTAGAATTTTTAGGGGTTTGCAACCCATCTTACGTTGCCCTTGCCGGGAATCTATTCACGACATACTGATTCTAAGCCCCATCTCCAAGAAATGTTACCGACTTCACCCACCGCTGGGGGTTTATTAGGACAGTTTTTAACTAGACGAGGGGAATCATTAACCAAAGTTCTCTGAAACCATGGTTGTCACCTTTTCCCTCCCCTTCCCCCCCCTTTCAGTCAGCCCCCCTTTTATTCCCCCCCACTGAATAATTTTAAAAATGATTTTTTTTCCAATTTCACTCCGGCAAGAAATGCCTGGGACAATACAATGACCTTATGGACCGCTTTTTGGTAAAAACTTATACACTGATAGAATGCCCAAAAATCCCCGGAAAAAAGACCCTTACCTTTTTACAAAGACGCAAATTTTTTTTGGGGCATTTTTTTCCCAAAGTTAGTCCTTTACTTTTCCAAAGCGCTCCTACCTAAGTGGGTTTAGTTCAGTATCTCCCCAAAAATTAAAAACCTAAAAAGGGTCTGGGATCGTAATCGTACTACGGGTTTAGTACTTAATTCACCACAGTGGGCCGATCGTGGCTCGGAGTAAACTTTCAGAACTGGAATAATTTAAAAAAAAGGGGGACTGGACAGGATCGGCGATCAAAATTACCACCTGAGATACCAAAATTATCCCCAGGGGGTAAAAACCCACCATTAAGAAACCCCTGTCTTAAGCGTTGTTCATTTGATAGAAGTGCGCCCTTCTATGCTTTGGGCTTGCAAGCAAACCGTTGCGATTTTTTGCATTCGCTGCAAAGTCCTGTGACAAAACTTGCGCAATGGCTTATTTTAAAATTTAACTATGCTTTGGGGTTAATGGGTTATTTTATTCAACTGTGTCCAATGGATTGCCCATTTTTTTTTTATAAACTTTAAAGGGGAGCAGCGGAACTGTCTGACCATATGTCTTTTTAGTTATCGTCTTTCGTTTGTGTTGTTAGTTTTTTTCTTGGAAAAAAGCGCAAATACGCACTTCAGTGAAGCAGTAAAGCATTTTCAAGGTCAACTGAACAAAGCGTCCAAAATTGACTTGTTTTCAAAGTCTGGCCCATATGACCCATCATACACCCGATTTCTGGTTTTTTTACCATTGGTATAGTGCAAGTGTTTTTTTCTTACAAGGCAATCCTTTGAAAGTTTTTACCTTTAAGTTGTTGAATAAAACGATTCCGTCCCCCTTAGTTGATCCCCATGTCTTTGCCAAAAACTTAAGGGTCTAGAATAAAACTTTAAAACCTGTTCAAAAAAAATTTGGGGGGTAAACCCCCCCATAATGGCTTTGGGGGAAAACGCGCTTCTCCCCAAATCGGTTTGAGAATGTGATACATTTGTAGTAGCTAACCCATATTTAACCCCTTTTGTGTATTTTTTGTCCAACGAAACTTTCAAAAGGGCCTTTATAAAAGTTAAAAAAAATCAGAAAAAATTCCCCCCCATGTTAACCTAAAAACGTTTTCGTCCAATCCCCCAGTAAACCCCGGGATGGGGGAAAACCCAAAGGGAAAGGGGGGGGGCCCAGGCCTTTTTTGCCCCCCCCATGTGAAATGAGAAATCCATCAGTTGCCCAAATTTTCGGAAAAGAATGGGGCGAGTCCCCTTTCAAAAATTTGAAAAAAAAATTTTCCTGTCGAACTGTAAAAAAGACCTTGTAATCGACTTTCTTGGATGGGAAAAAAAATATGGGAACTTTTTTCCCGCGGGACGTAAAATTTGCCACCGAACATTTAGGATCCAGACCTTCAACCGGAAAAACCCTTTGGGTGTTTTTGCAAAAGCGTTTTGAAAAACCATGGAATTGGGGCACAAAAGGGTCCCCAGGGGAGGGAAAAAAAACCCCCTTTTGGGTTCGTGGGGAAAGGGTTTTCCCGATTAGATTGGGGAAAATTGAACGAAAAGTTTAACTAGCAATTAGGATTGAACATAGTGTTAAAAATCATTCCTTAAAATTATGAGCACGGATTTGGTTATCTAGAAGTTCTTTAAGACTTTCTATGTAACTCGTTTTTCCCCAAATTTTTTAAGTGATTGTTCACAGTGTAATCCCAATTCTTCGAATCATTTTCGTTTTTCCCCAATTGCTCTATGAGTACATTACCTTTGCCTTACCAAGAGATTTTAAAATTCATTTAGGATTTCCACCCCCTGAAAAGGTTTCAATCAAACTGAAGGGTTCCTTGGTTTTCTGTCAAACCTGGGAAGGTAATTTAATTACATGGTAAAATTAGATATCTTATGTTTATCAAAGAATTATCATATATAAATTTTTTTTTCCATTACTTTTTTTCCAAATTTAGAAAATACTAAATCGTGTTTGTTAGAACTTGGAAATAATTTGAATGTGCATTTTGTCCAGGAGTTTGGGGTCAAACTCATCTATTGGGAATGGTTTCCCAAATTACCTCATAAAAATGTTTAAAGGCCTTGAGGAAACGTTTTCTTAAGATTTTGGGTTAATTGATTTGGACCAGGCTACTTTAAAATATACATGGCACTATGAAAGTTTTTCCAAGTTCAAAAAATACAAAAATGTTTTATCGGTTTTAATTTTTTGCATTTTCTTCTTTAATATTTTTAACCAAGTCAATTTTCGCGTATGGACATGAAGTACAAGCATCATTTTTTCGAATGAAAGGTCCCCCCCAAATTTAGTTGCTCTCTTAAGGGGGGGCTGAAGGATCAACTATTAGGGAAGGTTCCCAAAAATTGCAACATCTTTGGAAAAATTTGCTTTGAATGAAATTCTCTCTAAACTTTGTAAAATTATCAGTATCACAAACTGCATTTTAGTTGGGCTTTGGTCAACGGTAATACATTTTAATTTTTTATACCTTGAAAGTCTATACGTTTCCAGTTATGTCACAATAACAATAAAAACTTTAATTACAAATGAAAGCAAATTTGACAGCTTTACCTTACCATTTTTTTACCTTAACAAGTTGAAATAAAACAGCCATTTTAATGCGGATACTTGTTTAAACCCATCCCCGTTTTTACAGGGGACTTTTTGCCTCCAACATTTGCCCGGTTTAAAGACCAAAAGAACCTCAAAGCGATTCGTTCTTATTTTGGGATTTAAAAAGAAATTTTGGACTCTTTAATTAGACCTCATCTTCCATGTCCGTTTTATTATTCATTCTTAGGTACTCACCCACCAAGTTAATTTCGGTAACTAAGTCTTACGATAGATACGATCCACATTAGCTTATTACAATTTTACGAAAAGACCCCCAAAACCATTTAAAAAATACTTTGGGAAAACCAAAAAAATTAGCGACAAATCATAAAATTTTTTTCCCAAAAAATTTCCCTTTCAAAATTCTAGAAAATATGGTTTTTATTGTCCTACCTTTTTGGGAATTTTAAAAAAAAAACCTTTTTTAGGGAAAAAATCTGAAACCATTGGAAATGACTTTTAAATTTTTACCCTGTCAAAAAAAACGTTTTACCCCACCTTTTCCACAAAGGGGGAAACTATTTTTGAATTCCCCGGAATATTAAATGGGTGAAACCCCAAAAATCCGTTCCCTAACCCAGAAAAACAAGGGTTTATTTTTAAAAAATGTAAATATTTTTCCCGGGCCAAAAAAAAGGTAGTTTTGCCACCCCGGCCCCGGGGGTTCCAAGGGGAAAAGGGTTTGATCTAACGGGTGGAAAAATTTAAGGGGAAATTTTTCAAGGGTTTTTCCCCAATTTCCTTTTTTCAAATTTTAAAAAAGTTCCACAGTTTAATTCAAATTGGTTAAAAAAATTTGAAGATTCGTTGGTTTTAAAAGTTACCAAAACCCTTTGGGCCCCCAAAAGGGGGATTTTTTTTCTCCCCCTTTTAAAACCTTCTTTCTTTTTCAAACCCACTGGTTTCTAAAACCGCCTTTTTGAAACAAACAACCAAAAAGGGTTTTTTCCGTGTGAACCCCTTTTAAATGTTTGGTTTTAAAATTTTTTTTTAAAAACATTTTTTTCCGGGAAAAATTTTTAAATATTTTTTTAAAATTTTAAAAAAAATTTTACATTAAAAATTTTTTTGAGGGGTTCGACAAATTTAAACCCCCTTTTTTTCTTTGGAAAATTTTTTTCGTTTCCCAACTTTTGGGGGAATTATTTTTTTTTTGGCCTCTGGGATCAATGGGGTCCCCAAAAAATTTGGGCCCCCCCCTTGGTTTGGGTTTTCCTTCAAATATTTTCATTTTTTTTCTGTTTTGGGGCCCGGCCCCCCCCAAAAAAGGGGTTTTCCTTCATGAACCCCTTTGGAATTTTCCAGTTTTCCCGGGTTTTTAAAGGGGGGATTTTACCCCGGGTGACCCAGATTTTACCTTTCAAAAACAATATTTTTTTCCCAAAAAAGGTTAAACTCCTTTTTCTCTAAATATGTTAAAACCCCCCAACCCTATTGCCCCAACGCCCTTTCCCCCCTCGATTAAAAAAAAAGAACGGCCAAACCTTTTTTCGATTACCCAAAAAAATTTTTTAAAATTTTTAAGTTTCCCTTTAAAAGACCCCTTAATTTTTTGGGCCGGGAAAAAGGTTTCAACCATTTAAGGGGAAAAACGTTTAAAAAAAACTTTAGGTTTTAAAAAGTCATAAAAAGTTTTAAAAAATAAAACAATAAAAATGTGAACAAACCTGCAAATTTTTTAAAAACGTTGGGTTTTCCCCCTTTTTAAAAGCAATTTTCCCCCCTTTTAGGGTTTTTGTTTTGATGGTTAAATAAATGCCTTCTTTTCAGTTGCGTTATTTTGCTTTACAATAAAAAACAAACAAATTTTTTTAAAAAAGACATTTTAATTTAAAAACATTTTAAAGTTCCAAATTTCCGCGCTTTTTAAGGGGTTAACTTCCCCAAAAACAATTTGAAATTTTAATTTAAAAAACCCCTTCAAACCCAAAATTAAATAAAAAACCCAAAACCTCCGTCTTTTTCCTTTAAAATCATATTTATTTTGACTATAAAGCACCCACATGCCAAGTATAAAAGCATCCATTTTTCTACCTAGGATATGTTTACAAGCCACGCCACAACACACATACCAACCATATTTACGTACAAACGCCCTCTGACTGCAAAAATTCCTTTTGCCTTCGGCAGGATCAAAAATTTGGGGACAAAGTTCAATACGTAGTTGTCCGAGACGACCAAAATTGGCTTACTTACTGATATCAACTCTAAATGGTTCTTTTAAAATTTAAAGATATTCCACTTACAGCAGCTGCCTAGCCGTGACTGTTTGCTTGTGCGCTCGTCTGGAAATCGTAACCTGGTAATATCTCACTATGTTGAATTTAATTTCATACGGCTTCGATCCAAACATCTAGAACATGTCCCTTGTATAATTGTATTTGCTTTCAGCAAATTAAAGTCAAAGTAAATGAGTTTTATTAATAAAATGAACAACGTACTTTCCCAAGTATTAGGAAGAGCTATTGACCATACACTCTGCATTTTTTAAGGATATAACAGTACTGAAAATATTTGAGCAGGCCTATTTTTAACATTTGGCCGAAATTACGGTTTTTGCCCCCACTTTTTCACTGGGGCGAATATCCCTTTGCCCTCCCGGGATTTGGCCACTGGTTGTAAGTAACTGTCCTTCAAGGTATCGAGACCCTTTAAACAAGAGACCGTATTACTGTTCTTTGTTTAACGGAAAATAATAAAAAACGATTGATTATTTTAAAAAGACATCATTTAACTCATCAAAAGATCATTTGAAGTCACGAATATTTGCCATTTGCAGGGAAACTCTGAAAAAAGATGAAGTCTGCTGCCCACAAGATCAAATATGTCCTACAGAGTCTTTCATTTCGAAAAATCCCTATTAAACTGATATGACAACTTTTCCGACGTTAAATAAAAAGCTCATTGAAGGAGTTGGAAACTTAAAGTTTTCACACATCTTTATTAGAAAAGCCGACGTTTTAAGTGCAGGATGTTTTTCGTATACCCTTTGGGATTTAATTACCATTTCCGCATCCTCGCAAAACTTTGGCGTTTTCGACACGACTCTGGGGAATTGTTCCCCGGCATCCATTTTGCCTTTACAGCCAAAATAAAACCTTTCAGATATGGTCGCCAGCGTCTCAAGAGCTAGAGTTGATGAATTGCGTGAATAGAAATGAAGCTTTTGTGGGCTTGAGGCAAGAAATGTCCGCTTTCAATATGATTTTGGAATTTTTTCGAAATTTTAAAACCCCAAAAAGTTAATTTTTACTTGGGGGTTAAAAACCCTCTCAGGAATTTAGGCTGGGACCGGGGAAATCCGAAGAAGTTGAAAAGTGAAAAATATCCTAAAATTTTTTTAATTTAAAATTTTTAACCAACGTTACAAAAAACCCCCCCTAACTTTTTTTAACCAAATCTAAAAAAATTTTTTGATAACTTTCCTTTTTAAAAAAAAAAGAACAAAAAAAAAAGTTAGTTCCCGCAAAAAATTTAAAGGGGAAAAAATTTTCCCCCCTTTTTTTCGTCTTTTTAAAAAAAATTTTTTTACCTTTTTCCTTTTATAAAAAAACCCCTTTTTTTCCTTTTTTTTAATAAAAAAACCCCTTTTTTTTAAAAAGGGGAAAAGAAAAAAACAAAAGAAAAATTTATTTAGATTTAAAAAAAAAATTTTTTACCAGAAAACCCTGTTTAGTTTAGTCGGCCTGGTATAAGGCATAGTACATGGGGGGTTAGGCTATTTTTTATTGGGGGAGTTATCGGGGGGGTCCGGTGGGTCTGGGTACTACTACTACTAAACAGAAAAGGGTTGGGGTAAAAACTTATGGTTTTTAATTTTTTTTATTAAAAATTTTATGTATCAGGGACCCAAACCTTTTTTTCTTTAGGTTTTTCATCAAAGATCATCGCTTCCCCTTAGAAACAATTAAATTTTCCCCCAAGCCCGGAAAAAAGGCCCCACCCCAGGGGAACCCAAGCAGTTTCCCCAGGACAATCCAAAAAAAACGGTAAAAAAATATTTTTTGGGGCCCAGGGAAAAGGGAATTTAAAATTTTTTCCCGCGAAGTTTTCAGGGAAAAAGGCGGGATATTTTTGGGGGGGGCCCCCGCAAAAATGATTTGGGCCGCTAATTGAAATTTACTAGTAAAAACCAAATTTAAAAAGCACGACCAAATTTTTTGCAGAGTTGTTTTTTCCCCAATTTTTTGTTTTAAAGAGAAGGGAAAATTTCCGCACCCCCCGGGCAAAATTTAAAAGGGCCTAACTCTTCCACCCCCCATCGGGGCCCGCCCCGTCGGGGGCCGGGGTTTGCGCGGGCTTTTTGGGTTTTGGCGCGCCACTTCATTTGGGAGACCAATTTTTTTTTTCCCCTTTTCCCGTTCCCGGCCTTTTTCCCCGTTTGCACCTTCCTTTTGGGTCCGCACTTTTATTCGGTGTGGCTGTTGTTCGGCCCGGAAGGGAATACAAAAATTGCAAAAATACCTGTAAAAAAAAAAAAATCATCAATTCAGTTTGTGGTTGCCCAAAAAATTTAAAAAAAAAGCCAAAATTTTAAATGTTTAAAATGCCAAACAGTAGCGGGGGGATTTAGATTGGGAACTCCCCTTTTTTGCGTTGGTTGGTTTTTTGCGTTTTTTTTTTTCAAAACCACAAAAACATTTTTTAAATAAAAGAAAATTCCGCTCATTCGATTCCCCTTAAATTTTTAAACTGGGCATAAATAGATACCCGGGGGGGTAGTTTTTTAAAAAGCCCCAAAATATCAGTAATTTTAAACATATTTCCGCCAAAGGGGTGGAAACAAGGGCGGGTTGGGTTTTTTTTTTCCCCTTTTCGTTCCATAATATCTTATAAAGATATTACCATTCCACGGCCCCCAAATAAAAGGTTTTTTTTTGTAAATTAAAACCTTTTTAAAAATTAAAAATTTTCCTCCCCCCCCCCTTTTTCGGCTAAATTTTTTTAATTACTGATTGCGAGAAAAAAGAAATTTCAATTTACCCAAATAAATTTAAAACCCCAAACTTCAGTTAATTTTTAACAAAATTTTTAAATTTTCTTCCGATATCAGTATATATTTTCTTTGGGGCCCGCCAAAAGGGGGGGGAGAAAGAATTAATTTTTTTTGAATTCTTCTACATGGAAAAAAAATTTTAAAAAATTTTTTTTCCTTTTGGGCAACAGTTTTTTTGTACTACTTTTAAATGGGTTTAAGGGGGGCAAATTTGTTTCGCCACTTGAAAAAAAAAATAAAAAAAAAAGCCCCCCCCTTTTTTTCAAAATACGGGAAATAATTTTTTTTATTTAATGACGGGAAGGGGTATTTTTATCCAATTTTTTTGGGCCTAGCTTTTGAAACTCATTGAACCCTCCAAAGTGGTTTCTTTTTTGAATGTCTTTTTCCCAAAGTGGGTTTTTATTTTTTGGGGGGCAGGTCGTAAAGGGGTTTGAGACCCCCCCCGTAAAAAAAAGTCATCTCCCTTAAAATTTCCCCCACCTGGAACCCTATATTTAATTTTAAAAATTTTTGGCTTTTTTTTTAAAAAATTCAATTAAATACAAAATTACTTATAATTTGGAAAATTTTTAATTTTTCCCAGCCAATAAATTTTTCCCCCATTTTTTGGGTTGGACCAGGGCCCCCCCCCGGAAAAAAAAAAAGGGGAAAAACCAAAAAAAAAAAGGTTTGCGGACCAAAAGGAAAACGGAACGGTTTGAAAAGGCCCCCGGACCAAAATGAAAAAACCGCAACGGGGTAAAAGGGGGGGGGGAAAAAAGTGGAAAAGGCCGGGGGCCCCCAAAATGGAGACCAAAAAAGGGGGAAAAAACCCAAAATAAAAAGGCCGGGGGAAAATAAAAGGGTGGGAAACAGAATTTTGTCCGCCGTATTTCCCCCCCAATTAGCTGGGGGTTTTTACATTTTCAAAAAGGTTCCCTTAACCCCCCCTTTGGCATGCCCCCCCCATTTTTAATTTTTTCCTTACCCCATTTAAATTTTTTCGCGGGAAATTTATTTTCCCCTTTACCTTTTTTTTTTTCCGGGGCCCTTATTTTATTTTTTTCCCCGGGATTTGGGTTTGGAACCTTTTTTTTTTGGGTTTTGGGGCCCGGTCTCGTCCTTTTTTTTTTGTTTCCCGGGGAACCCCCTTTTTTTTTGGGGGGACCTTGGTTGGGACCCCGTTCATTTTTTCCTGGGGCCCCCTTTTTTCCTTGGGTTTTGGGGTTAAAAATTCAACCTTGAAAATATTCACCACTTATAGTTTAAAGAAACCAATTGTATGCCCGGTTGGGGGAGAACCCCCCCATCCCGTTTTCGGCTAAAGCCCAAAACTTTTTAACAGAACATCGATTTGCTGGGCGAATTTTAAAAACATCCCCCAAGGGGTTCAAGGGGGAAAACAAACTAAATTTTTAAGAAAAAAAGTTGCCCTTTCCCCGGTAAGTATGGCCTATTTTTTTTTTCCCAACAAAAAAAAAAAAAAGGCCGTTTCCCAATTCAAAAATTTCAGGGAATTTTAAAATTTATTTAAAAAAAAAGAATGGGGAAGGGGAAAATTTTTTTACCCCTTTTAAAAAAAAAAAGGCAATCTGTGGGGGCTTTAAATTAAAGACAAAGGGGAATTTTGTTTTTTTTTTCCAAACTTTAAAAAAAAACAGGTATCAAAACCGGGTGGTTAGAATTTTTGAGAATAATTAACAAAGTACGTGGAGTTAAAAATTTAAAAATTTAGGGAAAAATTTTTAAAAATTTATTGGGGGTTTTTTGGTGGGGAAACAATGGGGCCCCCCGGTTATATCAGTGAATTTTTACTCCTTTTTTTAAAACCCCCCCGGAAAGTTACGGCAATACAAATTCCAAGTGTTTAGCAATTTTTTAGCCCGAGGGCCCCATACTACGGGGGGCCCCAAAAAAGGGCTCCTAAAAATGGAAAATTCCCCCGAGTTTTTGCACCCCCCCCCCCGATCCAGGCCCCCCCCAAAAAATTCAAACCCCCCCTTTTAAAACGAAATTGATTTTAATTTGGCCATTTTTCAAAAAAATTGACGGGATTTTATTTTGTTCTTTATTTACATTGGTTTAATTTTTCCCCCTTTTATTGTTATTACCTGTTTAAAGGGTTTTTAAAATAATAATATAGATAAAACTCGAAACCCCTTCCCCCTGGGAAACAGGTTTTACTTAACGCCAATTTTCCCCCAAAAGGGAAAAAAAAAAATTTCCCAAAAACTTGGTTTTTTTTTTAATTCTTCTTTAATAAAAAATAAAAAGAAATAACCCTTTCCTTTTGTTCGAATTTTAAGGGTTTTTAAGTTCCCAAAATTTTCGGAGAAAGAAAAAACCGGGGGAAAAAAGGGGGAACCCCCTACAAGAAAAAAATTTTTTTTTTCCCTTTTCCTTCAAAATTCCAAATAATTTTAGAAATAAAAAAATAGGGGTTTTTTAAAAAAGTTTGGGAAAAAAAATTTAAGGGGTTTTTTTTTTCAAAATTTTTTTCTTATGCAACCCTACCTATCAAGGGGGGGGATCGAGTTTCAACTTTTATTTTTTTAAAAAGGTGAAATTACCCGGGGTAGAATCCAGATTTTTTTTTTGGAAGCAATTGTTGCTATGAAAATTTAAATAAAAGAAAAATTAGAAATCTAAACAAAATTTAAACCCTTTAAAAAGTCGGGAAACACTGATTTGTTCGGAAAATTTTTTTTAAGCAATTTTTCGTTTGGGGAAATTCCCCCCATTTTTTTTTTGTGTTTTTTTGCGCAAAAAAATAATTAGTAAAAAAATTTGGACCCTTTTAACACGAGGTAAGTTTTTTATTTAAACAAAAATTTTAACGTTTTAGGTTTAATGAGATGAAAGACTCTGAGGATAATTTTTCTCTTGAGCCTTTATTTTGCATAGTTCCTTTAAAGGCAAATTATTAATTTAGATAAAATTTTATAATAAAAGTTTAATTTTAAAAAAATGTTTTTATATTTTCTTAAAAAAAATTAAAATTTTATTCCCTTTTTTCATTTGATTTGAACGTTATCTTAAATGGCAAAGCCTTTCAAATTTGGGTCCCCTTTTAATTTAGGGAACGGAATTTCGAATGTTAATAATTGTTTCAAAATATTTTCATATTTTAAAACAAAATATATGGGACTTTTAAAATTTACCAATATTTCCGGCGGAGTTATTTTAATTTAAAAAACTTTTTCTTTACAATTTTTTTGAAAGCAAAAACTTATAAACAACTTTCCTTTTGATCAAAAAAACCCTATTGGTTAAATTAATTTCAATTAAAATACCCCTTTTACGTTTAAAAAGACAATTTAAAAAACCCCCCCACGCCTTTGGCTTTTAACCGGGGAATTAATTTTTTAAAAAAACCCTTTTTTTAAATATTTAACCTTAGTAATCCCTTTCTTAGTCGGAAAATTACGTAATGAAATCCCTTTTTGTTGGGCCAAGGAAAAAAGTTGTCTGTTTTCGTACCCCCTTTGAAACCCAAATTGTTTTGTTATTGTTTTGTGGTCCTTCCCCTTTAATAATTTAAAACGTAAAAAAGTTTTTTTATTATCGGGGTCTTTTTAAATTTAATAAAATTAAGTTTTTAAGGAAGGGGCTCTACCTAACGGGTGGAAAAAAACTTTTAAATTTCGTAAATAAAAAAACCTAAACCATTAAGACTCATGTATCTTTATCAATGATAATTAACTTTTATTAAAATTTTTTTTTTCCCAAAAATCAAAGGGGTTTTATAATTAAAACAATCCACCATTTAAGAAAGAACAAGCAGGAATGGAACTATTTTAAAACTTGTTAGTTTATTGGTTGGCAACCTAAGTTTTCTTAAAGGTTTAGGGTAGTAGGAAACCCTCGAAACCGGAATAAAAGTTGGGGTTACCCTTTTATATTGTTACCAATTCGGTTTCGATACGAAAAGTAGGGAATTTACCAAACAAAGTTGGGGGAAATAATATTTTTTTTTTTCAAGGGAAAAATATATTGTAAAAATATCGATATATTTATATATATTCACATATTAATAAAGTAAATTAATTTATTCCTGCACACGGAAGGTTTTCACCGATTTAAAAAAAAATTGATTCTTTGGGGGTTTGAGGTAAATGGTTTGGTCGGTTTCTTTTAAGGGGAAAATTTGGGGGTTAAATCCCAAAAATTTTTTTTTTCTTTTTTTTATTTTTTTTTGGGAAATTTAAAAAATTAGGGAAGGTCCCATTTGGAAAAACGAAAAAAGAAAGCAAGAAAAAGGGTTTAAAAAAATTTTTTTTACAAATTTTAAAAAATTTTTAAAAAAATTTTTAAGGCCAAAAAAAAAAAAAATTTTTTCCTCCTTTTTGGCCCAAAAAAAAAAACCCCTTTTTTTTAAATTTTTTTTAAAAAAAATTTTGGTTTTAGAGGGTTTTTTTTTAAATTTAAATTTACCTTAAATTTAAAAAAAAAACATTTTTATTTAAAAAAAAGAAATTTTAAAAAAAAAAGTTTAAAGTTTTAAATTCCAACCTAAAATCTTTTTTTTTTTTTTTGCTTTAGACGGGCCCCCGATAACCCCGGGTTTTTTTTTTTTTTTGTTTTTTGGAAATTTTATGAAACAAAGGTCCCTTTTTCCCCCGTAAAAAAAGGGAAAGAAAATTAAAAATTTAAATTTTAAAGGGGGCCCCCCTTTTTTAAAAAAACAATTTTTTAGGTTTAAAAAATTTTAAAAATGGTTTGAAAACCCAAAAAAATAAAATTTTTTGAAAAACCCCCTTTTGGGGCCCAAAAACCCCAAACTTTCCACAATTTTTTCCAAATTTTGGAAAAAAAAACGAAATAAAAACTTTTTGGGAGTTTTGGGGGCCCCCGGGGGGTTTTTAATGGGTAACCCGGGGTTTTTTTTGGGGGGGGGGTTAAAGGGGATTGGGCCTCAGCCCCCCCTTTTTTAAAAAAAAAATTTCAAAACAGGAAAATTTTCGAAACCTTTTAACTTTTTAGTTTGAAAAAAAAATGGTTCCCAAATTTATTAGGGAAAACTTTTACCCCCCCAGATTTACCCCCAAAAAAGGGGGGTTTTCCCCCGTTTTAGGGGTTTCCAAAAGGGTTTTAGATATTTTAACCCGTTTCCCCCCAAATTTTCCCCTTTTTTTCGGGATTTTAAAAAAAATTTTTTTCCCTTTTTTAAACAAAGGGAACTGGGAAAAGGTTTTTCTTTGGTCTTTTGAAACCGTTTAGGAATGCTTTAAAAAGCCCAAAAAAACCCTTCCCAAAAACCCCCCAATTTCCCCTTTTTGGGGGGCCCCTTTTTTAAAAGTTTTATTTTTTTAAAAATTTAAAGGGAAATTTTAATTTAAATATTTTTGGGTGTTCCCCCCTTTTGTACTGCAGAGTTTTGGAACTTTTGAACCCCGAATTGGAATTATTAAGGGGACATGGCTTCTTCTGTCAAACATTTACTGTGTACAAATCTAAAGTCAATGGCCGCATTTCCAAAATGTGGGGGACGTGTCCCCCTGTCCCCCCAGGATTGACGCCCATGGTTAGGGGCTACGCAGAACCTGTTATATAAAACGCACGAAAATAGCGTCTTCCAGCCACGATATAAGGGGACAATCTGGTAGGTATAGGAGGGACGGACTCTGTACTCAGGGAGGAATAACTTAAGGCAAAATGATATCATTTTTGGGTGAAAACTGACTTTACTGTTTGAATTTGTAAAGGTTAGCCTAAGCTTGCGAATGGTCAAGAGCTTGATATAGGCTACGAGGTTATTAGTCATGTCACGGGTGGGAAAGACGGGGGGCCGTGCCATTCCGCCATAGGTACTTTCCGCCATAGAAAATGTGTTCATTCCGCCATAGAAAACATGTCTTTCCGCCATGGCAGAAAAGTGTTAATTATGATTATTTTAATAGTGAATGATGTGTCGTTCTCAAAATAACCCTTTGAAAATATTTTTGCAAGGAAAACAAGACCTTTTGTTTCTCAGATTTAAGAAAGTGCCTTTCTGCCATAGATTTTGCACCTTTCCGCCATGTTTTTGCACCTTTCAGCCATGGCGGAATGGTGCAAAACCCATGGCGGAATGTTATGGCGGAATGTACCGATGGCGGAAAGACACTAGATTCGGGAAAGACGCCACGTAAACTTTGAGCTTTGCAAAGTCGCCCTGTGAGGCAACCATATTGCTCTTAGCAAGGTTACAAGTGAAGTCCTTCCCCTGTACACCTCAAGTTGAGCAGATTAAGCTAACCCTATGGAGTGAGTTGAGTATAGAAGACCTGGTACTTTTGACCAATATAGTAACATACGTTAGTGTGCTGTTAACATAGGGTGTAGTAATAGTTCTTTTCAAAGATGTTAAGGCCGTTCATAACATTTGCTGACTGAGCCTAAGCAACTTTGTTTAGCAGGTACCCGGTCGTTTCGCCGCACTACCAGTTCGTCCCAAATTCGTAACGTCCCCAAGTATCTTACAGTTTTCCCTTCGATTTTACTAGTTAATTTTAAGAAAATTTCCATTGAACGTAACTGTGAACGTTTATACTTATCATAAACTTGAACGGGAATCCAAAAAGAGATTTGCTGAATTTTGAAACAAAAAAGATATGCCCCCAAAAGAAGTTCAATGACATTGTAAAATAGAAATGTGCTGCAAAAGAGAGATAAAATTCTATTTAAGTTGGTGGGCATATCGAAAAAACAAAGAGGTGCAATAAATTAAATAACGTAGAAAATATGACTAAAGTGCACAGAAAAGTCTCGACATTAGCAACAAATTTCATTGTGTGAAAAAGGTCGGTACAATTAAAGCAGAGGAACAGTCCGGTGGCTAGGTATAGGTGAACACAAGAAAGGGGCCTTTGCAGCTGGCAGGATAAGTTCCAAACCCAGGGTGAGAAATGTATGTCAATGCGTTTACCAGGGTTCGTTCTTGTAACGTTTCAACTTAGATATGATAGGTGCCTACCACCTAAGGCTAATAAAATTTATCAATCCACTTTGTGTAGTATATCCAAAGATGAGGTGGATATCACTGCCCCGTTGTACATAACATCTCTAAGGATCGATGAGGGGCGATGCTGGACCATCCCCATAGGTCGCTCAGTGTGTGTGTGGGGGGGGGGGTGCTGGACTTTTTCCGACAAAAAAGGGTTGTCACAATACCGACAAAATATCTGTGTCAAGAACGGTTACTACTTAATCATAACTCTCTTTAAAAGATATTCTGCGCAAAAAGTTTAACATTATCACGGGGGAATATAAAAGAAAACCGAAAAGCGTTTCAACATTTGGCAATGTCAATTTGACCTTGGCCCACATTTCATAAAATTTCACGACGCTTCTGTTGCACCAAATAAAAGATTTATTTCTCACCAAGTTAATGAATTGCAAGAGAAAGTGACGATATTTCCCAACGGACCACAACTTTTACCTACAGGCGGCACTTTGACTGTTTGACAATTTCTGTGGGGGAGCCCCCACTCCCTTTGGTAAAATTACCCCTACCGTGTACAAAGAGTTAAACAAATTTTAGTGTGATTTTCCACAGGTCTTTTGCATGCATGGTCAACTACACACTTCAGATCGTCAATAGGCCTCGATCTTTGTGCAATGGCACTTTCGTTTATGTGTACGTGTATATGTGCGTCCTACAGTAAATGTCGTGTTCTTTATCAATGTGCCACATTCCTTTTGAGAATTGTAAAAGAAGTGAACAGGATCCTGGCAAACATTTTCATTAGGGTCACATTATCTAGAGTATTTTCGTTGCTAAACCACATACATTTAAATTCTCATTTTACATCTTTTAGACTCTGGATCCCTAACAACCTCTCAATACTAAAGATGCACGGCTTTTGCACGGAGAAACTTAGAAATAGAGGTCTATGATACTTTTAAAAACGAAATACTTGCTATAAACTACGACTTCTCATCCAGGAGGACATAATGTTGTAACAATGTCTGGAATTACAATGTGTCGGGCAGATACGAACAGGACGAGTCACCGGATGAATAGATTGTCTCACTTTGATATTGACTAACATTAAGTTACTATCATCTATAGGAAAACAGTTCTGAAATACCTTAATTCTATGCACCCCAAATTTGGTTTCCCCCCCCCCCCCCACCCCCCCCCCCCCCCCCCATGATGAGGACTTCCTGGAAATGTAATGTACCTTTCTGTGCCATAACCATATTAAAGAGTAACACTTGCTTGTTCGCCTGAAATCCCGAAGATTTTTTACATCTTTGGAATTGGTTGTATCTTCCTTATTCAGCAGTTGAATAATCAGTATGAAGAAACTGTTACCCTTGAAAAGCAACTGAATTTTTCGCGGGTGTCAGTTTGAACTCATCCTCTTTGAGACCATGAAGGGGTTACTAGTGTCCTTGCATACACGACAAAAGCAGTTTATTTGCACATGAGCAATGGATTCTTATTTATAATACCACCTCAACAGATCTAGCATTGCCATTGAGCTATGAGGGGTTAAGGTAATCTCTCATACAAAAGGAAGCAATCGATTGTGTTGGAACGTCATTCTTTCACGTTCATGGCCATAGAGCTACGAGGGGTTTACCAGTAAATCCTCCATAGGGTAAGAGCCTTTGATTAGGATGCCAGGTTTGATAAGCTAAGATCGAAATGGTTCATCCATGAAAAAGCAATTAATATGAACTTAAATTTCAAGGTAATCATAGCCCTGACAATTAAGCTATGAGGGGGATACGGATGAAGCCCTCATGCGGGAGAATCCCCGGCCCCTTTGGGGTGTGGGGGTTGGGGGTTGGCTGTTTGTGGAATCGTACCTGGATTTTTGAGCCTTTCACACATGAGGGAGCTACTAGTAAACCCTTCATACGAGACATGTAATCGCTTGGTCAAGGAATGTTAAAGTCTGTCACATCCGTTTACTACGGGCTATGACGTTACCCTCACGCAGTAGAAATAATGTAGTCCTGCTTGAATTAAATAACTGGGGGTTACACACAAGACTGATATTTTTTTAATAGAAAAACAATTTTGCCCTCAGCAACTCTTGCAGAATTTCCAAGTTTGAGAGACCATTTTAACCGCAAATTATTTTTGTACCATCATTTTATGCCTTTTTGCAGCTTTTGAATGAATGTTTTTTTACCCCTTTTCACAAAGTTGACTGAGCAAATTTATGTCATACTTTGTCATTCACTGTTGTTTTTGAATGACTTGGCAATTGCTATTATTTTCTCATACAAAAGACAAGATTTAAAAGCTTTTTAATCATCACAGGTAACAATTCTTACACAATGTCTTAAACTAATTTGAAGAATGTTATCGCTTTTACTCGAAGTTCTGATACAGAAACATAATTTGCAAGCTTGTATTTTAAAAAAAATTAGACAGACCATACGCATTTTTTCTGTAAAAATTCACTTGACGTATGAACTTACAAAACGGCCCATTTTCACGCTTTTTATCTATGTACAATCAGTCAATAAAATACGCATAGTTGTAAAGTTTACAAAGTGCAAATATCATGCTCACTTTGCAATAAATCGAATGTTTTATAAATTTAACTTACACAATTTTTCTCTTTTTTGTATAAATCTCTGTTTTTCCAAGGAATTTTTCAAAACGTCTAAATGTTATAAATTGAAAGCTTTTGTTATCACGTTTTTTGGAAGTTTTTAAATTTCGATTAAAAAACTGTCAGGCGTGCTAAGGTCACCCATGCAATACTGGTTGTTTGTCGCTAGTTTTCTTCTGAGAAGAGGTTTGCAATAAAACAGGAGGGGACACAGAAGCCCGCGCGATTGCAAGCTTTCTTTGTCCTTGTTGTCTTTAATGATTGAAAAAGCACCTATATGGCAAAACTTTAGCATCTCATTCCACCCCCTAGATTGCAGATGGATGTTGTACTATGAATTTTTTACCATTTAGTTCAGTGTTACCAGGTCATCACCGAATCCACCCTCAACGTCTTGTATCAGTATGTTCTCCTCATAGTTACAATTGTAGACCTATGCGCAAAGGCTCCTGTCAGTCAGCGTGTCCGTGTAGCGCATCCGTCTAGGTACCCAACCTCTTTATTGGCATTAGAAGTGTCCACTCACCCACTGCAGAACGATTAATCTTTTCAAATACTATTTCACGTAATTTTGGGGAACACAAATTTCTTTCTCTTTTAAATCTCTCTCTTATCTCGCTCTCCTTTCTGGTTTCTCTTATTTTCTTTTCCTTGTCTCCGCCCCTTTTACATTTTAAGGTGATAGTTGGGGGGGGGGGATGGAGGTTTAAGGGGAAGGGTCTTTCCATCCCCTATTTTTCCTCGCATGTTCCAAGGGCTAACCAAATTAACACTTTATGTATTCCTCATTTTAAAATTCAAAGCTATTTATGTTAGGCCTTCGCTAGATCAAAAGCATTGTTGGTAATGGTAACGTTTACTGTTATTGCTTGAGTCGATTCGATATGCCGTTCTTCAACAGCAGGTCAAAACATTAAGTCCGAGGGTGTCTCTCAATTTAGATGCCTGTCAGAAATAATAAAATCATCTGTACTCTATATCATATACCTTCTTTCTTCATGTTTTATCTTTATTTTTCTGTTATTTTGAAAAAGGTGGCTTTTATCAAGATGAAATAGGTGAAATACTAGACGATAACACAGACAATAGGTTGCGAAAAATGCCCCTTTGGTAGATACGTGAAAAATGGATCAAGGAAAGTTCTAGGAAAGACTGCTTGGAATGTCCTCAAAGCGAACAAATATTACCCGTCATGCGGCGTTACAGAGCAATGTTTTTTGTAAAGCTAATTACGCACGGAAAGATCGCTTTGGACCATGTTTTATTTGTATTGAGAAAGGAATAAACTGCTCTGGAAAAGAGTACATATCCATTAAACGGGGATATTTTTGGAGCTGGAATTTTTCTAATGCAAACGTTACAAAATATAGAAAATTTGTGGAAAATTTAAAGATTGAAAACTGGATGTTCGATTCCTTTACACAATACAACGGAAGTTTCCCACGAGCTTTTGAATGTCCCAAGCAGAATAGTTGTGTTCCTACCGAGGATCATATGGAAGTCACATGCTCGGTCGGCTACAAAGGATGGCTTTGTGACAAATGCGATCAAAGATTTTACTCAGTATTGAATCGCTGTATTTCTTGTCCTACGTCTGCATGGTATTACACTAACTTAGGTTTGTTCTGCTGCTTCTTCGTCTTTGTTTTTGCTGTTGGAGTTCGGCTTTACAAAATGGAGAAAAGTCGCACCACGCCAGGACGAAACTTGTTCGATAAAATTATATCCCGAGTAAAACTTGTGTTAGGATTTTACCAGGTGATTGGTGAATATTTTTCATCCGTGCACGATGTTAAATGGACAAAGAATTTAAAGGTCATTGGGGACGTTGTATCTCTTATTGAATTGAATATCTTTCGGGTGATTATTAGACCTAAATGTTTTGACGAAAAATTGCAACTCAATCCAAAAATAGAATTTGTTATAGGTATAATGATACCTTGTACGCTTATTTCTACATTTTGTGTCCTCTACTGGATAATGACAGCACGTTACAAGTGGAAAAATAGATTTACCCTCATTTCTACATCCTTTGACAGTTACAAGCAGAGACTGAAATCTAATATTTTTACGAGTGCACTCGTTGTACTATTTGTTACCTACCCATCAATATGTAGCACAGTCTTCCAGCTTCACCCTGCAGCATGTGAAACATTTTGTTTGGATACCGGAAAGAACCATTGCAAGACACTTCTACGGTCTGATTATGATATAGATTGCAAAGATTTGAAAATGTATCATGTGTTTGTGCATATTGTAATAGTGGTATACGTCGTTGGATTCCCTCTTGTTTTATTTCTTGTTCTGAGAAATAATGTAAAGTTCATTACCTTGCACGGATCTCCCGGCCCCCTTGATGCAATAAATGAAGAACCCGGAGGAGATGTAAAAAGCTTCCTGCATGAATCCTCTACAAGCACATTAAAACCTATCTGGATGAGCTTTCTCTGTGAAAATTACAAACCTGAGTACTGGTACTGGGAGATTGTTGAGCTTTCACGAAAGATCACCCAAACTGCACTTATAACATTGCTAGGGTGGGGAAATGTACTCACGGTTGTCTTCACTATTGGTATGTCGGTGGTGTTTTTGATCTTACATGCACGACACAGGCCGATGAAAAGTACATTTGAACAATGGCTACAGGTATGTTTCTGTTGTACAAGTTTACATAAGCCACTTAAATTCATGTCATAAAACTTTTTTCTTCGAAGTCTGAGACTGCTTCATTCACAATTTTCGGACTAAATAAAAATTGAACTGAACAAGACATATTGTCTAATGCTTTGACCGTTATGAGTTGAATCAGCTACACTATCTTTTAACCTAGATATTTTCCTTGACGGCTATCCTTGCCAATGTTCTTGTTGCTGTAATTGGTGTTCCTTACAAATACGAAGACGAGGAATCTGCTGCTCTCATCGTACTGAATGTATTCGTAATTGCTTTCACAGTTGGTAAGTGACTATGCTGTGTTAAATTCTTTGTGATTGACTACGTAAATCGTAGTCACTTAAATGTTTACGCTTTGCATCCAAAGGTCAAGCTATAGCAATCACCCTAGAAACGTCTTTTTGGCTGATGCTTCATGTAAGGGTTTTTCATATGAGCTCTAATATCTTGAGAGCGTTTACACAACTCCTTAGCCAAATGATGAGGATTTTCAACAAATCCTTGAGTGTGTCTTAACGAGGAGGGGTTAGGAAGGAAAAAAATGCTCAAAAAAGTAAAGCACTGCTCGTTTTCGACAGTAATCTAGACTTGTCTTACTTCTCAAAATTTTTATCTTAATACCCAGATCAACTAGTATCAGTTGGTGTATTGTCAACAGGACAATGAGAAGATACATCCCTGCGTTGAACTCGTTAACTTTTCGTTGCCAGCCTTCAAGCAAAATTGTGAAATTTTAACCTTAGGTCGTAATTCGTCGCACTAAATATCATTTCATTTAAAGTCAGCTAAGAATTTCTTTTACAACTTAATTTTCAAACATGTTTCTTAATGATGGGAAAATTTGCTAAAAACCTGAGAGAAATGTATATAGGCTTGAAAAATGTTTCCAGCAGATGGCATTTTAAAATCGTGAGGACACAATTAAAGCACATTAATTAAACTGATGTTGCCAGTCGTTTTACTAAAATTCCTGATTAACTATGAGTCATTGGCGCAAACAAAACTTACTTCAAAGCACGTACAAAAATGACCATTGTCTTGGAATTACTTGGAAAAGAAAGGAGGAGATCATCATTGGTGGGTTTAGTCAAAAGAGGTTTAACGATAGGAACAAAAACACCCGTCAAACCAATTTTGATGCCTGAAAAGAATTAGATCATTTTCAAGTAGCATTGTCTCACAGATTTTGTCGTTGTATCTCCTTAACACTTTCCTGGTCTTAAACTACCAATAGATCATTTCCGTGCGTTATATTAATAGTGCTGCTAAATAATAGGTGTTCTTAATATCGTGTTTCCCTTTTTCTCATTCGACAAATATAATTTATCTTGAAATGTTACTTTTTAGCTGGATTGTATATAAAACAAACACTTTTCTTGCTCAGGAAGGAAAAACATACATGCCAGTTATCGATTATGACGATTACGGTTATAGCAGTCATTTATATCTTATGGGATATCCTAATAGACATTCGTTGAATAGGTTTTCAGCATGTATAGACCATGATTCAAACGTGATACAGAAATTAGTTTCAAACTTAAAAATATTTCATAATGCCGATTTCAAACTTCTCTGTAACATTATTGTTTATCGCAGGTGAAGTTTTCTGCAGAATCTTACTTCATCTGAAACGGGCTGGATGCCATAAAATGATATTCACTTTGATAGTGTCCTGCAATAATGTACTTCTACACATCGTGAGAAACAGACACGTTGGTAACGAAATTTGCGATTAGAAAAACCAACGGGAATAAATAAGAGTGAATGTACTAAATATCATGTAAAAATTGCGCAGTTCGGTTACGAACATCGTAGCTGTATTTTTGCTGTAACTTGTTGAAGTGACGTCACAGTAAGAGCACTAAAGGCCCTTTTCACACTAGGCGCGAGGCGACGCGCTACGACAAGAAACAAGAGCACTAAGGCTGCAGTACCTCGATTTCATTTCCCTCAAAATTACTGTTACGTAGTTATATTAGAGATCTACCTCCAGAAGTCTAAAACCCCTCGGCGGACGTCTACACGTTTAATACGATGCAAGAATCATATTACCTGGACAGTCATGATCTGGCAGCTTCAGTAGGCCTACTGCAGTTATCAGTGGTCACAGCCGTGCCAGATCAGAGCCAAGCCCATCAACTTATAAATCTCAGAGCAGACTATTAAATCGCAAGGAACCAAAACTACCTTACGGGGAAATAGTTTGGCATTGATATTCCTACCTGCCCTCATAAGCCCCCCAATGACATGTGGTATGTAGATGAGTTAGAGTTAGATTTGGTTTTACGGCTCAGTTTCTAACCAATTGATTTAAGTCCGGCCGGTCACGGCCTTTTTTCCAGTTGTTGTGACAATTGGCATGTAACAAAGTACAATTATGCTGCCCCATTTTCTACTGCAAACCATGGCTCAGTTTGATAGGATTCAGATACAATTCCAGGCTTCAAAAGCTCTTATATGATTCTGATTCTCTTACCTCTCTGTGACTTGAAATGATGGTTGACCTACTTCCTAAGTAACACCATTGCGGCTAGTAATGTTCTGAACCAGGGAGGTGTTGTTAACACACCTCCCTGGCTGAACACTATAGAGACATTTAAGATTCAGACACAACCTATGGAACTGAAGCCTTCTTCCATGATTTCATTGTTTGACCTCCACAAGACCCTAAATGAACTATACCCTACTCCCTGTTACGATAATTATCAACCATTTAAACATTTTTGACAGGCATACGGAAACACAAAGAGACAGACAGACGCATTGGCATGACAATAGCTCAAGATTTTTTCCCCCACTTGTCGCCGTCAATATTTGGTGTGCCCAATCTCGAAAAAGACGTGCCGTTTTCTTTTATCACATTACTGACTGGGACATGGAAGAAAAGTTGCCTGCAGTGTAAAAAGGCCTGGAAAGTTTTATACAGTTGTATCATATCGCGCACAGTGTGAAAGAGGCTCCGGCATACAAATTTTACGCATAGTATGAAATTAATCTGAATAAAAATCTCCCCCACTACTTTAGGCGTTATTTCACTGACGAAAGGCTTTAACTCAGAGTAGAAACGAGTAGGATACAACACATTCTGTTTATTTCACAATTATTTCTAGTAAGTCAGTTTCTTGAATAGGCTAGTTGTAAGTGGTCATAAACTCATAATACGCCCGTTTCTATGGTGAAAGTAATAGACAGTGATTAGATTTTCTGAGTTCTTTATCCCGTATTCTGCTGTGACTTAATTGCTTATATTGGACAACAAGTATCTGGAGGAGGAGGACAAGTCAGCTCATATGTTTTTTGACGAATTATACTCCTTAATTTTCAAACTGGACATCATTGATGTTTATCTCCTCTAACCACTTGAATATTCTTTTACAGAAATGTCGTCGGTTTTACCATTAATCATATCACTCTAAATTTCAATATTTTTTTTTAGAAAGATAATATTGCCTCCTTTGAATCTTGGTTCATATACATCTGTGTTTATCTGTTACATAGATAGACAGACAGACGGACGGACGGACGGACGGACGGACGGACGGACGGACGGACGGACGGACAGACAGACAGATAGATATAGTTCATTATATTGCAATTTGTAGTCGTTTTTACGCTGCAAAGAAAATAAAATGATTGCTTGGACCTACAAGTTATTGAAGCAGACTAGAAGAGTTTCATCTCCATGAATGAAGTTAACATACAAAAATGATTAATAAATAAATAAATCGGTTGAAAAGGAATTGATCAAGTATGGGATCAAAATCCTAAACAGTCATAAAAAACTGCTCAATTTTAATTTGGCATTGCCTATTTTTAAGTTATGACAAGCTAAATGTGAAGGAGAAAATTAGCATTTAGCAATTAACAGTATACCTAAGATTCATTGATATCAGTTACTACATGGGATTTTTATTCCAGGGTGAAAAATACTTTCGGGTTAAAATAATAATTGTTTTTACATGGTGAAGAAATCTGTAAATATGAGGTAATGAAATGTTGAAAAATTCGAATGTTGAAAAATGAACCATTCAAGAAACCGTGACATGTAATTGTACATACTTTTAATCTATTGTAAACTCCTGTCGTTCCTAAGCTACAGTGTAAATAAAGTTATTGGACGGATTTGCAAGATATACCATGATTTCACTCAAGTGATTAATGAAAATATTAAGCAGTTAAAAACGCAACTAAATCAAGCATGGGACCAAAATCTTTCAAAAGCATAAACAAGTTCACAATTTTTTCCGGCACTAGCTTGTTTTAAAGTTACAAAAAATTATATGGGAAAGAGAAAATCAGTATCAAAAGGATTAAAGTAATGTGTGGGAAGTCAATTATTATACTCGATTAGTGATTTATCGTAAATTATAATAGTAATAATTACTTTTTCACAGAGAGATTCCTAGAAAAGCAATAAGGTAATGAAATATTGAATAAATAAAGGATAAAATATAAAACATTTACGATCAATAAACGCTTTCTGATGTATATAAAATTTACCTTTACGTGGTGATGAAATCTATAGATTAAAAATAAGGAAACAAAATATCGAATAAAAGCAAACATGAAAATGTGACGAATCTAAGAAGCAAACAAAAATTCATCCGCTTGTATATATTTTCAATTTGCTGTAATATGCGGTCCATCCTAAGCTGCAGTGAAAATAAAACTGTCAAGCAGGTTGGAAAGTTGTTAAAGCAGGGGGTGGACAGGATGAGTTCCAGCTACTTGACTGAAGGAACTAGACCAAAATGATTAATGGTGGAGCCCTCTGGACCAGCTCCAGCCTTCAGCCCAGCTGGGATCAGATGGTCTGAATGTGGACTGGCCGGGAGAGCCAGGCACGCAGGGCAAAACGAGGTGTAACTCACATGGGCCCCATCCGGTTGCCCATCTGAACCCCACAGGAGGAGGGCTAGCTCTCTGGGTGTGGTATGCAGTTTTTGTTTCTAGCAATCATCCTGGGTATGTTACATGCCACCTAATGCAGGGGCAATAAAAAGTAGCCGGTCAGCGACGGCTGATCGCCGCCTACAGCAGAATCTGCCTTTGCCTCTTATTTCCACCTTTTATTCACCCTCTTATTTCCACCCTCTTCCCTTCTTTCTTTAGGTCGCTACGGCGGCTACAAGTTATACGAACTGTGACCATACAATATAATGCTGCAATGACAGCAGTTTGAAAATATTCCATTTCCAGTGTGCTGATTAGTTATTATCAACAATGAGCAATATTGCGGTGCGCACTGCAGACCTGGACACAGTCTCACGGCTGCGCGATGCGAGTTGCTGAAAGTTCAGTACACGAGTTTAATCAAACAATTATAAGTAGGTCTATAATGCATGGCTTAGGAAACTGAAAAGCATTTGGGTACTTTCCCCAGTCAAAAAATGTGTTGGGAATCATTGAGGATGTTTCTTAGAATGAAAACATGCAGAGCATAATATCTTAATTTAAGGATGGTTCGATAGAGCCTCGAAATTCTCGGGAAGTGCCATTTCCTGCGATCTGGGGTGTCTGTCGATCCCCCAAAAATTCAATACGCTACGCGCCAACTGATGGTGGCGCTCCACTTAGTAACTTCGTGTCAGATGGTCCCTTTTGTGAAATAGCCCCCCCCCCCCCCGTACAAATTCGTTAAAAAAGGCCCTGAGAGAAAAAGCAAATATCCAAGCATGTCAGTAACGTGTGGGGAATGAGTATGATACTCGATTAATGGTTTATCGTTAACATATTCGTATCATTAACTTCTTTTTATTCCTAGATTAAGAAATAGGTCAATAAATACTATCGGGTATAGTGAAAAAAATTATGAAATAAGTACGGTAATGAAATATCGGATACAATCAAAGATAAAATTATGAAGCATTTTAGAAACTGTCGAAATGTATTTTGCTGTCTTGTTTAAAAGTATTTGTACAGTAAGCCCTTAAAGGATTTATTGATAGAGCATACACAGAAAGGCCTTTGCGGTCACCATGAAATTTTAAACTTAAGTGATTTTCAATAAACATTGAAGAAAATCAAAAACTGGAGAACTGTTTTATCTACATGCAAATTGTCTACATTGTACATTGCATGGATTAGCTTATCAATTCATTGTGCTGATGTTGATTTATGCGCACAATTGCGCAGTTTTTAAAGAAAGCGGCAGTAATCGAAAGAACTATAATTTCCTCAAAAAGTCAGTCTTATGAGACATCCCCACACCCAATTCAAAAATTAATTTCATTTTCTTTTCTTTTTTCGCCTTTCAAAGACTGGTGAGTAGTAGGTCTATATTCTATTTTTGCTTTATGGGCTTTGTAATAATTGCGCCTATCAGAACAGGCAATAAGAAATTTGTGTGGGGAGAAGTATCTTGAAAATACTAAGCCTCGCAAAGTAGCACAGTGCTAACCAATGTGACCAGCAGTGGGGTCGCCGAGGGGGGGGGGGGATGGTGCAAGTTCCTCTTATCCAAACGTTAGTTTGCCCCTTAGTCCCCCTTCCTATGATGAGATTTTTTACTTAAAATGGTCCATAGGTCTGGTTACTTTTGAAAGACCGTGGAGGCTCTGGGGTGTGTGAAGCCCAAACTGCATGGGGTTTTCTCATTTAGGCTTTTGTCGGTTGCTTTCCTGTGAGCGAGGATTACAATAGTAAGCTTCCCCATCTTAATCGACGAATGTTTTTATGGAGCAAGTAATGGTGCAGGTTAGGTGTTACTTTGACGACTTACAGCTATGGAATACTGTATCGACTTTTCGTGATCCTACAAATTATGAACATGTAGCATTGAAGGCGTTTCACCTGTCGGTTCCACAGAAGGCGAAGAAACAAGACTTTGATTTTGGCGGAATCTTTCGTTAATTCGTTTGTTCAAATCCTATCGAAGTCCCCCATCCATGCCTTTGTGGGTTTATCCACACATTTTCTAAGTGGATTCTGATATGACATTTTAGCTGACGCTGCTTCTCTTGTTATAGTCCGACCGCATGAAGGGGAATTACTACATTGATCTTTTCAAATTTGCTGAATTGACAACTGTTTAAAGTTGTTTACCCATCATTGTTCTCCATGAGTTTTGGTAAGGTCACAGTTTTGAGTCGTCATGGCAACAATATAATCATATCATTTTACTGTATGGAATGTGTGTCAATCAAAATAAACAGCTAGGTGCCAATGCAATAACGCCTGGGCCTTCGCTGCTTTCATCTGCACATGAAGTTTAGGCACAGAGAATGTTGATTTTAGTCGTATGCATAGGCGTACGGGAAGATATTTCACACGGGGGGGGGGGGGCGGAGGGTGTTTGCCCTGAAAATTTTGCAAATTGCCCTGAATTTCCCCTTTTACCACGATAGCACTCAGAACGGGTATAGATGAGTCCCCCACAAACTATAAAGAAAGAAATTATGTCGGGAGATATTATTTCGTTATGCAACTAATAAGCATTTTGTCCTGTTGGCAACGCCGCTGCCCGCCGCACTGCCCACTGCACTGCCCCCTTACCCTAAAAATACAAGTGTCAGTGCCCTGAAATAAGCATTTTCCCTGTTCTAGGACGGCTGCAGCCCTCCAGACCCCCCGTCTCGTACGCCTATGGTCGTATGGTCATCTCAAGGTTTTGATACCTATTTCTTCGCACCAATTAAACGAGTAATAGACTAATATTGAGCTGAACATTTCATGCTACGCTATGGAATATGTGCCAATCATAAGAACTGGTATAATGCAAAAACAAATAGGTCTATGCGCTTTCATCTTAAATGTTTAGCATTGGCAAGGTGATACCATGACCGTACGGGGCTGTTTTTCTCAGGAAGGGAGGTGATTTTTGCCCGACTCCAGACCTAATTTAACTGCCCAATTTTCCGCCCGACTGAGACAAAATCATCTGCCCGATTTAGTAAGGTTTCTGACATTTGGGGGGTGGCGCCCCCAGCACCCCCGGCCCGTGCGGCCATGGGTGATAGGCTACTGGTACTATCCCTTGTTCTTTCTGAAAAAGAAACTAGACACATGCACCCAGTGGGGAAATGATATTAAATTTGATCATTTGTTCCTTTCAAGAGGGCCAAAGCATAAAATCAAAGTTCGGCATTTCATGATGATATTAATTTTAGCCTTATTTTTTTTTTCTCGATAGATTTAAATTAATTATATACTAAGTTGCTTAGGATTCGATAAGGTGATATTGTTAAATCATGCCATGTAAGTACCACAGACTAACGTAGAAGTTCCCACCCGGTCATGGGCGTTGATCATGGGGGACCGTCCGCCTCACTTTATTGGAAGGGGGACATCTCCAAAAAGTTCGCCCACTTCTTCAAAAATGATGAAAACTAAAATTGTGATGAACTATAATGTAACACAGATTATGAATTGACACTACATTCAGTGGCACCGCCAGGGTTTGGTGATTGGGGGGCACCACAGATGACGTCGAAATTAATGCCACCTCACCCCCCCCCCCGTCTGCGTAAATGGTACCTATTTATGCGTACCTGCGATTGTATACAGCAGTGTGGAATTCTTCCTCTGTCACTACATTAAGGTGCCGTCCTGGGGAAGGGGTCTAAGGGGAGGGTCCCCATCCCCTTTGAGAAATTTTTGTTAACTTAAGGTTGCTTAGATGCAAAATAATACCATCTTTGAAATATTTTTGAACTGATCATATATGGCTGTAAAATATCCATAATTTGGTGAATTTTAAGTTTTGGTTTGGTGAAAGGGGAGACTATGGTTAGGTGAAAGAGGAGAGTATGCATCCCTGCGATATTATACATCAGTGATAATCCTTCCTTTGTCAATTCATACAGGTGCCGTCCTGGGGGAGGGGTATAAGAGGAGGGGGCCCCTCCCCTTTCACACCCCCCCTTTGAGGAATTTTTGTTAATTTAAGGTTGCTTAGATGCAAAATGGTGCTATCTTTGGGATATTTTTGAAACTGATCAAATAAAGCTAGAAAATATCCATAGTTTAGTGAATTCTAATTTTTGGTAAGTAAGAGAAGGATATGTTGTCAGCAAACCTCCTGACCCCCCCCCCCCCCTTTTGGCTTCTTTAATTAATACCTTCTATTCAGGGGAAAGTTTTACGTACAAATACGGGCGTGGAGTCCATAGAAACATTCTTGGACTATTACGAAAATTTTCCTTAGCTTCATTGTGCACTATAAAAGGGTATCTAAGGCTGGCAGACAGCGGTATAGGGCCTCCTGGAAGCTCTGGATAATTATATAAAATGGAGCGCTGACATGATGCTTATTACGTGATATCCAAATGATACTATAGAGTATGATGCCGAGCACTTTGCAACTATCGTATGTTTACTAAGTTTGAAAAATCCAGACGAACAGCTTCCAGCAAAGGGGAATTTGAGGGAGAGTTTACGTGCAGGGAGGTGATACTAGACCTCCCTGATAGGTATAGCAAAAGGGTCTAAGGACTAAAATGCGAAATGCTTTTTCGTCGTAAGTGTATTAACAGTCTCCATCTATACCGGTAAGTGGCTGGATTTGAAAAATGTATAACGGCAAATACCTACTTTCAACCTTTCACATCATGCTACAAGTCCGACTGAAAGATCCCATAGGCCTACAGAGGTTGGAGATGTAGTTATATGTTTCTCAGAACAGTGTTGTGGTTAGAATAGTTGCATATATTACAACCAATTTGCCTTAATAATGGTCATAAGATAGGGTGCAAAACGTGCCGAATGCGCGCGAAGCTAGCCGGAGTTTTTCATTAAATAAGATTACCATGACAAAATCTGCATCAATACTCTGCATCGAGACACTTTCAATTCTCCAACAAAACTATATGCCAATCACAAAGCCAATCGCTTACCTGAGAATTCGTAAACAGCCTTCAACTTTTGTTACTATGCATGTTTCTGCGGGAGTTGCTACCGGAAATTACTGACAATAAGGATATTACTGAGGTAAGGTCTGGAGCGGGCGGAGCGCGCGAAAATTTTGATATTTTGCGAAAGATTTGCGATAATTCTGATAGTTTGAGAACCATTTGTGATAGAAAATAATTACCACAGATCCATCACTCGGTCGAAAAAACACCTCACCCTACCCCCTACAGAAATCTATAGCTAAAACGCCTTTTGGGGTCATTTTAAAATTTTCAAAAAAAGACTGAAATCGATTGACGGGGGGGGGGGGCAAGTGCCCCCTGTGCCCCTCCGTGCTTGCGCCACTGACTACATTTGAATAGCTAAATTGCGCCCAAATATGGCACCATTTGCCATAAAGACACCTTCTAATTTCTTTTTTTTTTCAGGAGGGGGTTCCCCTCCACCAGGACGGCGATTCGAAAATGGTGAAAAATTCCCCCACCTTTGGAGATGGATCCACGCCCTTGCACCCTGTAGGCAATACTTTTGAGCTGAAAGGTGAATGTTATTAGACTTGAAAATTGGTCTTAACCTATGGAGCAGGCCCTACCTTTTGTGCCATAGCCTTACTTACAAACAATATACGTTCTGGAGATGTGGCGCTAGCCATGCACTGCTCAACACCATGCTACAAGGGTAAACGTATGTAAATTCGCCACAGTAATCAGTCTGTTATTCCTTAAAACAGTAAACTTTGACGTGTTTAAGAGAAAGACGTTGCAGTAGAAAGAATATTTAATACCTGTAAATGATTGTAATTATGACTGCACAACGGTTTGGCCATTCTGAAACTAAAGACAATGCACCGTGCCGAGCACCGTGCCAGTTGATAAAGAGCAGGGAGGTGATATTACCTTGAGGACACGTCGAAGAAAATCTCTTTGCTCTCTACCAGTTACCGACTATAATCTCTTTTCACGCTGTTCTTCAAGTGAAATAAGATTATTGTCTGCTACCTCGTTGGGAACACGTCAGAACATTTGACCCTATCCTAAATTATTGCCGGTCGCTTTAGTTTTACACTAATTTGAGACTTTCGACGCTTTTGGCAAAGTACCACTTGTTGTCTTAGTCACATGCTGAACAAAAGCAAACGTTATACAACTTAAGAGCCGATACAAGAATTGATTAAAACCAGTCTGATAAAAGGAAGGCGTATGCCCCTTTTTGCCCATTTGCATAGAGAAATAGTGGTGTCAATGTACAGTCGTTTTGTAGTCAAGTACATTACTTTGTCCCTGACTGTCGGCAACTAATTAGGCATCAAAGGTTTTTTGCCTGACAAGTTTCTCTGTTAGGATGGATTAGGCAAGCATGAGGTTGCCAACGTATCACAACGTATCAAGATTTAAATACCGTTAAATGCACTGATAGGATATAATCCACGCCCTAAAGTGGATCAAATTGGATTAGCAAAAATTAAACGTCTTCGGATTTACCTCTAGCTAATATCATATCCCTGCAAAGAGATTCGGCGGAAACTTTGCTTACCGAATCCTCAACCATTACAAGTCATGTTGTTTATGGAAGAGACAACCAGGCGCTGTTCTAGATCGAGACTTTTGGGGGGCTTAGGGTGGGGGGGGGGACTTGAAAAGGAAGAATCATAAAATTTTCTCTCAATTTTCTCGCACGCTGATATCAATGATAATAAAAACAGTACCATAACCAGGAAAAGGTTATTTTGATAGGGGCATGGGGGAGGGGTCTAAGGGGAGGGGTCGTCCCCTTCCTCTGAGAAATTTTTGCTAACTTAAGGTTGCTAAGATGCAAAATGGTGCTGCGTTCTTTGGGTAATTTTTTGACTATATGACTGGAAAATGTCCATAACTTTGTGAATTCTAATTTTTGGTTGGGGGATAGAGGTCTTTCTTAGGGGAGAGGTCTAAGGGGAAGGGTGTTCCCCTCCCTTTGAGAAATTTTTGCTAATTTAAGGTTGCTAAGATGCAAAATGGTGCGGTCTTTGGGTTATTTTTTGACTGATCTATATGGCTGGAAAATGTTCATAACTTTGTGAATTCTAATTTTTGGTTGGGGGAAAGAGGGCGGTCCTAGGGGAGAGGTCTAAAGGGAGGGGTGTTCCCCTCTCCTGTGAGAAAGTTTGGTTTCTTTAAGGTTGCTAAGATGCAAAATGGTGCGGTCTTCGGGACAGTTTTGACAGATATATGGCTGGAAAATGTTCATAACTTCGTGAATTTTAATTTTTGGTTGGGTAAAAGAGGGCTGTTCTAGGGATAGGTCTAAGGGGAGGAGTCTTTTGAGAAATTTTGTTTACTTGAAGGTTAGATGTAAAAATGGTGTTGTCTTTGGGATATTTTGAGACCCGATTATATGGCTTCAAAACATTCTTAATATTTTTGGTTAGGTGAAAGAGGAGCCTTTTTTGTCTAAGGGTATATATCAACAAACCTCCTGAAGTCCCCTTTTGGACACATTACTGCCTTCTAGTCGGGAAAAGTTTTACGCAAAAATACGTGCGTGGAGTCCACAGAAATATTCTCGAACTATTAAGAAAATTTGCCTTGCTTCATTTGTGCATTATAAAATCGTATCTAAAGGCTGGTAGAAACCGGAATATGGCCTCTTAGAAGCTCTGGATTAACTATATGGATCAGATACAGGCCTACCCCGCCCTCCTCTTTTCTTCTCCTTTCCGTCTTCTTTTCCTACTCTTTTTCTCTTTTCCTGCAAATTACAGGGGGATAGGCTTCCCTTCCCCCGAGTGGCCCCGCCCCTGACCATGAAATAGATGTAACGTATATACAGGCACATATTTTTTTTTTTATTTGGAAGAATGTAGCAAACCTTACTGAGAGATACGAGCAACTGGACCACATTAATGGGAATAACGATTTGGCCTGTAGACTTGACTTAAAAGGACTGCTAGTATAGCTTGACGAGATCAGCGACAAAATGACTCGTTTTGAACTTCCAACAGATGATTAATCCGATAACTTGATTTACATGTACGTACACACTATCATAGATGTTACTTATGTTACTTATCTGACCCAACTTCCATTGTATGATATCGTGAACCTAATAATATAGTATAGCTTGACTATGTGATTTCGTGACACAGACGACAGTTTCCCTTGACCAATTAAATCCACTGGACCAAGATGTGCACAAGTGTATTGGACAATTTTGTTTCTCTCAGTACACGCAAAATAGCCTAACACAATATCTGAAAATTGGGGGGGGGGGGCTTGAGCGAATTTTGGGGGGCTTGAGCCCCCGAGGCCCCCCCCCACCGTAAAACCGCGCCTGGAGACAACCAAACTGTACAAACATACCCACGACAACACCATCGCATAGACCACTTCTACCATCGTCATGGTCGTAAGGAATAAAAATAATGAATCATGCGTAAAAGTGTTTAGAACCTAAACCAGCTATAGTTTCTCAAAATAACGAACATTATATAAAGACAACGCGATATACTACAGTAGGTGGCTGTAAAATGAGTTAAAAGTGTGCGTCCTCTGACCCACTAGCACATATATGATCTGGCTATTTATTTTACAGGCTTATGCTGGATATTAAAGACGACTTTTGTACCATGGAACTAAAGAAATTCAAAATGATGCAGAACAATATTTCATAGGAATATGTGCAAGTTTAACTATAAACCATTTTCAAATAGCAAGGATTATGCAGAGTTTTGATGTGCGTCGTTTTGTCAATGGCATTCCACTGTAGCCAAAACGACGCACACCAAAACTGTCCTTCAATTCTTTGTAATTTCCATTTGGAAAAACCTATTACCAAGTGCAAATACAAAAAGAAACTAAAACAAAAACTTATCAAGTTTATTAGCATCGATGGTCGTGGAATACTATACTTTACGATTACTGTAAGCTAAAATTTCAATTTCCTGTAGCAGGTTTAAAAGTTATACTTATATTAAAGGCGTATACTAGTGTTACAAGATGATCAAACTCACAAAATGGCAAAATACATACAGATGTGATTTTTAATCCAAAACATTATTATGGAGGTCAAACAATAGTATATCAATTTGTTTGCTTCGATTTACATATTAATAAACCCTTCACTGGTTGTATAATGAATTATAAACACTTTTTATCCAACAGTTACACATCAACGTAAGTTGAGCTATGAATTTTGTAGTATTCTTTCATATGGCATTGCTTAATTTGTTTTGGCGCTCCACAAAGAATGAAATTATTTCGTATAAAAACATTGTCAAAAGTTATATGTAAAACCCATCATCAAAACAACAATCACTAGGAGAATTTTTCTTTTCTTTGTTTTTGATTTATTTAACCATGCTAAGCCTTATACCTCAGTTTGTTAAACTACAGCGTAAGGCTTAAATGTCACAAGCATTAGTTTTCAACTTGGGGACTTGAATTTTGAAAATGGTCTCCAGTATGCTATTTGTTTTGTAAAACTGTTGATTTGTGATATTGTTAGCCTAGTTTTTCTCTTTCTCTAACTACCAGCAAGAGAGTTGGAAGTTCCGATGGGCATGCAACGTTCATTACACCTTTTAATGTTGCAAAATCCGTTACTTGGGGGAAACAGCAATGACGAAAGGGCAGGGGTACTGGCCGGGGTAGGGTTCAATTCCCTTAATTGCCCGACAAAGAGTCTGCCAAATTCGGGTAATATACCGACAAGCAGGGGGCAGTAAATCGGTAAAAAGTAAGTGTCATCACCTAATGCCTAAATGCCTAAATTAGTGTTTTGGGTGAAAAAATATATGACATGTGACAGTTTTGTTTGCCTTTAGTAAAATCAGGGTAAGGCTTTAAAATTCGGGCACAACTTTTCTGCCCCAAATCGGAAGAAACCCGCACGCCGGTGCTAAATATGACCTTTAACGTTACCCTATGACTTCTAAAAGCCCGTCAGCGATGATGAACATTTCTCTTGCAATTTGGCCCTTCCTGATGACCAGATCCCCAGGGGTGATGATATTAAACTGCATTTTAAGGACCAACTCATGCAAAAATTCTGGCGGACACTCTTGAAAGAAGGTCACCTGTAAAAGGAGTAAAAACTGACTATGAATCGGGGTGACAAGTTAAGATTTGAACTCTGTCGTGTCCCATTTCAGCTACGTCAAGTTTCCGGTAGGCCAACCCCCTCCCGGACCGCCATGGAGGTTACATAAGCAAGTATGTACTCAGGCATAAAAGTGACCCATCAACTAGGCAGTGGAAGGCTTCGGCAGTGGAAGACAAAACAAACAACAGAGGCTATATGAGCTATTATACACGTGCATAGGTGTATGTAGTGTGAAACCACACACAAGCTATGGTTGACCATCGTACCCAATAGCTTTGCAGAAAATTTTGTAGAATTACAGTCAAATTTAAGTTACTAGAAGCTAAATTTTGCACACGCTATAAGCCAAATTAGTCTTCGAAAAGGTTAGGTCTGGATAACACGAAGCTAGACGGTTTTTTTTTTTTTTTTTTTTTTTTTAGTAAACTCAGTTTTAAGCTGTACGTTTGCTAAATTTAGCTTTGAGTAGGTTAGGCTTAGCTTCGCATATGTTAGTCTTGGCTGCAGCGCAGATCAACTTTTCGCTTCTTGAAGATACAAAATAGCTTCGCCTATTGCATTATGGGTGCGATGACCAACCATATGCTAGCTATTCACGTAAGTGTACTTTCAAAATGACCTTATAAAGAAAAATGATATCACGTCAAATAGATCTATAGATTGACAAATGCAATCATTTTAAGCTGAAGTAATTATACCGCCCCAAGAATAATGATTGCACCATCAACTTATCACTCAACGAGAAAGCAGAATCCACAAAAGGCACTTTTCGTAAAAGAAGATAAAACACGGACAAAAACATCATGAGAAAAATACCTGCAAAATGGCAAAAAACATTATCACTTGGGTTTCAATTGTGAAAGATCTTCACGGCGTTTTTGTCTGGAAAGCTGATGTTTTTATCATTTTTTTATATTCATATTAGTGAGTCTATCTTCCCTACCCAGAGTGAGTACCTTGGCTATGGGCCTGCTTTTGTATATTTCTCCATGGTGTGAGCAGAAACAGCAGAATGAGGACATTCTTTTCCTCGAAGGTAAAAGCGTTGCAGAAAAGTTTGTAACATTACCGAATGCGTCTCTCATTTGTAATGTATTGTTAAAGAGCAAACATAGTACTACACTCTGGAGCCCACGCAAGGTATTATGAGCAGAATGCATACCAATTATATTAAAAACTAATTATTTATATATAGTTAAAACTAAAAAAAATCGATCTTTGAAATTCGCCCGTGTCTTCTGTTACAAAATTATCTTATTTCCACTTATTACTTGAGGGAAGCAAAAATATGGCGGAATATTGTCAAAACTGTGCAAACAAAAAAATCATCAACCTGTTAGGGTGAACAAAATCATCTCTGTGACACGAAGTCCATGTGTACATTGTATGTTTATGTTGTATGAATTACACAATTGCTAACAAAGGTGCAACGCTTGGTCAGTTCTGTCATTCATTTAAATGATATCTAGTGACACTATATTTAATATCATAATATGGTGAAAATGTCCAATCGATTTGACCCATATGACGAGGGAAACATTCTTTCTATTTCCGTTCCTTACCTTCTTTAAAGTATCTAAATTAACATGGAGAGCGAGTTCGGTGCGTAGTTTTGGCGGCAAAAGGCTCAGTGTGTTGACATCTCCTTTACCTCTCATGTGCCCTCTGAAAGATATTAAAATAACATGTAATATTGGCAACAAATAATGAGTGCATTTTAACATTAGCCCACTACGTCGATCAGGAGGGCGAACAAGCATGAAACCAACTTCAGGGGGCCATTGCAGACGATCATATATTCGAGTTATTCCCGGCCTTGTTTTATTACTTGCGACAAGGAAAAAGAAAGATAAATTAGAACTGTAGCACTTTTACAAGAAATGTGTATAAAATGTTCTGTCCTCAGTGCGAAGTAATTCATTTTCTTACTTCATGAAACCAATTGTCTAAATACAAAGTGACAACTCCCTGATGAAACGTATGTAGACAAGCACAAAGACTACATAAGAGATTTAAAGGGCAATCTTCTCATCCAAGACATTTCCAATTCTCCCAACTAAGTTGCTTCTAGCCCCTCCAAAAACTTTCTTAAGCTCCTCCTTGTGCAGACGACACAGACCTTATTTATTGCTTCAGGCCATATCCTGGTAAGCACATAAGGGCCCTAATGTTTAATCAAAACACTCTCTGCATGATATGAAATGTGAACTACGGCTCTGCATCTTTTGAATTTGATGTCAATCAAAGAGCAGTAACCAATTGAGAATTTTGGTTTCACCCAACCAAAAATGTGCTTGAGGTGATGAGTGGCTGTCTTTAAGTAAAACTTATGCCTCAAATTCCAAAAACATACAGAATGTTACAAAGCTTGAAAAGCAAATTGCCCATCAGCCATCTTTCAGATGACATTCCTGTGATGAGATATAAAACGTGGAAATTTATTAACTCAATTTAAATTGGTAGATTGCACAAAAAATTGTAATGTCGTCCTTGTATTACTCGGATGACAGTCTTTTTTTTCCTCAAGCCATCACACCTTGTGCCAAAATGTATCTCTGTCTTATTGTAACAGGGTGAATTAACAAGTTCTCTCCTTACAACATTCTAAGCACGAAAATAGTCATTGTCTAAGGTCACATGAGCATTTTAATTTCAAAGGGAAACAGGAGGTAATCAGAGTTGTTCAAGGAGGACATCACAAATTATCGCGGAATCGGCTTTTTCAAATTAAATAAATAAATTTTCAGCATCTTATATCTCAGCACGAAATAAGCTATGAAGATTAAATTTGAATGGATAGGATTAATTTTACAACTTCTGAAATATGTTATTTTAATTCAACCTTATGGTACACTTTAATTAATATCTTGCCACGTGTCCACGGTTTAAAATTTCTGATTTCTTTCATATTGTCATATTTGTAGTTATAAACCTGTGGGTAATCTTGGTATGACATATCCTTTTTTATCATAAACCAGATTGAATGAGAATTTTCGTATCTTCCAAAAAACTTTTCTTACCTTGTCCAAGTATGATCGTACCATCGAAGCACTGTTTGCCGGATATCACTCGGTACCTTATGTTCCCGCATATACTTTTTGGTATGATCCTAAAGAGACAATTTCATATGAAAATGTAATGGGCGATATGTTTATCAGTTTGTTAATATTAAAAGAGTTGGTCTTTCTTCGACGGATTTCAACTTTTCAAACTGTCGACATCTAACGTTGTTAGGTAATGTTCGCACCAATCCTCTATGTGCTTTGATAACGCTCGTTTACTGTCAGAGCAATGGCATACAGACCCTTACCCTATTAGGGGTCAGGGAGAACATTTTTGTATAAATATTCTCTCCGCCCTTTAAATTTTGGGGGAATAATAAGAACATTATCGCACCTGAAAAAACGACCACCGCTTGAAAAATGTCTTGCTCCCTCACCACATTGTCTAGCTAAGTTCGACATACATGACTAAACGTTGTGAGGTAATTCCTTGAGCAAAAGAGTTCTTGTGAGTGACCTATACAATGCATATTATATCCCTTACAAAACAAACGTCTGTCAACCTGTGCCAGATCACGCGTAAAAAAAGAAAACACACGTGTTCTTGGGTGGCAAACCTGCGTATTTTGAATCTCTGGGCATAGGTTTGACACAGATTGACACCTTTTTTTCCAATCACAGTTTTTGTCTCAGGATTCTTTGTTAACATTGGCTTTAATTGCCACACTTTTTACATGTAAAGCGGGTGAAAACCCGTGGTAAACCTGTAGCAAAGTGTAGTAGCCTATCCAACCTGTGTCTAATGTCAAGGGAATACACAGGTTTTCACGCAAAATACCTATGATTACCCAGAGTACACACATGTGAAACCCTGACGATTTTGAACTAATTGACACAGGTTTGTTTGTTTGTTTGTTTGTTTGTTTGTTTGGTTGGTTTGCTTGTTTGTTTGTTTTTCTTTTCTTTTCTTTTTTTTTCTTTAGGGTAGTGTGGTTTGAGGTGTACTTAGGGGAGGAAACGGCATTTTAGGGGTAATCTTCCCATGAAGATCTACTATGTCAGAGCTATGAAATTCGCTGATAGACATGACAGATCCATGTACATCCTCATCTAAACATACGCCCCTCTTCTTCAAACCTTAATAACCACTATAGCGCCCTCACAAGTCCACATTTTCCCCTAAGCTTATTCATATATTACCACATCTTAGCTAGTTATTTGTACGTATACCACACAGATATGTTTAGACGCTAAATGAAGTTTGGAGAAAGAGAAACAAATTGGCTTCATCCCTGGCAGGGTCCACCTAGTCGTGGTCAAATGTGTTTACACATAAGCTTACGCAGACGGCTACGCATCACCTCTTCCGTCAAATGTCAATAATACATTCTGCAGTCCTAAGATAGCAATGACAATTATGCCTATATGAAGAGCACATTGAGTACTGGAAAAAAAAACTGAGCCTGTTTTCTGCATCCTATAAGGAAACATTGGATAGGCTCTTGCGTACTGACGGCATATGGTAACATTAAAGGAAATTCAAATGCATTCGCCCAAAGTTATATTATTCAGACCGGCTCTTTGAAGATAAACTCAAGTAGATGTACACTGCTTGGGTACTTACCGATCTCTAATAAATGCTAGAATTGTCTCAGCATCGACAATGGGAATGGGAAGACATTTCACAACGCAAGAAGAAGGTTTTTGCTTAGACCCCTCCCCCAAGGACCCAGTTGCCTCAACGGTTTACGTTGCTTTGCTGTCCATAAGGCAGTTTCTTAAATTAGAACCCCAAATTTTCAGCTTGCTTCGCAGTAGAGGTTTTGTTGTTCCTGTTTAGTCAATATGGTTCTGTTCCATATAGCAAAATAGTACAAGCCCCTTTCCCGTGACCACACTGGTTTATGTAAAGGTCGAAAATTTAATCTCACATCGCATTGTCTAGTTTTTGTGTTACCTTTGACGTGCGGCAGGGTGAGCGACTAGGGAAAGTTTGGATATTTCATCTGGCTGACGAGGTGGATACCGTAAGATACAATGTACGTTATCTCCGATTGTGGTCACCCGCCCGACAGTTGATTTTTTCTGTAAAATGAGTGTAGGTGAGTATAGATTTTTGTATGTACAGTGGCGTAGAAACCGGGGGCAAGGGGGCCATGGCCCCCTCATTATTTTTGTGGGGCCAAATGTCATTTTGTCCTCCCCCCCCCCAACAAAAATCGCGATAGTGTTCAATACATAAAAAATAGATATGTACTTGTACATACGTACAAGTTTTGATTTGAATTGCACCAGCACCTATATATTCGGTATTAAGTCACCAGTGTGTTTAAACTGTTTTTAATGGTTAAACTTATATACCTCACTGATGACGATTTTTTTAGTACCTAATATACGTAAATTTTTTAACACAAATTTTACTTCAAAGGTAGCATATGTGGCATCAGACTGAATATAAGGACACCTAATTTTTCAAAAATTTTCAAAGAGGAGGCCCTCCCCTTAGACCCTTCCCCAGGCTGGCGATCACACAACATAATGTATGCACCCACCTCCTTGAGAGAAATCCTGGCTACGCCACTGATTATTATCATTACTATTGTAAATACTTCCCCAAAAATTACAATCAATATGGACTGGTAGTACTAGTAACACGGCAAATGATTGTACAGTATGTAATCGGCATGGGTGTGATAACCGATGCATGCCTATATAATATGTATTGTTGTTGTTTCCTTTTCTTTGAATATATATATATATATATATATATATATATATATATATATATATATATATATATATATATATAGATATTTGTTGTTGTTGCTTAAATTAAATCGGAAAAATCAAATTGATCAAATATGATGTTTTATTGTGGGAAGGGGAGTCAAGGTCGAGAAATCGGGTCTGGTATGGCCCCCCATGTCAAACATCTTCCCTCGCCGCTAATGTACCTAAACCTTTTCCCCAGCTTCGCGATGAAATTCTAAGAATCAAATTTTCCGGAAAAGGACATAATCAGCAGGCTACATGGCACTCAAGTAAATACGAATATTATGCAAAGCCTACAATAGAATAGTATGGTTTACATATATATTTTTACCCGCCCCACGACATCGTTCTCACTACCCGTCGTAGCTGTAGGGGATTCGGTTCGCCCCCCCCCCCCCCGTTCGGGGAGCCTGTACCTCCCTGTCGAGCAAATCCTGGCGTCACCCCTGGTGCCATTGCCCTGAGAGTGGATTTTTACTGAAACCAACATTTTCACACTTTTTTCCACTCAAGGGACTATACTCCTATCCCCGCCTTACACGACTATGGATTCGAAGGAAGGTATTGATTCCTTTTCTGAAAAAGCCGAATATTACAACAGACCCACTTGCCAATTCAAAATTAACTCGGGTTTATTGTGCATACCTGCATATACATACACAGGAGAATACATTCTTCAGTTAGTTTTTTCTCGGTAGCTTTACGTTACGTCATATAAACAATGTTAGGCTCACGACAAGGGCAAGTCTCTATTTCAATTTAGAGCGAAAGGGCAGATGTCACTCAACGGCGCGTAAGGCTACGCGTGAGAGCTCTTCTCTTCCCCCTTTCGACCAGTTTCGGGCCCCTAGTGGACTTGTAGTGGAGGTGACGGTCCGAAAGCTTTTGCGGTATTTCTCAGTTGAGGGCATTAGAATAAAACACACAACTATTTACCACAAACAGCATTGAATACGCACTAAACAGGCTATAAAATTTACAATTTAAAGGGAATGACGCGAGTGAAATTCCAGACTGCACGACATTTTTTTCATAATCTATAACCATAATCCGTAGAGACGCTTAAAATGAATATTAGGGCGCTCCTACAGCCATATGATCCTAGGGGAGGGAATGGACACTTTCATTCATCTATCATGACCTATGAAAAAATTCCTTAGTAGGGTCATTACATTTAAGAATGCCTCTCATGGCCATATACCTCATAAACTGGGAAGGAAAAATGAAGGGCTTGAGTACACATACTGGTTGACAAAATTAAGTAAAGGCCGCTAAAGATGTCAATAGCATTTCTTCCAATTCAACAGCAGCAACTTATTGTTCGTGTAATAGAATGTTACAGAAATCCATTTTGAACACTTCGTCATTTAAAGAAAGAGAGTTACACATACAGTTACATTTCCCATTTGTATTCTTACCACATGTCGCTCGAACTCCATGCGAAGCGCATTTCTATTCTCAATCACTGTACCGACCTGACCTAGAGTGGAAAAAAATATCAAAGAATAAAATGTGACCTATTTTATGTACCATGGTTATACGATTGGAAATGAAGCAACGATTAAATTAAAAAAAAATAAAATCATTTTGAGGCGAATCGTACTTGCATCCATACCAGGAAGCTGGGAGTGAATTTTGAATTTCTTATACCACGTTACTTGCTGTATCGAAAATACTGTTTTACAGGCAAATAAAAAGTAACCTGTTCTTTACGCAAGCAAGTATAGCACCCTATCATTACAATCATGTAAGATAACTTAAAGCAGGATCGACTTTTCAGCCTTTTATCATTGGAGTACCCTCGGGTGATGACGTGTAGGCTACTCTTAGCTGGCGAGAAAATATTCTTTTCTTATTCAAAACATACCATTGCTACTGTGTAACTTCAACAGCAACTTTCTCATGTGACAATAATTGGTATTAAGACCTGCAAAGCATGCCGGAAATTTTGCAATAAATAACAGCCCGATTCTGCGATTTTTCGCACCGTCAGTCACACGCTTGGAGTTACTGTTTTTATTTATTTCTATTTCTACGATAAAAAGCTACCTTATGCAACCTTTCTACTCCAAATTATAACATTCACTTTAAAATAACATTTTCTTCCAAGTCAATCACTATTCTGTGCAAGAGATGTCGAAAACAAGATATTGACGTAAAACTTTGTGTTTATTAATACAAAACAAACAGACTCTGCCATTGGTACAGCAAAAATGCAATGTCTAACTCGCTCATTATACCGTTCTATCGTACACTGTAAAATCTGGTTTGTTAGTGTATAGGACGTATATAGGACGTACACTCAGTTTGTTGGGATGACAAAACAAAACTGAAGTAACTTGCTGCATGGATCTTACACAGTTCAGTCAAATGAGTTCCTCCAAAAATACACTTCAATGTTGAGAGAAACTCAGTTGACTTACCATTAACATGTAGCCAGGTACCTCACTTTTCTCAATTTTTTTCTCAAGTTTACCCATCTATATATGGGTTTCACAGGGTCAGCCTCTCGAAGTCAAATGATCACCTGCAGTCCACTCTATCCTCAACCAAATGAAGCATATGGATATTCATGTACCCCAGATCTCATACATCCAGGTACTAGAGCGCTTTCCCCAACCTGAATTACAGTGCATATGACATGTATATATACACCCTTGACTTACAGTGCATATGACATGTATATATACACCCTTGACTAACAGTGCATATGACATGTATATATACACCCTTGACTTACAGTGCATATGACATGTATATATACACCCTTGACTTACAGTGCATATGACATGTATATATACACCCTTGACTTACAGTGCATATGACATGTATATATACACCCTTGACTAACAGTGCATATGACATGTATATATACACCCTTGACAGTGCATATGACATGTATATATACACCCTTGACTTACAGTGCATATGACATGTATATATACACCCTTGACTTACAGTGCATATGACATGTATATATACACCCTTGACTTACAGTGCATATGACATGTATATATACACCCTTGACTAACAGTGCATATGACATGTATATATACACCCTTGACAGTGCATATGACATGTATATATGCACCCTTGACTTACAGTGCATATGACATGTATATATACACCCTTGACTTACAGTGCATATGACATGTATATATACACCCTTGACTTACAGTGCATATGACATGTATATATACACCCTTGACTTACAGTGCATATGACATGTATATATACACCCTTGACTTACAGTGCATATGACATGTATATATACACCCTTGACTAACTGTGTATATGACATGTACACAACCCATTGTAATTTGTTGCAAATTAAGAAGATAAAGACTAAATAGAATCAGTATACTAATTGAGCTATACAATGGCAACAAACGAATATTTAGTTTAACTATTCTGTTTTTGAAATCGACATCTCGAGAGTAATGTATCTTACCTACAATGGTAGCGAATATGAATACCCCCATCATATAACCGATGATTTGAATAATAAATCTGGGAAAGACAATAAGATAACCATACAGGTAATAAAAGGTGTAAGATAGCCTTCTACGTAATTGGTGCAACACCTTGACCTAAGCACTCTTTATGATGTGCTTTCAAAAAATTGTATGCTTTGAACTTCTATACTTCTATGAATTAAGTAGAAGCATTCAGAGAAAGCTACGAGTAGCCTCCTAACGCACCCTCCGATATATCAGCCGAGAACATGTTATATTTACTGGTAACTTGTTTTACCAATATGTTGGCATATATTAATATCTGCTCAGCCCACCCCCATTTGAGGCACGCCACTGGTTGCCAAAACAATGCATCCTACTCCCTGATGTCACCAGTGCAATATTCAAGACAGGCATTCATTTCAAATATTACGTTTGGTGCAACTAGAATTCATAGTCGGTGACTGTACTATGATTGCAAATATCAAGCACTCTGATTGGCTGAGCATATTAAACAAATGTGAGATGTAGTCTGTATTGCACAACAAGCAAAGCGAGTACTCAGATTACAAGAAGTTGTAGCTTTAAATTCACATTTAATAGTCTCTTCACCAGGAAATGGCCTTTTTGCAATCAAAATAGGTCTTTGTCTTCACAAAGAAGGACTTAAAAAAGTTTGGAGGATAGGCTATAGTTGGGAGTGCTTTAATTGTCTGGGACAATAGGCGTAGGATACGGGGGCTGGGCTGCAGTCCCCCAACCAAATATTTGTGTTAAAATTCGGCAATATGCTGAGAATTTTTCGGGCACCTACTGAAAGGAAAATAATGCAGTGATGTAGCTTAAGGTAATCAATAGTTTAAAAAAGTTCCTAGTAATTAAAACAAAGTTATGATTTGAATTGCACCAGCCCTATATATTCGGTATTAATTCACCAGTGTGTTTTTTAATGGTTAAACTTATATCATGAATATCAGTGGTGTATTAAGGGGGCCATTGGGCCATTTTTCAGTACCTAAAATACTTAAATATTTTAACACAAATTTTACTTCAAAGGTAGCATGTGTGGCACCAGAATGCATGTAAGGACACCTAATTTTTCAAAAATTTTGAAAGGGGAGGTGTCCCCCTCCCCTTAGACCCCTCCCCCAGACCGGCGATTACACAACGTACTGTACGTCCCCCACCCCAATGAAAGAAATCCTGGCTACGCGACTGATTATTATCATGATTATTGTAACGACTTCCTAAAACATTATAACCAATATAGAAGGGTGGTAACACGGCAAATGATTGTATGTAATTGGCATGCTGTGTGATGAACATATATATGTACATGAACATGCTGAACACGCGTGGAGCGCGCAGAAATTTGGGGTTATATTTTTCGGGCAAGTCTTTACACCCCCAGATTAACTTGGGCTCCTACGCCTATGTCTGGGACTACAGTCAAAACAAGGAAAAATATCATGTACCCTACGGTATTCCATCTAAGGTATTTTAAGAATGTCATTCAAGCACTGTTATCAGTGCGTACCGATATCACTAGAGCCGATATTAGCGATAGCGATTAAACCGATAATCGATCCAGCACTATCCATTATTACCCCAAGATTTTCTGCTTTTAGTTTCAGCCAGGTCTAATTCTCTTGTGAAGAAGAGCAGAGGTTTATTTGTAAAAATGAGTTTAAAAACAGAGGAGGTCATAGAGAAAAATCCATCGAGGTGGCAATGATGGAATTGCAAATCTCACCACCCCAACTAATCTACATATCCTTTGAATACTGTCATGCAATTACGGGTTAAAAAGTCAGTTTAGCCTTTTCGATCTTTTACCTTCAACCTCTGACGTATGTCATTAATTACGCATTCGCAAGTTTCCATGGTTAGGTACCTACCCACCAAGTTTTAACTTTCTTGCTCTCAACACACACATACACAGGCAAGTACGATGATCATATGCATCTTGTGCGGTCAAACCCTGGTGTTTCCTCTGAGTCAATATAATCTTAAATTGTCTGTTTTACTTCTCTCCTATAATCCAGGAAGACGTGGGATAATCCTGTCCACTTTATCATACACTTATGTACCTGATGTCCCCTCCAACAGTCCGGACAGTTTTCTTTCTCTGGGAGACCTAATTAGATCATGACTAAAGAATCAATGTCTCCTAGATTGGTAGGAACTCCTGAGTTACCAACAACCATTCAACTTCCTCTGGAGAAAAACTCTCTGCATTGGTTGGGAACAAAAGACAGATCGATTGATTCTTTTGGATCCATTCAAAGTCCCTGAAGGGATTAGCGGGATTTTAATTGTCCCAGTACTCATGGAATCAAATAAAATCGAAGATATTGGCGGACTGCAAAAATTGATTAAGGTTTCCTCTTCAGTGCTTTTGAAAGTATAATGATGTGAAGTGAACTGTAGGCGAATACTTGTCTCTGTTATAAGTTAAATCCGTTACAATGTTCATTACTATGATTCAATCCCAGCCAAATGAAACGTGCATTGTCACAGCCCAGAGGTGTTTTCAGAAAATTACAAAATGAAATTTTTAAACTATTTTGATCATCCGTCTCCACATTTTATCCAAATTTGCGACATGTTTAAGAGAATTACTGTCATATGTGGCTTTTGCCAGTATGCAATTATGGTTACACTGGTATGCTTCACTCTTTAAAAACAGCGTTTATAAAATAAGCATTTTAAACATTCTCCTGCCCTAAACATGGATTCATACTAAGCACAATTGCGTATTATAACAAGCCTTAATTTGCTAAACACATAGTGTTTAATTAACTACTAAAAATATTTAGATTTGAAACATGTTTGCAAAGTTAGCTCAAGAAAGTGTTCAATCGCGACATTTTAAGCAGAGTAGTTTTTGCAGTTGTACGTAACAATGACAAGAAAACTTTAAGCTAGATTCAATAATGATTAGAACGCCCAAAGGCATCGCGATTCCTTGCTGAAAGGGGGTGATTTGTGGCACCAAAGTTCATCCCTCAAATATATACCTCTTGACTATATCATTTTTTACAATGTTTTTACCCTGATAGCACACAGCGTTGGCATTACTTTGGGCCAATGTAATGCCAACTGTTGCCAACCACTAGCGACTCGCCATAGGGGCACGGGGGCACTTGCCCCCCCCCTCCCCCCCCCCCCAAAAAAAAAGTTTGCAAAGCATGGTCTTCAATTTTCAAAAAAAAATAATAAATAAATAAAACATGTAATTCAAGATGGGTTAGGCCCTCCCTTTTCCTTAACTCGGTTTAAAATTAAAAAAGTGAATAACTTTTCAATCCAATGCGAAGGTTAAACATTAATAAAGAGCTTTCAAAACGACATTTTTTCAGCGCGCTTCGCGCGCGTTTTCTTAGTTGCTTGTTTGCTACTATATGTACTTCAGACATCACAAATGAACCTAACATTAGTGCGAGCTAAGGTAATTAAAACAAATGATCATGCTGTGATATTTGAAATCTGATTAGCTTAGGCATCATAATGTCATTTAAAGAGGGTAACGGTAATGCTGGATTTAAATCAGGGAGCTGCTTCTAGGGAGCTGCTTCTAGGGAGCTGCTTCTAGTGGCAGCTCCCTGGTTAAATGCCCATAATTTTGCAGACACTTCAGAGCTTTCGGGGTCATATAGATACACAACCCATTAGCCATGCTGATTATCATCCACGACTAAAAGCAGTTTTGCCCGGGTGTCACCTGGCCAGATTAGCATAGTTATCTGTCTACAAAAAGTTGTAACGGGCATGTAGCCTAAACCTATTGTTTCCCATAGAAAGAGAGGTTTCCCTTCCCTTGTCCAAATTGGCCCACGAGCGGTCTTATGAATATCAAATGGCATGTTATAAGCAAAAGGTTCTCCAACTCTGTTCTAAAGGATACCGTTTCAGTTGATTTAAAATAAACACACCAAGCATTCAATCTAAGCTCAGTGAAGTGAGACGTTTTGGCCTAGCTATTTGTATATAGGATGAGACGTCGTTCTGAGTTAGGGGAATTCCCCTCCCCCTTTAAAAAAATTTCGTTTGGGAACGGTACTGAGATCTAAAATAGTGTTATCATTTCATGGTTTTCGAGTGCCTTCAGTGTTCGAAATTTTCGTCAGTTTAAGAAAACAATCCAGAAAACCAATATTTTATGGCTTCTTGGCAAAGCTGAAACATACTGTGACACATTGAAAGAAACAACAAAATATTCAAAGGTGGGGCTCATTTTATACAAATGGATCAAGCCGCTTTGCCCATTTTACCTGCCTCTTACCCCCCCCCCCCCGCCATGGAGTAGCGATCGGCTGATATGGTTGTAGTTTTTTTTTTTTTAAGTAGTCAGCTCATGATTGACTGCCTGAAATGGTTTTTTAAGAGCTCTTGAAACTACATGGGGCATCGCTGTAATAAATAATAATAACAATACTCCAATTGCACTATCAGGATCTGACCATTAATATTGCCAGGGTGGGTCTTCCGAACCTCCCTGGATACGGACTAGAGTTTGCTACCCAAACAAAATTTCTTAGAGCCGCCCATGTTGCCAACCATTACCAACATTGGCCCAACGCATTGTGCTACCTGGGATAGAACTTGACCTTTACTGACCTCATATGACCTTTGAAACCCACCATAAAGTGAATAACAAAAAATGAAAAAAGGCATGTCTGCGTGAGAAACCGAGTTCTAATCCACTACGTCGTTGGTTAGGACACTTAGACACAATTTGGAGGTACCGCCCACTGATGCGAGGTTTTCGTAGTTTCAGCTCTGATGACCCTATATTACCTTCGCCCTCCAAAAACCCATGGGTCCCCTTCCTCCTACAGTAACACATCTATATATTAAGTATGAAAAGGATCCGTCATCCCTGTCTTGAAATATCGTGTTTTTTCAAGGTTTCGGCTTTTGATCTCTGATGACCTCAAATGACCTTCGATCCCTACTGAAAACGATAGATTCTTCCTTTAATATGATAAATTTATATACCAAGTATCAAGATTGTTCATCATTGCTAGCTTGAGATATTTACAAGTAGTATTTAAGAATTTCGTAATTTCACCTCCAGTGACCTCAGATAACCTTTGACCTTTATCAAAATCAATAGGGTTCATCTTTTTAATATAACCCATCCACATGCCAAGTATGAAAAGCAGCCATGCATGCTTCCTACCTAGAGATATCATGTTTACAAGGTTTTCGGTTTTTGACCGCTAGTGAACTCACATGACCTTTGATCTCCACCAAAAACAAGAGGGATCTTAATAATAATGATTTAAATTTATTTTGAAATCCACAAATCCACTTAAAAAGGTGTTCAAGGTGCGTAACAATGAAATCATGCTCTACAAAATTACACTTACATCGCAACTTGATCTTCACATGAACAAAAATATATACACAAACGGCAGTCAATGCAAATAGACATACCGTCAGTCACAAACCAGTATTATGAAAAAGCTTCATTAAACATGGGAGTCTTTCTCTTAATATAATACATATCCCAAGTATGAAAATTATCCATCATTGCTATCTTGAGATATTGTGTTTACAAACCAAGCGTCACAAACACACACACAAACACACACACACACACATACACAAACAATCGCCCGCGTGATTGCATAGATTCTTTTTGCCTTCGGCAAGGAATCAGAAAGGGAAAGTGTTAAGATTGTATGGCTATGTTTGGTGTAAAACCTTAAACGTTTCTGATTTGTTGCACAAGTGAAGAAGTTTCTGTGTTATTTGCTATTTCTGATCGAGAAGACTAAGCTTCAAAATAAATTTCAGATCATTTACGTGCATTGCACATGTTAGACTATAATGTAATTGACTTTGATAAACTTCCAAATTTTGGCAAACTCTTTGAAGCAGAATAGCTAACAGACAGACACTCATCATCCAAAATACATTTTAGGTTTGTAGCAACCGGAATTTGCAATTGATGACTGTACTTTGATTGGCATCACTCTAATTTAGCAGACCATGACTCGTGCAGATCACACACAGTATTTATTGTGGCCTTAAGCAATTTAACTGAAAACCTTCGTCTGTGGGGTAATAAAGAAGGTTTCTGTCGAAATTGGAGAAGGGGCTAAAAGTATACCTATTTGGTCAAATTTGAAACTATTTACGGGCAAGCAAATTAGGTCTTTAACAAGATTTTTCATTGTAACTGTTGGCCAGTTTTTCAAGAAACGACATAGGAGAAATGCATTCTGACACGAGTTTATCAACAAACGGAAATGAGTAGACCAATAAAGAAATACTGAAAATACATTTTTGTAGTCTTTCGGACTAAAAGCCTCTGTAGCTACCTAAACCTTGCCCGTATTAAAAAGCCACAATCTCGAATGGACACATACGGACACGCTATCTGGATGATACTGCCTCATTATAAAATGAGAAAAAGGTAGGCTCAAAACTGGTCAGTAAAATCGTTAGCCCCTAAATATTTACATGGACAATCTACCAAAAAAAAAGGAATTGAGAGTAAGATTAACGCCTAAATTTGGATGGAGTAGGGGTGCTAAAACATAGATTTATCTTTGTTGTTGTTGTTGAAATGAAAACGATAAGATGAGGTAGCTAAAATAAAAAAAATTCCACAATCTCGATTGTACACATAAGAAGTATAAAATGCATAACATACCATAGCCTCATGAAAATTACAACATTACCAAATACGGTTCTTTTTTCCGTAGGAGTGTGACTTGTGGGCATGTTACAAGGAATTGAGGTTTGGGCAACCTATTTTAGACTTAGTGTTAGATAAGCTGGAGAATGGAACATCACCACTGTAAACTTGTAGCTATGTGTCCAAATACTATCACGAACGAATGTAATGCCTGACTGTGTTCGCTTTGCGCCCATTCAACAAACACAGGAACACTTTTAGAGGGGAGGGGATTGAACATGTCACGGCTGTGAGACGTCAAACTATCACTGGCAGACAGTTCTTAAGGGTACATATCGGGTCAGTGTCTCAGTTTATCATGCCCTTTTATGATGTCCCACACAATATTTTATCCTACCTCATTATCTCTTAAATAACTATACATGCAACTTAAGTCACTTCAATTTGAATTAGTATACCATCCCAGATAGCACAGTAACATTGGGCCAACGTTGGAAAAAGGTTGTACATTTTGTTGGTACCACATAAGAAAAATGTTGTTTGAAGGTTGGCTGCTCATTGTGTATCTGTTGGCCCAACATGTTGGCTTATCAATGGACCAACGTCACGCCATTGTTTTCCCAACGTGTTGTTGCAGCAATGGGCCAACATTATGCCAATGTTTATGTAAGAAACTCAGCCTGGTCACATTCAATTTTATAACCTTGTTTATGTCGGGAAGCTAGGGTGGTAACTACTCTTGTCCTTGTGCTGACTGCATCTGTTCCCCCTATGTGTCACCTTGTAGTAACTTCTTCTAGTATTCTTTTGTTTTTGTATAATCTTGTTTTTATGATGTGTATCCTGCCTCTGTCCTGTTGGAGCTCCTGTTCACCACATGCATGGCTCTTGGAGGTAGACAATGTTGATGGCATGCAAATAAGGTCCAGTTGGGCCGGCTTTTTAACTATTTTAATTGGTTCAGGGGGTCGTCCTTGCTAGCTAGGGCTAGGCATAGCCAATGGTTGAAGTTTAAGGGTCACATGATTCTACCAAGGACTGGGAGGTTTCTCTCATGGTTTTAGGAGGAGAGAGACCGAAGGATTTGAGCCAAGCAGTTCACAAATCGGCTCTTGTAAATAGTTTGTAAATTAGTGTGTACTACCTAGGTACTATTTTACACAATAGCCATGGGTTCAAGGAAGAAATATTTCCAAGTCTTATTGTGTGACATTGTGACTTGCTGCCTTTGCATGAGGAACTCTCATCATCAGTTATTTTAATTCCTCGTTTATCTGTGAACCAGGAGAGACATTTTTATCGTTACTTTTACCCGTGAACCAGGAGAGACATTTTTATCGTTACTGTATGTGACTGTTTAGTTGTCTAGGAGTTTTGTCAACTGACATCCAAAGTTACAGTACCAGTTTTATCTTTTACTATTTTTTAATCATTAAGTGACTTTACCATTCTCTGGGGAGAATTTGTTAACTGACAGTATTGTCTGTGCAAAAGCTGTATTCTACAGTACTTATAACTTTCCACAAGTGAGCTATTGTCCAGACTGACACTTTTAAAATTGGGACTGTCAGAAGCTGAAATTTCCAAAATAACCAAAATTATTCAGTGATTGCAACTTCAGTACACCAACTACTTTCAAGGAAGAGAACTTGGCTATTTTCATATTGAACTGAATTGATAGTGGCCACCATCGTATGGTATCCCAACTCTAGTTAACTTTCCTGTGGGTATGGTACCTGTTGCCAGAAAATATTGGGAATCGTGATTTGTGGCTCTGCCACCCTTGCAATTGGTTCGATTCTAATACTTGCAGTATTAATTGTTGGAGAGGACTGCATAGCTGTAAACCTCTGGTGATTTAATGACCATATTCATCTTTACCTACCATGTGGGAGTCTATCTGAACCTGAATCACATCTTGTTGGAACTTAACTTTTAACTTACTGTACTGTATGTGTTGCTGACTGTATGTGCTGCTGACTGCTGTTATGGGGCTGGAGAGGAGCTGATGCCTGGCAGAGGCTGTGAGTTACGTAACCATCGGAGCTACCAGATGTCCCACCAACAGATAAGATCGTTCATTTTTTTGTGTGCACACTAGGCCTATGTTACAGTAATTATTTATCTTAAGAGTCATCTGGCCATTTGACACCCCCTTCATGTTCTAAGACCATAGTACTGTAATTTGTATCGAGACAACTGTATTGCTTTATGCCTGTGTTGCCATGTCCCTGTCTTGATTTATAAGTAAACTTGCTGTAAATATATTTTCTTGTATACTCTAGTTGCCAGCCTTTTTAGATTATTTTCCGGAGTCAGTTGTGGAATTTTTCATTGTTCTGGTATGGTCTTGGGTCCCCATACTCACTGGCCATAGGTGCCCACAAAATCGATTGTCATCCTTTTGGCTGACAAGAACCCACTGTTCCAGGCATAGTTATTCTGGGCACAGTTGTCATTCCCCTTTACCATCCCTGCGGTTACAGACAGGATGCCCTTACATTTGGTAGTACGAGTGGGGTGCGTGTCCTTACATTAATCCAGCGTGTTGTCGAAACCAAGGGCCAGCGTTAAGCCGCGGTCACACTACAACGAATTCGGATCGGATTCCGATCCGTTTTTTGTGAGTTTTTATTAAAATCTTCTCCATTTCGAGTCGGAAAGAACCTAAAATTTGCCAACCTGTGTAAATATATGATTTGCACCAGAGGTCTATGAAAATAAAATGTTAACTGATTTTTTCGTGACGTTACACCGACAAACAGCTTTTATCGGACACGCGTGGTCCGATAAAAGCTGTCTGTTGATGTGACGTCACGAAATAATTCGTATAAATTTAATTTTCGTAGTCCTGAGATAAAAATCATATAATTACACAGGCTGGCAAATTTTAGGTTCTTTCCGACCCGAAATGGAGAAGATTTTAATAAAAACTCACAAAAATCGGATCGGAATCCGATCCGAATTCGTTGTAGTGTGACCGCGGCTTTACGCCAACGTTTACCCAACATGTTGTAGAAACAATGGACCATCATTATGCCAACATTTACTCCGGTACATTGTTCTAGCAAAGGACCAACGTTGTTCCAGCGGTTGGGCTAATGTTATCTGAAGGTTGGGTGCTCAGTGCAAAAAATGGTTGGTACAATCTTGTACCAACTAAGCTATACCTCGTTTTGTCTAAAACTTCTCTTTAATTAAATGCTCATTGTGGGAATCCATAAAGAAATATGTCAGAGAAGCTACCTTCTATAAGTCTTAAAAGATACCAGCATTGCTAGTAGCTTTTTAAGTACACAGAAACAGGCACTGAGGAACAAAGAACCCAAACCGGACCGGAGCAAAACGCAACCGACAACCACCAACAGAATCACCAAGATGCTCTCACCGTCCACACCCAGCAAAGGAAACGAAAGAATCTTTGCCACCGCCAACATACAGAAGCCACCACCATACCCACCACCAACGACCACAACAACACAAGGCCAAAACAACACACGCCCAAAGGCAACAAACACACCCAAGGCAACAACACGCCCGAAGGCAATCACAGCGCGGAGGGATACGGGGGGTCCACCTGCCACACTCAAATCACTATTTACAGTTTATTTACAGTATATACAACTATTTACATGCAACAAAAACAAAACTCCCAAAGAGATCGAACGAGCCCGGCGGGGGATCGGGAACGTCCACTCTCTTCGGGGACCCAAACTGAACTGGGCAAATACAGGCGCACCTTGCCCAAGGGTGCCCCGGAAGCAGTTGTGGCAAAGGGTAACCTCATTATACCCACGCTTAAACAAGCTCCACAACCGGATGCAGTTTTAAGTCCTACCCAGCATTGCTAGAACTTTTTTTCCAAAAGTCCCCTGACTCTCTGGCGAAGAGCCAGGGGCGAAAACCAAACAATACTCCCGAAAGAGTTCTGCTCCCCGAAGGAGTAACAACGTCCCCAAGGGACAAACTTTGACTTAACTGACACCACCTGACAGTGGTCCCGTTCTAGACTGGCTGAATAGAATAGGTCTCACCTGGGAGCTCCGCCGTCATGATCACGGATACTCCGCCGTCGTGATCACGGACACTCCTGCGCCAGGTAAGTAGTAGAACTAGCCACTTAAATGTAGTAGGATTTTCGTTGAATATTCATATATGAAGTGAGAAGATTGGTTTAGCTATTATATATTCATTGAGACTTGATTGTTAGTATTAACGATTAATAATACAATTTTCTTCATAATATTTCAATGTTTCCTTCTTTATGTTGTATTGCACAACTGAGAAACATGATTTCCTGCAAGGATTCACCATTGCCAGACACAAGTTATTTTAATTAGACCTACCATTAAGTGATAAAGACAAATCTCATTTAAAAATTCGGAATGCTCCATTTAGACGAAAGGTATATAAACCTGGTGCTCCACTAGAATTTTGCAGCATTTTAAACATTTTTCCCAAATTGTCTCAGCAAAAATTCCCACTTTGTTATTAAGCGTTTTGTAAAATATTCACTGTGAATGCAAACTTTAGAAATAGCTGCTCTTAAAACAATTGAAGGTTGGGTTGATAACAAAATGACCAGCTCAGTATTTTTTCGGTGGTTCATTGTTGGGCCAATGTTGGGCCGTTTACCATTGTCCAATCGAAACCAATGTGGGCCTTTAGCAATCCATCACCGAAATCCAGTGTTCGGGTTGGGCCAACCGTAGGTTGTAGACTGACTTTTAAGTGTCCTCCAGATTCAGCACATCAGTCGAGGGATGACAGTTATAATTTAACTCTTTCAAATTGCCACATACACAATTGATCTGTTATATTAACATGATAAAATCACAGATAAGTGCCACTGATGAATTTTGAACCTCGATTTACTGCTTTGACAGGCCTATACATAAATTCTCTAATGCCGTTTTATTACTGTATGATAGTAATGTTCGCCCAACGTTGGTTAAAGGAATGTGGCCCAACACTTGGTTGGTACATGTTGGCCTCACATTGGTTTAACAAGTAAGGCCCAACATTTGGTTGGTACACGTTGGTCCAACCTTGATTCAACGAATAAGGCCTAGCAGTTGGGCTGACTAATGTTCGCCCAACATTGGTTCAATGTATGTGGCCCATCATATGGTTGGTATATGTTGGCCCAATGTTATTTGACCGAAGAAAGCCCTATTGTTGGATGGATAATGTTGGCCTAACATTGGTTCAATGAATGAAACCCAACAATCAACAATTTTTTGGTAAATGTTGGTCCAACGTTGGTAAAATGTAAGAGTTCACAACAGTTGTTGAATATAGGTTGGTCTTGTGTTGGTCCAACATTTATGTGCCAACACAACTTATTGCCAACGCTTGCCAACATTTGCCGACCATTTGCCAACGTTGGTCCAACATAGTGTGCTATCTGGGATAATATCCTAACTCAGCCGGGTACGGCTCATTGCAGTATTCTTTGTACTGAATTGTTAAATCCCCGGAGCATAATTTCTTAATTCACCTTTAAAATGTAATATTCAAGTTCTAAAATACCATGAAAGATCCTTGGAAGGGAGATATTATGCTCTTTGTAAGCCGGTGTAGCAAAGTCAATCCTCCGCGCGAGTAGAATCTCCAACCGGATGATCTACAGTGGGGAGATTGAATCTGTCACACTTGTCCTGAGTACGTCTTCCGCGCAAATTACATTCTACGCTATTTCGATCTCTATGGTAAGGCTCTCCGAGGCTAATCCCCGCTTATATATAGCACATTGTTATTAGCTGGCTAGCTAGGATCGAATACAATGGCGACCGAACGTGGCAAGAAGGCGAAGTTTCAGCGTGAAATGCACGATTGTCGTGCATTTGTGACGACGGGGAGGTACCCACCAACGTGCGCGATACCCCAATATTTTTCGGAGCATTTGCTAAAATTCTGATAGTTTGAGAAACATTTCTGATAGAAAATGAAGCAGAGATTGAACAACTTCTTACGAAAATGAAGAATAAAATGTACTTTCCAGCAAAAATATCTGTAGACTGTAACATTGGGGGATGATTACATGGGTCATCCCCCTAGTCAAATGTTGGGGGATATATACCCTCTATCCCCCTGGGATCTACGCCCATGCACTTTGTAGACCTCCAGAGTTGCATCTAAACATTTTCGCATTTCATGCTTTTACAAAATAAGAATTCAAGAGGTAAGTTAATCTTGAAAACGTACTCAGTAAAAGTCGCTTTGTAGGAAAAGGGAATAATATAGTATTATTGAAGCTCATTGGTTATAGCAAGACAATCATAGGCTATTTTACAGCCTATATGCTCTTTAAGAAATTGGACCCTTGTGTGGTGCTTGGCGCCACCTAAGCGAGGAATCAGAAGGACAAAGTTCCCGCCCTCGCAGACCTGAAGGCACCCGTGATTATAATACTTATAATAAATGGACATTGCCCTACACTGTGACGCTATTTATTTGGTATCTTATTTATTGGATATACGAGGTCAAACAGCTCATACAAATTACATTTTGTACAGTTTTTGAACATAAAATCTGACTAAAAGATACTCGATCGGGGACTGAGTTGTATTGAAGTAAGAGTACTAACGGCTGCAGTGAGTTCCATAACTGCTGATAATAAATGGTGAAACGATAGTTGATTACATCTCCCACTGATATGTACGGTGGCGCAATAGGGACATGCAAAGAAAAAAAAAGCTCCCTAGAAAGTCAAAATTTTGACTTTTAAAGTCGAAATTTTGACTTTTAAAGTCAAAATTTTGACTTTTAATCTCAAAATTTCGACTTTTAATCTCGAAATTTTGACTTTTAATCTCGAAATTTTGACTTTTAAAGTCGAAATTTTGACTTTTAATCTCGAAATTTTGACTTTTAAAGTCGAAATTTTGACTTTTAATCTCGAAATTTCGACTTTCAAAGTCGAAATTTTGACATTTAATCTCAAAATTTTGACTTTTAATCTCAAAATTTTGACTTTTAAAGTCGAAATTTTGACTTTCAAAGTCGAAATTTTGACTTTAAAAGTCGAAATTTTGACTTTTAATCTCAAAATTTTGACTTTTAATCTCGAAATTTCGACTTTTAATCTCGAAATTTTGACTTTCAAAGTCGAAATTTTGACTTTTAATCTCGAAATTTTGACTTTATACTGGCGCATTACAGGTGAAACTAGAATTTTAGTTTTACACCTTAATATAGACAAGAACAAAATAATATCAATAGAAAGCTTCATTTATCGCACCAGTTTATTGCAAGAAGTCGATTAATTGTGATATGGACGGAGGTCTTCCGGCATATATTATATTATTACGGACCGTGCGCAAAGCCACTATATACCGGCCCAGTGTTTCCACTCTTCCCGAAATTACCCGAAATTCGGGAAATCTGGGTGCTCTTCGGGAAATTTTCGGGAAGGGGGATAATTTCGAAAAATTTCGGGAATTTTGAAAATAACTTATGGCGTATGGAAATGGCGTATGGCTTGACAGGGTGAAATCCTGGATCAACCATTAAAGTAGCATATAATAAGCGTTATTGAAAAGAGAGTCAGCTTTTTGAATCCCGCACTGTTGTTTTGCCTCCCTGTGTCGGACCCTTGCGTAAAAACAATGTATGTGTATGCCTCCCCTCTATTTCACCATGTGTTTTCATTATAATTGTTTCATTCATGACAACAGTATTTTATAGACGGGGGGGGGGGGGGGTGCCCAACGCCATTCGGTGAAAGGGGGCGGTGAGCTGAAAAAGGTTGGGAACCACTGATCTAGATGGAGTAGACCTGGAAAACAGTCACTTTACACAAATATGCAAGTTGGTACGTCACGGATCTAATTGACTCGCTTTCCTTATTCTGGTATACTTCTGGAAGATTTGGTAAGATCCTTACCTCCTCAGGATAATCCCTAAACTTTCCGATACATTCAAACTGAGGGAGACATTGACAGGAAAGATCAGCCGGAGAGACTAGTGCCCTTAAAGTGGACTAAGGACCAGTAGTGGCTTCATTCACATGCGGAGAGAATAGGGCATATTTTCCCAAGAGTGATTACTGTACTGTTTTATGTATATAGCAAATATCAACTACCCTTCAACAAAGCCTCCGACGCCGTCCCTTCATAAATTACGGTCTTACCGACTACCAATGAAAACTGTTATTCACCCTTTCTTCCCGATTTCAGCAGTCAATTGCCAAAGAAAAGTTATTTCCAGGTACAGTGAGTGATGCGTGCCCATATACTGCAGCACTGGTATCCCCCCCCCCCCACCCCACACACACACCATCCACGTAAGACTTGCTAGTTTGATGCGAGGACAAAGAATTGGTAACATACGGGCTGGGCTGGGGTTTAAAGGCATGTTTACCCTTCCCCTTGGAGCATTTTGGGTATAAGTATGTACAGACGCAAAGTGGTGTCATGTTATACAAATTGTGGGGAGATTTGTGTAAAATTATTTCTATTTTTAGAAGTATTCTTAGTTCAAACTAAGGACAAAAATTACAAATTACAAATCAATAAATAATATAGGTGAGGTAAGTAGGGCTTATAGATTCAAAAAGTTGACTCTCTTTTTCAATAACGCTTATTATATGCTACTTTAATGGCTGATCCAGGATTTCACCCTGTCAAGCCATACGCCATTTCCATACGCCATAAGTTATTTTCAAATTTCCCGAAATTTTTCGAAATTATCCCCCTTCCCGAAAATTTCCCGAAGAGCACCCAGATTTCCCGAATTTCGGGTAATTTCGGGAAGAGTAGAAACACTGGGCCGGTATAGTTGTTTTTGCGCACGGTCCGTAATAATATAATATATGCCGGAAAACCTCCGTCCATATCACAATTAATCGACTTCTTGCAATAAACTGGTGCGATAAATGAAGCTTTCTATTGATATTATTTTGTTCTTGTCTATATTAAGGTGTAAAACTAAAATTCTAGTTTCACCTGTAATGCGCCGATATAAAGTCAAAATTTCGGGATTAAAAGTCAAAATTTCGACTTTGAGAGTCAAAATTTCGACTTTAAAAGTCAAAATTTTGACATTAAAAGTCAAAATTTTGACTTTGAAAGTCAAAATTTTGAGATTAAAAGTCAAAATTTCGACTTTAAAAGTCAAAATTTTGACTTTGAAAATCAAAATTTCGAGATTAAAAGTCAAAATTTCGAGATTAAAAGTCAAAATTTTGACTTTGAAAGTCAAAATTTCGAGATTAAAAGTCAAAATTTCGACTTTAAAAGTCAAAATTTCGAGATTAAAAGTCAAAATTTTGACTTTAAAAGTCAAAATTTCGACTTTACAGGGAGCTTTTTTTCTGTGTATGTCCCTATTGAGCCACCGTAGATATGGCAGTCCTTCACATAATTGAAAAAATAGATGCGCTCGAAGCGCGCTGCAAAACTGTACTTTTCAGAACTTTTTGTGCTATTTCAGCAGCATGAGCAAGTGACAGTGAGTCTTCGACGTTCATTGACGTATGGACGGTGTATTTGTGCACAATTTTTCATATACAGATCTCATGGGGTGTGGGGATACACGTGGGGCACAGCCAGCGTTGGGGGACGTGCCCCTGGCCCTCCTAGCGACGCCATTGGTACATGCTGGGCCTTTCAAACCTCTGTGTCAACATCAACAACAAAACAATACCAAAAATTTAATTAGAATCAGTACTGTACTACAAAGGATATAGTAAATTTCTTCTTCAGATCTGTGTTACAATGATTTTTCACAAGTTAAAGGCAGTCGCCCCAAAATTTGCTTTGAAAAATCAGCAAACTCTTTCAAATCTCCTCTTAATTTTGCATTACAAGCACCTCTGAGGACGTTTTAAACATAATTGTTACAAACAGTAGAACAAACAAGGAGAAATTCTCCTTCATTTTCACAATTTACTAACAAAAATCTTGTATGAAAGTAGGTCATTCATGAACTAGAGTGACGAGGCATACTAACTCTGATTGGGGTGACTGTATTTTCCCCTTAATGACCTGGGGGTATTTTTCTAGCCCTTAAACCCAGCTTGCTGTCACAAACGGCATGACCGATTTTGAAAACTTTACTCACATCTCCCTACAGCCTTTTATGCAAGGGCGTAGGAAGCAGGGGGCTAGGGGCGCCAGCCCCAGCGAAATTTGTGGGGAGGAAGTATGCTTCAGCCCCCCCCCACTTTCCAAACAAGAAACCCCTTATTTGTCTCTTCCGTAAGAAATGTCAAAAATTTGCTTCTAAGGAACCTCAAATATCCAAAGATTTTCCAAGTGGCGGGAGTGTCCCCCTTCTCTTTGGAAAACATGTCAAAACTTTGCAGTAATGTAAGTAAGAAATGTTAAAAAATATGCAGTAATTTACCTTAAAATTTGTACAAAATGATGCAACAAATCGCATCTAAGGACCCTCAAATATAAAAAATTTTCCAAAAGAGGGGAGGGGGACACCTCCTCCCCTTAACCCCCTCCTCCAGGACGGCGATCCGAAACAAGGTTCACCCCCCAGTCTCGAAGAGCTTCCTACGCCTATGCTTTCATGTTAAAAAGTTAGCAGGCTTTAATTTAAAAACATCTCATACCAAAGTAAGCCATATTGCATTTAGTTAGGCAGAGTTACTTAAACCGAAAAGACAATTTAAACCTGGATAAAGTTTCATTTTAAAGTGGACCTAAAGTCTAAAAATTCAAAAATATATATTTTAGTGGTTACAAAATTAATCTTATTGGTCCAACTCCCATTGTCATAGCTCATTCCATTGCTGAGATATTAAATGTTAAAATTTATTCATTTATATCCAAACAGTTCATTGCGCAATAATTTTTGACATTCTTGTTGTACAACTCACATTAAATGCTTTGTTTTCTTTTAAAATTAAAAATGTTTATATGACCTTGACCGCTTCCTGTTTTCTTGCATGACATGCTGTACAGAGAGGGCTTGTATAGTCAAGTCACCCCAAAGCAGTAAGAACGCGATCACATTTTGGCACAAGGTGCGGTGGCTTTCAGAAAAACAAAGAAATACAAAGATTGTAATTTGAGTAGTACAACAATGACATCACAAATTATTGCGCAATCTACCTTTTTAAATAGAGTGAATAACCTTCAACATTTTATATCTCAGCTTAAGAAAGTCCTGTGAAGATGGGAATGGGACCATTGGAATTCAGTTTTCGTGCTCTGTAATATATATTTCTGATTTTTCAGACTTTAGGTACACTTTACAGTAACCCAAAACTGTCATGACAACCTCACTCTCATCATCGCCGATTAACATTCCATTCGTTACACTTCTACCTCTAAACGTCGCGGCGGGAGTGTATATACTCTTTTCGTAACGTTTGTTTTATTTTCTTCGATAAAACGCGCCTGCTGTTAAGGCAATCAATTTAGAGGGAACATTATCCGGTCGGTTACTTCACTCGCAAGTAGTTTCTTCGGCCGGCTGTTTTACTGCCGGGTGGTTTATTCCGGCGGAGATTCTACTCGAGCGGCGGATTGACTCTTCTACACCGGTATTTCCAAGTAAGGCTGGCACGAATCAGCTTATTCCGTTTAAAGCAAGGTGCATGATGGAGACAGCATACTGTTCACGCCAGATGTTTTAAAGCTGTTAATTAGGTAATAAATATATTTGTCTAACTAACGAATGGTTTTTATTATTTGATTTCACTTAGGCTTTATCTTAGTCTATCTTCACACTACAGCTCTATTTGAACACCTTTCCTACGACATCATCACTCATTACGTCACTGATTGCTGTAATAATGTAGGAATCTAAATGTATAGCATTAAAACCGTAGTATTGCGGATCGAAATGTTACAGTTAGGCTACTCAGGCCTAGGCCTGTTTACCCCACCCCACCCCGCCCGATGTTTTCTACTTCACAAATAATTGAATAATTCACAGCTATACCGGTACTTTATACATTTGAATAAAAGGGTGGGCTTTATTATTCCCGGATGGGCATTGATAGCGTAAATAAACTTAAAGAAACACATTTTTTCATGTGCCCTCCGGCATTTGACTGTTCATGCACGTCATGATCTCTCTGGAGTTTCTACTCCAACAGCTGTTCTAGGAAAGCCCGAGATGATTCTTGCTACTCAATCCACCGAATGAACACCTCTTCCAGCTTCGTATTGATCAGCCTTTAGTCCAGTATATTCTAATCAATGTATTTAAGTTACAATCTTTGTTGACACATTTTGCCATTCCCTTCCAGTCAGGGAGCTGTAATCTGTTACATCCCCCCATTTCAACGTTGAAAATGTCCATTCCATTCCTGGATTCCCACTGGATCCTAGCCTCTGAGCCCTACCGACGGTCCTAACTCTTTGGACCGATCTCTCTCCCTGCTTCCGGTGCCCTACCCCACAATACATGGGCGAATACGCAGGAGACATTTACAAAATGTTAATATATGATACCAGTTTGCAATTGTCTTTAAAGACATTGGGTTAGATAGGAGGCTCAGAAATTCTAGTTTTAAGTCTCTGCATGTTCTGACAAGTGAATAAGATTATTTTCTGTGTAGTTCAGAGGGACCGAAAGGAGGTGATAGTGATAGGCGACACTTAGGCGATCATGGTGGATGAGAAAAATATGGTTCCATCTAAATAATGTGGCTTAGGACAGGCTTAGGACAGATGAGTATATATGTACGTACACATTTACCTATGTATCATTGTTAACGGTCAGTCATACACCCCCCTTCCCACCTCGACCACCCCATCCATGTCAAACACAAATCGTCACCATTTATAGCCAAAGAAGGGCACCAGATATTTAGTCTAAGAGAGAAGAAACTAGTTAATGGACAATTCTTTCATGTTTTGTAAGTTTTAATGTTAATAATGAAGTAAAAGGTAGTAAAACGTATTTCAAGATGCTACGTTTTGACGAAACATCATATGATACAGTCTAATAGCTGTTTCTGTCAAGTTCCTGAAGTCTAACAAACTAGCTCCTTTCTCTCTTCATCTACCCTCCGTCCTGCCACCTACAAAGCCGTCTGTATATGCATTATGCAATTGCACATTTCTACAACAGTGTTTCTGTTTACCCTATTATTAAAATACGAGGTATGTACTTACTGCCAATTCGATTGAGGGTTAGGAATGTCTCCAATGGTTGTCAAGGTTATCGTCGACCAATAAACTGAACTCAAATATTTCCTAGCGGTTGTATTCTGCGACTCGTCATCGATATTTTGATAGGACCATATGCCGTCTCGTGATCCAAGTATTTCACCGAGGATGAAGTAAACAGCAGCAAACCAGTGAGTAAGCAGTAACAATATATGAATTAAATTAACCACTCGCAAGCCATTCGGGTGTTGCGTACTCGTCTCTACTTTGTAATAAAACTCACTCACTCTGTAAACTTTGAGAAATCTAGGAAAGCGAAGAAGCGAGTGAACTCCAATGACTACATAAAAGATATCCGTCGGTAAAAGAGAAACAATGTCAGCCAAAAAAGTCAAAGATCTGATGTAATGAAAAGCCAAGCGTTTAGAACTCTTTACTAATAGTCCATGTTCTAAGTAGCCTGTTCTTAGCTGCACGATGATGTCCAGAATATAAATAAAGTCACATAAATAATCCAAACTAAACCAAACTGCTGGCGCTGCAATCTGGATCTCTTGCCAGGCCTCTCGTGCGATCAGAAACCAGAAATTATACAGCACTGCTACCGATACGATGGAAAGCCAGTAGAAGAGAAAATCTCCATCTGGTTCCACCACAAACGAAAATGGCTCCAAATCATCATCATTAATTCTTTCCTCATTGCTTTTATTGCCATCATTTTCATCAACAAAGTGATGGTGTCTTGTTGTAAACTTTTCTAGAAAGGAATCGGTTCTGGCTGTCGAATTTTTCTGACGTCTTCGTTTTGCAGTGGCAGCTGATCGTAACTGGATCACGGCCCGAATCGAGGTCCAAATTGTGGAAGCAGATCTCTGTGACTCCTTTCTTTTAATATGTCCTCCGTCTTTCTCTTTGTCACCATGCTGGCTGGAAGCCGATGGTTCTGGAAGTAAACTGGGAAGGTACGCTAGATCGGGACAACTTTGAGAGTCAATTCTCGATCTCATAGGTTGAAGGAAGTTGCTTCTTACGTCCCCATTCTGATCTACTTTGTCAATTTCTTGTATTTTACCAGTCCTGACTCCACCATTCAACTGGCCGGGTAGAAGCTCGTCAGATGACGGCACATCGTCAACGATAATGACAGTGTTCTCCATACCTTATGACAACAAAACACTCAACTCCGCTGCCTGAAACTGTATGTTGTGGTATTATTGGAGGAAGTACTTTGGTCCGGAAGAAAATGAAAATTTACGAACTGGCGTGGTTATTGCAGCACGCAGCTGGTATTGGTGTAAAATGACTTCCCGTAGTTAATTTTATCTCACCATTTTCGTAGAAATTTCTAAGTTTAGAAACCTTCAGTTAACTATTTCACTTAACGCATCGTATGGGTTTTCCATTTGAAAATCTTTTCAAACAGCCAATTCACTCTGAAATGAAAACAAAATACAAAAGCTTCTTTATCATGATGTATAATTCTCCATAGTTTAAACCGAATGCCATGATACGAAAAAATGTAACCTACGTTACCTACCGTATTACGGTAGCGTTTGTGTACAAAAAAATTATGGAAACACCGCCTTTCTTAGAAAGGTTGTTTTCACGCATGTCTAACGTTTTGCAGTGCATATATATATATATATATATATATATATATATATATATATATATATATAATATATATATATATATATATATATATATATATATATATATATATATATATATATATATATATATATATATATATATATATATATATATATATATATATACACATATATACACATATATACATATATACATATATATATATATATATATATATATATATATATATATATATATATATATATATATCAAATTTGTGTATATCCTAGTAGCATCATAAGTATATGCTTAACTGGTAGTACACAGCGTGGGTATGACTTCCCGAAAACGATACTAATACAATGCGTCCGGTATGAGTATCTGCACATAGGTACTTGATTTTCATATAGGCTAATTTGAAAACCCGCTACGCCGAGAACAGTAACGTGTACTCGAGAACGAGTGCATAACAATACAAACATTATTGTTATTTGTACATAACATGTACAAATACATAAACAATGAAGAATAAACTAGGAAAAGCAGTTTTGCAATGTGTTTGTCTGAAAGGGAACTTTTTAATAGTAAAATGAAAATGTTCGGTTATAGGAGTAAAAGACAAGAGGTTGGGGCTGCGCTTTCCCCTCCCCCTTTTGTTTTTGAAAGACTGGACAATTTTCTCGCACAGGAAAGGTTTCCATCGAGCAAAAACGGTTCATCCCCTAATAAAAAGTATACCATACGCCTGTGTGTTGAGGAACGTTCGATGTACTTGAAATATTATTTTAATCCACTAAGTGTCAAAGAAATGTGAATTGTTAATAAGAGATAATTACCCATATAATATGCGTAGGAAGCTCTTTTCAGCTGGGGGTGGGAACTGAACTTTCAAGACCGCCGTTGTGGAGAAAGTTCTGAGGGGGTCCCCCTCTCTTCCTTTGGAAAACATTAGATTTGTTCAAAATTTTTGATAAATTTCACAAAGTGGACAAATAAGGGGCTCAGTCTTTGTAAAGTGGGGAAGCATATTTTATCCCCCTCCCCCACATTTTCATTGGGAATTTAGTTTCCCTTCCTTTACCCCGCTTCCTTCTCCTAAGCATATTGAAACAAGGACCGTGCATGCATGGCAACACACTGCTATTAGCAAAGTTTGTATATCCGTTAAAAAGCAACCAATTCAACTGTTTATCACCAAAGCACTTTTTTCAATGTGCAGTAAAGATGTGGTTTCATACCTATAACTTTATTTCATTTTCGATGACTGGCGTTTTCATGTTGTATTTTTTCTAAGATTCTTGGTAATTTGGGGCCTTTCGATGTCCCATAGACCAGTAGACTAGGAGATGTTGATGTATTTTCATCCATGGTAGCATTTTGCCCAGTATAACCAACAGTCGCCATGGTTACATATTGCTTTAATGAGATAGGTATGTTACAACATGGTATAGTACCGGATCTCTTTCACAGGCATACGAGGTGGGAATAGGTTCTATAACACCCCACCCTTCCCCTTCTCATTTGGGCAGAATATGTGCTATTATTACACAAAATATATGCTACTGTCGGGGAAACACGCGTTACAAAAACTGGAGCAAAAGTGATCAGTCCCACCCACCTCTTCCTTATTGAAAGTAGTCCCGTTGCTTATGATCCCACATACTACTTTTTCTTAAAGGGCAATTTTCGTTATCCTTTACAATTCCCATTTCTCCTAATTAACTAAGCAACTCGTAGCTCCTCCCATAATTGTATAAGGCTTCTCCTTGTGCAGTCACAAACCTATTTTATAGCCAATAAGGCCATGTCATGGTGAGCATACAAGACGTTAATGTGTAACTTGAGCATCTCTGCATTGTAAGCTACGCTGCTTTTTTTTTTTTTTTTTTTTTGAATTTTCAAACTTTGATGTCAATCAAAGAGTAGTCACCAAGTGAGAATTTTGATATCCCCACACCAAAATGTAATTGGGATGATAAGTGTCTGCCTTTAAGGGTGCAACAACTCTTTACTTCCTAAAATATATATTGATCAATAAGAATAGCCCTAACCCTATTACATCCTCAGTACAAATTCAAGTTGAATCTCGATCATTATAACCTTGTTGAATTTTTGTTCAACCCAGTAAAGTCCAGTTGTTGCAATATGGAAGTCGGTCAAAATCCAGTTGCTTAACGTATATAGTTAAACATAGTCAACCTAAATGATAGCTTCTAAACCAAGTTCAAGTTGGTGGAGTACGGAATTTTCCATGTGGGCAAACTCAGATACCTAAGTCCACTGGGTTCTACTGGACTTTGGAGCAGGATTGCATTTTCCTTCTTTATACAGACACTGTTTACAATAGACTGCAGAATATATGTAGGTTATGCCTGCCTTGGGACTGTATTTTATGCAAATGATACACGGGGCCTAGTCCCAAATATTTCGTATACTGTGCGACCCTTCACTCATGTTTGAAGACTTAGTGCCCAGAGCAAAAGATACTGGCGTGATTTCAAACTGAAATGATAAGTCTGGTGGAGAATGTGGAGAAAGAATATTTGTTTAAAACAAAGCTTTGTAGGTGAAAGAGGAATATGACCACTGCTGCAGCTAAGCTTAGGATCATTCAATGTATAGAAGAAATAAGTTCTTGAATGCTTGGCTAACAACCTGAACTTTTGCTTGTTTCTCTCTCAAGTACTCTCATTCTTTCTCTAAGTTTGACGTGAAAATCGGTGGATCTTTTATCACCTCTTCAGCTGTTGTAAAGAAGTTAGGTATTTTGTTTGATGGCAACCTCACATGAGAAATCACGTAACCTCATTATGTATGCGTTATCTTGAAAGAATTCGCGGCTTTATTGATCGCTTCAGACGTCTAATCTATCAGGCCGACAGAAGTATCTCTGCTTCTTTACTCTTCCGTTAGCTGCACTGGTTACCCATTCAGCAAAGGATTGATTTATTTAACATTTTACTTCATGTTTAAGAATTACAATTTGGCACCTTTTTAAAGGAACTTGTCACTAGATACATCCCTAGGAGTCAGAAGCTCAGGTCATCGATGTTTTGGTAACAAGACTTTTTCTGCAATAGGTCCAAAGCTGTGGAACTCATTACCCCTTAGTATTCGTACGTGCAGCTTCAAACCTTCATCCTTTGAAGAAATTATTAAAAACCCATCTTGTCCCGGAAAACTAGACCATTTACCTATCGCCCTTAAGTGTTGCTACATTTTTTAAATATTTCTTAAACTTTGTACGTTTTTACTGCTCCATTGTTTTTAAGTTGATTTTAAGTGTATTTTTTTTAATTTTCTCTTTTTGTTTCGACGACGACGACGACGATGATGACAATAATAAATTTACTGTTCAGTATAGTACGTAGGGGCATTCCGCCCTCTAAAGTGTCATCTTGCCCACCCTCTTGCTCCCGAAGTAAATCTAGCACTTTTTCAAAATATGTAGAGTTAGGCTTATCGTTTGTTTTGGAAACAGCCCCAAACGTATTAGATTATGGATTACTAAAGATTCTTAAGAAATGCATTTTTCGGTGCGCTTGTCACGCACTCATCACAGGCACTAAGCATAACCAGGCTTGTCTCCTGTAGAATCATCCCTGTGAAACCCCTGTCATCGTCGTTTTCACCCTTCACAATTCCCCATGCAGCAATTCAGCATGCAAAATGTTCAATTCAAATCGTGCCACTGTGGTGTTTTGTTAAATGCTCACCAAACGCCCTTGGAGGAAGTTAAATGCTTTTAACTAATAGCCATAGGTTTGAAAATAGCCAGAGCATCTGGGAGCTTCACCCTCTGGATCGACCCGGACATAGCCGTACGAGGCGGGGGCTGCAGCCCTCCCAGAGCAGGAAAAATGCTTATTTCAGGGCACTGACACTTGTATTTTCAGGACAAGGGGGCAGGGCAGTGGGCAGTGCGACGGGCAGCGGCGTTTGCCAACAGGGCAAAATGCTTATTAGTTGCACAACGAAGTAATATCTCCCGAAATGGAATGGTATCTTTCTTTATAGTTTGTGGGGGGGGGGGGACTCATCCATACCCGTCCTGAATGCTATCGTGGTAAAGGGGGAAAATCAGGGCAATTTGCAAAATTTGCAGGGCAAACACCCTCCGCCCCCCCCCCCTCGTGAAATGTCTTCCCGTACGCCTATGGACCCGGATCCCTAAGGCGGGTCCCTGGACCCCCTGAACATAAAGGAGAGTGTGGCTTTCCCTCTGGACCATTGGTTTATTCTGTGTTATTTTCCCAGTTTCTTGTACCCTTCATTAGGCTTCCCACACTTTCAAAACTCTTCCACTGCTAGTGCTATCGATCGATGTATGGGTTTTAAACGAGTGATCGACTTTTGTGGTCTCTATGGACCTTAAAGATGTTACCCTTACAAGATCACAATTATTTTATATTATACACAAATGCGATCCATGCACAATTTTCTATCGATTATTGCCGATAGTTTACGTCACAATTTGCAATCTACAGACCTATACAGTCTATCGATAATTGGTGAGATTTTATATCACAATGTAAATCCATATATTTTTTTAAAGATCAATGCAGGGATTTTATACTATATGTACATTCCGTACGTAGGTTTATAAGTAACAATTGCAGGTATTGTTGTAATTGATTGCTTTTTATCGGTCTTTTGCAATATTCATGAAATTTTGCTTCGGTCGGGGACTGCCAGATGATTTAAGTTAAAAAGAAATAAATCACATCGGTATAAAAGTTTCACTTCCATGAAATATGCTAGTTGACTTCTAATCAGTATTTAATTTTATCTCTTTCTTACAGTAGGATTCAATTTTAAGTTCAAGAATGGTTTTCTTTCTTTCCACATGTAACACATGTCAAGAATTTCTCCAGACTAACACGACTAGTAGGTCGTTCTTTCACGTAAGAACCAAGCCCGTAGCCAAGTGGGACAAAAGTGGGACAGGGGCAAGGGCGGCTCCCCTAGAAAAAATTTCTCCCTAGAAAATTCAAGATTACCATTGCTTTAATGCATTTTAGTATGTATCTTACCCAACTCCCACCCCCAGGCGCGGAGAAAAAAAATCCCCCGGAAGATCGTCTGGCTACGGGCCTGATAATAACGCAGGAAAGCCGAAGGATAAATTAGCTTCTATTCTAATTCAAATCTTCAGACAAGCCTTCGTCTCGATTCCCTTTTCTTATCAAGCTTTTTGACGTGTGAAAAATAACTTCATCACTCATTTCGAGGCTTTGGATTTGTGACGTGTGTAAGTTTACATTCCACCTGCGCTTGAAAGACGTAGACTCTACTAATTTACTTTCGTACATCAATATTACACAATTATTTCTTACCATAACATGACCTTCTCCTTACATTAACGATTTCTTTCCACACAATCACATTCTGGCCACATTTTCCAGTAAAACACAACGAAAATTTATGTCCTCTTTTGCTGCTGTTGATTTTACATCCTTTCAATACATCCTAGTGCATCATGTTTCTTTATGTGTACAGTTGATCGGTGGCTATACCAGGCAACTCCCTGGTTATAAGTACGATGTATCGGTCAGTTCCAAATCGATACTGGTTACTATAGTTTAAACCAACCACAGGACCGCTACCTATTGTCACCAAAAGTCCATAACTACCTTAAGCCTGTTACATCACGTAACCTTTCCTATAAGCGTATATAGAGGATCAACCATGAACAAGTTAACTGTGTTTTCAGATTAAATTGGAAACCTAACGGTGTTTATTAAACAGTCGTCTACTAGAAAACTAAATATCTGAGTATAAAGTGTTCGGACACTTAAATTCTTCCTATAATGACACATCATTGCCCTCTCTTAGTAACCGTTTCTTTTACGTTTTAAAGAAAGGAACTGTAAAAGTCAACAGAGAACATCAAAGGCGTAAGTGCACCACAAGAATTGAATTATTTAGTTTCAGCGTAGAGGCAAACATCGTCTCTACAACCGTCAGCGTTCGAGATGAGGGATACAATGAAATCGATGTTACTATTTGTTTGTACAGTTCTGTTACAGTGCGTACTGTTTGTATCATTAAGAAGAGTGCAAATCTAGTTTAAAAATCGGTTGTGGCGTTGAAAAAGTCAAGACGTACTTAACAAGGGTTATGTGGGCAATACAAAATTTGATCCTAAAAGCGTAGTTGGCATTGCATAGTCTTCAGGTCTTAGCAAAACTCGGAGTGAAAATAAAAAGTCTCATAGGAGTACATGGTAAGCAGTGGCGAGGGCATGAGAGTACGTGCCCCCACCCCCATTGATTTCCGAAAAATTTCCCTACAATTTTTTTAATGAGCCCCAAAGGCGTTGAAGCTATAGATTTCTGTAGAGGTAGGGTGAGGAGTGTTTCTGACTGAGGACTGAGTCATGAGTCTATTTTAATCATCTTTTATCACAAGTCGTTCTCAAACTATCAAAATTCTCGAAAATCCTTCTCAAAGTTCCAAAATTTTCGCCCACTCCACTCGCTTGCAGCGTCGCCGCATCGCTGTGATTATTATCAATACCGTCTAAAACATATTCGCATTATTCATCGGTGAGGGGTTTCATATTACAATCGCCAATTTTCGTGTGCAGAACAGTCATTATGGAGGAGCACAACACTGCAAGAAAGCAAAGCATGCAGGGGAATTCAGGGGAAGACATATTTTATGAAAACTGAAAGCTTATACGAATTACCAGACAGAAGACTCGCCCTCTAAATGGCGGATGCATTTTGTTAGGAATTGAAAGTGTCTTGGTGCAAAGTCTGCACGCAACTTTTGTTATGGAAATGATTTTCAATGCAAAATTTCGGCGCACGCGACGTGCATTTGTCACGGTTCACTCAGGCTCTCCATATCTCGTGAACACTATTGGGGCGACAATACATTATTCTGACCAAAACACTTTTCCGAAAAAAGTACATCTCCGACCTACCCCGCATCAATAGAGAATCTTAATAAGAGCAATCTAATACAGACCTGCCAACCTCTAAATTTGTAAACCTGGAGATTTTCACTCAAAAACCTGGAGAATGGCACCTCCATCCTGGAGATTTACATTTTTTTCTGTAGTACCTCTAAACATATCTTATACTAAAAAATCAAACAAAATATGTTTTTTCAATAGAATCGTTAATGGAACACTAATCATATTTTGTTTAATGACTTTGAAAAAACTTGAAACTCAGTCATAAATCTGGAACCTTTCAACATCTTTCATTAAATAAAATCATTCACTCTGCCTGTAAGTATAATCGAGCTTGGTAGGTTTCCCTTTCTGCGAAAAAAAATGAATTTATCAACTTAAGGAAAGACTTAAGGACAGATTTTTCCCAGGAATCTACGGCTTTGCTTTGAAGCCACTGGCCAAATTCCTGTTAAGGGAAATTTTTCCGTTTCTGGTTTTAACTATGCACTGTTTTGTAATCATGGTATATATATATATATATATATATATATATATATATTATATATATATATATATATATATATATATATATATATATATATATATATATATATATATATATATATATGTGTGTGTGTGTGTGTGTGTGTGTGTGTGTGTGATTTCGTGCTAACGCACTCTTCGAGGAGTACCCGTCTGGAGTATATTTATTTATATATATATATATATATATATATATATATATATATATATATATATATATATACATACATATATATATATATATATATAACAAATAATAAAACACATTCCAAAGATGACATAATAAGAGCACAGATATGATAAAAACAGCGTATATTTCGGACACTCCTGTGTCCTTCCTCAGCGCAAAATGGCAAGTGAAATATACAGCATTTTTCAAACTTAACGGTAAAACAAGTACAGACCAAAACAAATGATAGACAAGCAGGTTTAGTTGACCTTGGCAGCTTGGGAAGGGTTATTAATTACAAAGGGGAAGTCACTTAAGATGCCAAGGTCCTTGTTCAGGCCCCTAATATGAGTTGACAGTTTAACGACCCACTTGCTCTCAGATTTGAGGCGTTCGTTGACAGATTGGTAATTTGAACCGAGCAAAATACACTTTAGATTTGAAATGGAATGATTCGGTTCACCACAGAAATGTTTAGCAACGGGGAAATTAACAGATTTATCCTGAATAGTCTTCTTATGGTTATTGAATCTAAATCTGAATTTATTGCTTGTCTGCCCGACATAGTTGCCTTTGTCGCATATATTACAAAAGAGTAAGTAAACCACATTGGGTGTATCGCAGTCAAGGGGAGGAGGACGAACAATGCACTTTGTGCCGGGAGGGGTAAATTCTTTGTCTGTAATAATAAAATGACAGACCTGACACCTCGGTTTGCTACATTTTGCGTTGCCTATGTTACGGGCACCAAGCAGTCGGGAAGATGTGAGTAATGTTTTGAGACTGGGGGGTTGACGTCTGGCAGTTAAAGGGGGGTCATTGAATAACTTATATCTGAGTTTAACCTTGAAGGTTTTGTTTGATGGACCTGAGGTGTTCAGTGATTCGGTCAGCCAGGCGGCGTTTGGTTTCTCCCACATACAGGCAATTGCAACGTCCACAAACTAAAATGTAAACCAAGTTTGTGGAAGTGCAGGTGAAGTGTTGGTTCACACTAAATCTGTTGCCGTTAGAACCCAAAATATTGATAAGTGTGTTCTTGCCAACCACTGGGCATGTGTTGCACCTACTACGACCACAGGGAAATGTACCTGGTGTGTTGTCAGTTGGTTGTTGTGGGTGGGAAGCCCGAACTAAGTGCTTGGAAATGTTCTTTTCAACTCTGAAGGCCGTAATGGGGGGTTCAGGGAAAAGGTCACGGGTTGAAGGGTCTTTTCGAAGAGTCTCTATATTCCTGTAAATGGCACGAATGATGGGGCGTACCGATGGGTGATGGGAAATTACCAAAGGAATTCGTAGATTACCAGAAGCTGGAGAAGTGCGCTTCCTTATTCACGTTTACAACCGTCGGCTTCATAATTTTTTGCTTGATTCTAAAGCCAAGACTTTAGCAAGCCTATTGCCTGACCCACCCTCTACTCATACCCCACCCAGTGATACCATACAAGCACAGGACACGAAACTTGTGGTCACCATCCCCCCCGATCTGGAGCTTTCCTCTTCTGAACGCTCAGTGTTAGCTAAAGGCCTGAACTTCGTTCCCTTGAACCCCCTCCCTGATGAGTTCTCCATCCGCAGAGATGTTTCTTCATTCTGCAGGAAACTTCGCCTCCGACACCATTTTGGCATCACAGATCAGCCAGACAATACGAGTCCTGAAGATTTTTTGAACACTTTAGGCTCCACCCGTTCTTCCTGGACACCCAAATCTGGAGAAAACAACATCCTAGACTCCGTTATTGAATCCATCAATAAGGATGTTGATCGTCTTCTACCCCCCAAGAGAACTACCCTTAGCAATCTTTCCCCAGAAGAACGAGAGGCTCTCTTGTCACTCAAAAGAAACAAGAACCTCATCATCAAACCAGCTGATAAGGGTGGAGCCGTGGTGGTTTGGCAGAAGGATTTGTACGTAGCAGAGGCCGATAAGCAATTATCGGACCAAACTGCATACACTGAACTTCCCTCTGACCCCACTTCCGACAGCCAAGCATTGGTTAAGAAGACTTTAACAAACCTTATTAGAAACAATCAACTTCCTAAATCAGCAACGTCACTACTCCACCCTTGCCCACAAATCTCCAATTTCTATCTGCTTCCCAAAATCCACAAGGCTAACAACCCTGGTAGACCCATCGTTTCTTCCCACAGTTGCCCCACCGTTCTTATTTCTGAGTTTTTGGACTCTGTTCTCTTCCCGTTGGTATCAGCGTTACCGTCTTTTGTTCAAGACACTCCTCATTTCTTGAGACTTATTCAAGACTTTGAGTTTCCCGAAAATTGCGGTGAACGTCTGCTATTCACCATGGACGTATCTAGTCTCTACACATCCATCCCCCACCATGCTGCCTTGTCGGCTATCCGCCATTACCTGGACCAACGACAAGACCCCCAAATTCCTACAACTACTTTCCTTCGCTTGACGGAACTTGTTCTCACCCAAAACTGTTTCCAGTTTAATGGGCGCTTTTTCCGTCAGGTTAAAGGAGTAGCCATGGGAACCAAAATGGGTCCTTCTGTTGCTTGCCTAACCATGGGTCACTTTGAACAACTTTTTTCGCAGTACACCGGTTCTCACCCTTTCCTTTACAAAAGGTATATTGACGATATTGTGGGAGTGGCAACAGGGACCCGTCAAGATCTGGAATCTTTCATTCAATTTGTAGGATCTTTCTGTCCATTTTTGAAATTCACACATTGTATTTCTGACACTTCAGTGGTTTTCCTCGACCTTCAATTGTCAATTTGCGACCGTAAAATCAAGTCAAACCTACATTTCAAACCCACCGATTCCCATAACTACCTTTTGTACCCATCCAACCATCCCAAATCCTGTACCAAATCCATCCCGTACTCACAACTTTTAAGGGCCAGAAGGATTTGCTCAGAAGATTCTGATTTTTCAGCCGCTTCAAAAAGTATACTATCATTCTTTGAGAAGCGTCAGTATCCCACCAAAGTCCTTACCGGTGCTCTACATAGAATCCAAGGAATCGACAGAGCGGAGGCTTTGAGTAAGAAGTCTAACACGTCTACTAATCTACGAATTCCTTTGGTAATTTCCCATCACCCATCGGTACGCCCCATCATTCGTGCCATTTACAGGAATATAGAGACTCTTCGAAAAGACCCTTCAACCCGTGACCTTTTCCCTGAACCCCCCATTACGGCCTTCAGAGTTGAAAAGAACATTTCCAAGCACTTAGTTCGGGCTTCCCACCCACAACAACCAACTGACAACACACCAGGTACATTTCCCTGTGGTCGTAGTAGGTGCAACACATGCCCAGTGGTTGGCAAGAACACACTTATCAATATTTTGGGTTCTAACGGCAACAGATTTAGTGTGAACCAACACTTCACCTGCACTTCCACAAACTTGGTTTACATTTTAGTTTGTGGACGTTGCAATTGCCTGTATGTGGGAGAAACCAAACGCCGCCTGGCTGACCGAATCACTGAACACCTCAGGTCCATCAAACAAAACCTTCAAGGTTATCCGGTCGCCACTCATTTCAACCCCCCATCACCGTGCTCAATTAAAGACTTGGCCGTTACTGCAGCCTTAATGTGCAGAGGTTCTGACCGTGATCGTCAGACCGCCGAAAACCGGCTTATCATGAAACTCGGGACCCTCTCCCCACACGGTCTTAACATTAGAATGGACCTTTTTTAACCTGTTCCCCTTTTCATTACTTTTTACCAGTTTTTTCAGCCTTCTTTCGCTTTTTTACACCGTGTTCGTTCTGTGCGACCGGTTTGTTCGTGCCTTTCTTCAATGTGTTTCTTCTCTATTTCTACTTCTTTGTTATTCAGTTGCATTTCTTTGCCACCTGATGAAGAGTCTATACTCGAAACGTCGTGGAATTTTCCGCAAACTTTAAGCACTTTTTACAACCTTTATCGACCTATATATATATATATATATATATATATATATATATATATATATAATATATATATATATATATATATATATATATATATATATATATATATATATATATATATATATATACAGAGATGTTCAGTGAGTGCAGGTAAAAAAAATACTGAAAATTACAGGTTTTATTAAGTGAATGCCGTCCTGGGGTGGGTAAACGGTTAGGGGGATTCCCCATCCCTTTGTGGAAAATTTTTGCTGGGGGGGGGGGAGCTGAGGTACAAAATGGTACACTGTACATCTCAAGTCCCAGTTGTTTTTTAAGACCAAAAGTATCACTGCAAGATGTGAAAAACTTCTGAACGCCTTTCATGAAGAACACCCAAAAATCTTCCCTACATTAGTAGAAGGCAATGCATTTTTTGTTTTCCCATGAAATGACCGCAACATGACTAGTAAATGACCGCTCATATAAACTTCTTGAACACCCTTTATTGGGCTATTACCAAACTTATATCACAACAATGAACACCCCAAATTGTTACTACATCTGTAGAAGCCCCCCGTGGGCTGGGGGTTGTAGAGTATGTCCACGGTATTCCCCGCCTGTTGTAAAAAGCGACTAAACGGGAGGACTTGCACCGTATTTGAACTGAATTTGAAACCAACTTGAAATGTATTTAAAACCGCATGTAAACTTTACGTTTTACCTGGTTGCCACTATATAACACATTCGTGTTGGTGTGTCGTTAAATCTCATCTAACTAAAAACATCTGTAGAAACCGAGGTATTTTTTGTTTTTTTAATAAAATGAATAAAATGACCACTAGATGACCATATTGACCTTAAATTTCAGATCACCCTAGTGCCAAAGTATATTACATCAATGAACACCCAAAGATACCCCTATGTCATAAGGACAAAAGGCATTTTACTTTTTAGATAAAGAAATCCCGAATGACCGCTAGATGACCTTTGATTCCAAATCCCTGCCATCACTGATAACCAACTATCTTGTCATCACTGTGTGTAAGTTTCATCAGAATTTGTCCAAGCATGTCTTCATGGGGATTGTCTGAAGTTTTGAGTACTTTCTCGTAATGGTGTTACATATGGTCAACATATCCGAAACCCTTTAAATACAAGAAATTAAGATAATTCATGATGCCATCTTAATATCAAGCCTTCACTTGAGTGTGTAGCAGATTAATTTGAACGGTAAAGTACTCAATTTACACGATGCTACAATATAGATACACTGTTCATGGTGCAGTGTGCTTATTTTTTGCATGCTTTTCTGTTTGCACTTCAACAAAATTCCATCCACTGTTTCCAGATTATTTTCTTACTTCCGCGCGGTCTGGAAAAATTATGACAGACATACAAGAGAAAAACGGAGGATTAAGCCAATTCTTTTTAAAAATAAGGAAAACTTACATCCCTGAATTATAGCCTAATATTTGCAATAACACAATATTTTTAACGACTCTATCTTAGTTTTTCACCGTGAGTTTTGGAGATTTGACCGTGAGATGACCTAAAAAAGCGTGAGACTCACGGTGATACCGTGAGAGTTGGCAGGTATGCTAATATCATGAGTAGCATTTACAGTAACATCCGTAGCATGTACTCGTCGTTACATATATTTTTATAACGGGTGCCATGCCACAGCCAAACTATCACTAGTATCTAAGCATGTCTTAAATTGAAATATCTGCCAATGATACCATTTTGCATCTTAGCCACCTTACCTGAACAAAAAAATTACAAGGGGAGGAGTCTCCACTTGGACAACACACCTTTCCTTTTCACTCCACCAAACATAAGAATACACTAAATTGTGACAGTTTTCCGATATATGATCAGTTCGAAAATTCGTCAAAGATAGCACTATTCTGCATCTAAGCATCTTAAAGAACAAAAACTTCTCAACGGAGAGGGGGACACCCCTCCCCCTTCGAACCCTTCCCCGGGCCAGGACATCACCTCCACAAGGTGATAAAGGAAGGGTGCAAACTACCACCGATAAGAATATGCACAATTTGAACCTACTTTCTGGGTTAATTTGGGGTAGATTTCATGCATCATCTTCTGTAGTCTCTCCCCCCCCCCCCAATCACCAGCCTCTGGCGTCGCCACTGTGGTAAGACAGTTTACAACGAAGCGAAAGGGTTTTGCCCTGAAATAAATTCCCTCGTTGGCAAACAACTATGACATGCTTTTTGCCTTAAAACTTAAACATTTTGCCTTGACATCGCCATTTGGGGGAAGCTCGGGGAGGGGGAAACCCGTAGCCAAGGGGGCCAGGTGGCAAAGCCCCCACTGGCAAAAATTTCGCCACTCTAGAAGCTCAAAAAATACCATTGTTTTAATGTATTGTTGTATATCTCGCCCCCTTGAAATTTTGCCCCCCCCCCCCCTCCCAAATAGAAGCTATCTCCCCTCTTTAGTACCTTGTCTGCCTACGTGCCAACGCCAGTGGTTAGTCCAATATTCCTATACACTAAGTTCAGTCTTGAGCCTGTTGGTCGTAATGAAACGAAAGTTGGCTTGGGGACAGTACAAACATCAGTACAAAAGAAGCTACATCACAGACTGTTAGACTAGTAAAAGAGTTAAAAGTGTCACTGAGGCGTGCTGGCGCAAGAATCCGAATTTTGATGTTATTAGGTCAAGCGTCTTGATACTCCTAAATTTTAATGTTAAAGCAAGAGATGCGTGCTCTCCTGAAGACTTCAGTTATCGCGCATTTCTTTGGATAAAACAATTTTAGTAATAATTCGAATTGTCCTGAAATCGCAAATTGGTATTTCCCCTTACATTTAATTTCTTCAAAAGAGGCGCTTATAGGCCGGTGATGGCATGTGAGCGGGATATACTCATATAAACACGAAACCCCGTGTAAATTTGCCTCCGAAAAAACCTTGCACAATGAGTATTCAGTCCCTGACTGCTCATGCTACGCATCTATTAATAACCCTTTTCGCAACTAGGATTGCCGCAAGGAATTGTGGGGTGCAAGTAAGATAAACAACCCGCCCTTGAAACACATCGCGTGCGAAAAACACGTAATTTAGGACAGACTATTAGACAATTTTTAAGAGCACGAAGACTATGTTCATGCTGTTAAACACACAAAACCATAGATAAGAACCCCTCTTACACTTCGGTCTGATCTAAAAAGGGATGATTTGAATATCTTCGAAAATAAACTGTTTCTTGGCACGTGTTGAAGGTACGGCAGTGTGTTTATCCAACGTGGGTATGCGCAGTCGAAATTGCGAAAGGCTTATTCCATGGGTATTTATGGTTCACACAGTGTCGGTATGATTGATTTTGTACATGGAGCACCCTTTGATGTCTTCTAAGACTTTCAAAGTTCCTGGACTAGCATGAAAACGGTATAAAGCCACAAAAAATAACCGATACACCATAGTTTGTCTGGAAGATGTTCTATAGTTCCTATTTACAAGTGTATAAAGTATTTACAGCAAAACCATGCACTTACTGGATCATATATCAACAACATAATAATGGAAACACTACCTTTAATTGCCTCTCACACAGAAACAAATATGTCAGGTACAAATGAAGTAGGCATAATCTTTCAATACATTGTTGTCCGGGGAAGGAACAAACACTAAACGTAACAAAAACAAACGAAATGTAAAAAACCGTAGAAAAATCTACATGTCAAGTGTGAGATCCCTCACAGCTATCCTTCTTGAGACACCATGTTTACAAGGTTTTGACCTTATGACTCTGGTGACCCCAAATGACATTTGACCTCCACCAAAAACAATAGATATGATCTACTTGATATGGGCAATACACAAGCTAAGTATAAGATCCCTCACAGTTACCCTTCTTTAGGTATAGTGTTTACAAGGTTTTGACCTTTTCACCTCTGGTGACCACAAATGACCTTTCACCTCCACCAAAAACAACAGGGATCATCTACTCAATATGAACAACAAGCAACCTAAGTATGAGATCCCTCATAGTTAGCTTCTTGAGATATCATGTTTACAAGGTATTGACCTTTTGACCTCTGATGACCCCAAATGACCTTTCACCTCCACCAAAATTTAATAGAAATCATCTACTTAATATGGGCAATCCACGTGCTATGTATGAGATCCTTCACAGTTACCTTTCTGGAGATATTGTGTTTACAAGGATTTAACCTTTTGACCTATGATGACCCCAAATGACCTTTGACTGTGGCCAAAAGTAATAGGTATTATCTACTCAATATGGGCAATCCACATGCTAAGTATGAGATCCCTCACAGTTAGTCTTCCTGGAACACAGTGTTTACGAAGTTTTGATCTTTTGACCACTGGTGACCCCAAATGACCTTTGACTTCCACCAAACACAACAGGGATCATCTACTCAATATGAGCAATCCACATGGTAAGTATGACATCCCTCACATTTATCCTTCTGGAGGTACCGTATTTACAAGCATTTTCCATGGTATTTACCATTTGACCTCTTGTGACCTAAATGACCTTTGACCTCCACAAAAAGGTCAGGGATCATCTACTTAATAAGGGCAACCTACCTGCCAAGTATGAGATCCCTCAAAGTAACCCTTCCTGAGATATTGCGTTTACAAGGTTTTGACCTTTTGACCTCTGATGACCCCAAATGAGCTTTGACCTCCACCAAAAACAATAGGGATCATCTACTCAATATGGGCAATCTACATGCCAAGTATGAGATCCCTAGGAGTTACCCTTCTTGAGATATCATGTTTACAAGCAAAAGCGTCACATACACACACACCCACACCCACACCATTGCATAGATTCCTTCGGCCTTCGGCAAGGAATCAAAAACACACGACTTATACACTGTGGTCAAGTGTAACAACATAGCCTTAAGTAGGTTACAGTAAGTGCCTAGGTTCCCAGTTTTATAGACCATATGGCAAATTTTCCAAATCAAACACCCAAAGACCCAAATGAAAGCTTGACCACAAAATAATTTCCTGAATTTTTCCATTTTCTTACTACTTTGGAACCCTGTCTCACACATACAGACAAAACAGTTAGAACTGAAAGTACAGGATACTTCAAGTGAAAAGATTTGCCTGATCCCTTGATACAAAGGTGATTGTGTCTGCTACCCTCTATCCAATCTGGCAATTGTCAAGTGGCTGTTGCCATGCTTCCATTTGGCCAACCACATGGCACTTCTAAAAGTTAATATTGTACATGGATAAGAAATAGGCATTTATAGCAATTAATGCACTACTGCCATAGTTACATTTAGTCCTTTCTGATAAAGTAATAGTGATCTAAAAATGTTCAAAAATTGTGAGAGCTAAACAGGAACTTTTCTTCTCATGGGAAATGTTGCCCTTTAACTGGGTAAAAATATGCTTCAATTTTGAACTTATCCTTTATCATCCCAAAGTCTTTTTTTGCTCACTATTTCTGGCAGTTATCTTGACAAGCAGCAACTTATTGGTAGAACTCTTTCTTTACAATCTTTTATTACCTTTCACTGTCAATTATTAATTCTTTGGTACATATGTCTGGCAGTCTACACAGGTTCAGTGAATAGCAAAACTAAAAATCATTGTCTCCAATATTCAAATTTAACACTAATATTGAACAATCTCACACTCACAGACCATGAAAGAAAAATATGTCATAAAAAACGCCCCACCCCCCAGTTCCCCGTCCACCTTGTCACCAACAGATATATTTTGCATAGATATCATTTCATCCTCTTAGGTACAAACTTCATGCAGCATCTGTTGTAACTGCCCTGTCCATTTGTAGCTCATTACCTTCCACAATACAGTTTGTTGCACATATGCAAGCATATTACATCCCCATAAAGCTATTTTATCATTTTATAAGACTTAAATGGCAAATGTAGTCCCCCAAATTTGACTTTACAAACTAAAGCACATTATACATCATGAATAATTCTCTGCAATCATGTTATTATTTCCTGATTTATGCCAGATATGACCCCTTTGGTCTACCCCTTTGACCAGGTTCTTAAACTTCCATCTACAATTCTGTGGCTTTTTATAACCTTTACAACAAGCACTCCACAAATTTTCCATGAATTAGGTACCAGAACTTTCTTAATTTTAGGTACGAAATTACAACTACACGACTTCCTGAGCAATTCAATGACTTTCGACGTTTTGGTGAACTTAAGAAACTCAGTGGGAACTACATTATTGATGTTGTAAAACAATGAAAGATGCACGTCTGGTAAATAGTAGATAAAGAAGGTGCAACTGATGTTTTTAAGTAAAATGGGATGACTACTGATGCCCTGTAAAACATTATGAGATGATTACACTGAATGTTTCCATCACTGTAAATCTTTAATGGCAACTCAAAAGCAAATTTAAAACTTTGGTGGCTGAGTAACAACTAAATATTGTAATTGTGCTCACTCCATCACAGTGCTGGCAGAAATACAGTAGCAGGCTTAAAGTAAGCACAATTCTCATTTTGTTTCGTTGGCAGGAAGACTTGAGTCATCAAAAGTCCTGAGATTGATTCCAGACAAAACATGCTAAACTAAACAAATCTACACAAAATTGAGTCAGCATGTCAACCTACTGCACATAACTTACTAATTGATCACTAGCCATGTCAATAAGTCTTTACTCTAAGATACATCACCATGTCTGCTACCTGCAGTTATCTCTAAGATACGTCACCATATCTACTACCTGCAGTTATCTCTAAGACACATCACCATATCCACTAGCTACAGTTATCTCTACCATATATCACCATGTCACTACCTGCAGTTATCTCTAAGACATAAAACCATGTCCACTAGCTGCAGTTATCTCTAAGACACATCACCATATCTACTACCTGCAGTTATCTCTAAGATACATCACCATATCCACTACCTACAGTTATCTGAAAGATATACATGACCATGTCCACTAGCTGTAGTTATCTCTAAGACACATCAACATGTCCACTACCTGCAGTTATCTCTACGATATATCACCATGTCACTACCTGCAGTTATCTCTATGATATATCACCATGTCACTACCTGCAGTTATCTCTAAGATACATCACCATGTCCACTACCTGCAGTTATCTCTACGATATATCACCATGTCACTACCTTCAGTTATCTCTAAGACATATAACCATGTCCACTAGCTGCAGTCATCTCTAAGATACATCACCATGTCTGCTAGCTGCAGTCATCTCTAAGATACTTCACCATGTCCACTAGCTGCAGTCATCTCTAAGATACATCACCATATCCACTACCTGCAGTTATCTCTAAGATACATCACCATGTCCACTACCTGCAGTTATCTCTACGATATATCACCATGTCACTACCTGCAGTTATCTCTAAGACATATAACCATGTCCACTAGTTGCAGTCATCTCTAAGATACATCACCATGTCTGCTAGCTGCAGTCATCTCTAAGATACATCACCATGTCGCTACCTGCAGTTATCTCTAAGACATATGACCATGTCCACTACCTGCAGTTATCTGAAAGATACATCACCATATCCACTACCAATAGTTATCTGTAAAATATATCACCATGTCCACTAGCTGCAGTTATCTCTAAGATACATCACCATGTCTGCTAGCTGCAGTCATCTCTAAGACACATCACCATATCCACTACCTGCAGTTATCTGTAAGATATATCACCATGTCCGCTACCTGCAGTCATCTCTAAGATACTTCACCATGTCCACTACCTGCAGTTATCTTAAGATACATCACCATGTCCACTAGTTGCAGTCATCTCTAAGATACATCACCATGTCTGCTACCTGCAGTTATCTCTAAGACACATCACCATGTCCACTACCTCCAGTTATCTGAAAGATACATCACCATGTCCACTAGTTGCAGTTGTCTCTAAGAAACATCACAATGTCTGCTACCTGCAGTTATCTGTAAGATATATCACCATATCCACTAGCTGCAGATATCTCTAAGATACATCACCATTTCCACTGCTGCAGTTATCTGTGAGATATATCACCATGTCCACTAGCTGCAGTTACCTGTAAGATACATCACCATATCCACTACCTGCAGTTATCTGTAAGATATATCACCATGTCCACAAGCTACAGTTATCTTTAATGCTAACTGACCATCATCCAATGCAACCTTGATTCATTCCACTAAGTTCCTACTTTTAATATATAGCTCTCCAATTCTGGAAAATTACCCATATTGCAGTCAATAGAAATTGAACACTGATTTTACTATCTGTAAATGCTGTTTTCAACACTTCAAATGGATTTTTTTGGTCAAGAAGAATGTAAAACGTTTGTTGGGGTAGGAAATGGAGCCTTGAAAGATCAAACTGTTCACCTGATCTTTTCAAAGTATTGAAGGAAGTCCATACCACAAAAACAATCACACTCACAGAATTTACAACTGTAAACACTGGTCATTTCACTTTACACCTGAGTTGTGCATTTCTACAAAATTTTGCAGAACCTGAATGACCCACATTTCCAGATAAATTTTACAGAATCTGAATGACCCACATTTCTAGATAAATTTTACAGAACCTGAATGACCCACATTTCTAGATAAATTTTACAGAACCTGAATGACCCACGTTTCTATATAGATTCTGAAGTTTTGAAGGCTCAATGGACACTAATGTGGTTACATACATTTTAAGATCCTGAAGAGAGCTTAACTATTGACACTAATCAATTCAACCGAGAATCCTACCCTGTAGTGTTTGCACCGGGTACCCGTGTACCCAACCGATGATGTTACTACCCGGGTAGAATAATTACTACCTGGTAGCATTTTTCCATGGTTTTCTTTCGATCTTTGTCAAATGGCATGGTTATTGTAACTTACAAAATGTATTTCCCTTCATCTCATTCATGATAATGTTGAAATGAAATTGTGTTTGTCTCTTCCCATACCTTGCTTTACTTTTATGTCACTAGATTTCATACTTATCACTTAAATTAAGATGACATGCTTCCATTATCTAAAGGGGGTTGGGGATTGCAGAATATGCCCACGGTATTTTCCGCCTGTCGTAAAAGGCGACTAAAGGGAAGGACTTGCACTGTATTTAAACTTTACTTGACACTATATAACACACTTGTGTTGGTGCGTCATTAAATTCCATAACTAACTAAAGAGGTAAATTGTAGTAATATAGTAATGTAAACATAAGCTACGCAAATATTTTAAGCAAAATAACATTCTTTTGTACCAAAAAAAATCATTAAAACTTCATTTTCTAAGTGGAGATACTTTTTTGGAAACAAATTTCACTTCGTCAGCTCTAAGCATCGTACACATTCTTTCAAGGGATACCTTGTGCAGTGTGCACAGGAAAAAGTCTTCCATCCTGTTACTCCCTCAAATATTAAAATGATACCTATCTTTATGTTGCTCATAATTTTTCATTGCTATTCAAACTATATGCAAAATATTTTGGGTCCAAAGTTTCCAAACATATGGCATAAAAGAGGAAAATATTATCCTCATATTTTTGGTATGCCCCATTTGCTTAAGTGGAGCATGCCAAAGTCACATGCACTGCTTCCGCACAACATATCGTCGGGAGCACCCAGGCTATGAACGAATGTTCATATGTGATATATCGTACCGTACATATTAACGGTACTGTACATGTGAAATCTCGGCCCAGGAGATGCAACAGAAAGATTTTTACTGTCATTATCACAAAGAAACTGTGTACAGTAAATAGTGGATTTTTGATAACAGTAGCAAGAAGCAGTTAATGAGGAATTTGAATACATGGTTGAGGTACTTTACAGAAGTTGAAGTGACAAACTTTGTTATTTTTTAGTTACGATGCACACGTTATGGCACACTGGACTCAAAGCCGCAGTAGGTAATGGTAAGACTTGTTTAAAATGTGTCTGACTGCACATCGCAATAATGGCGCTAAGTATATGGTCAAAGTAAATATTCTCATCTAATTTTCAAAGTCACGATATTAAGAACCAATGGCACAAATGAAATAACTTTAGTAAAACATGTGATGTATAGTTTTTATCAGATGATGACCAATTTGATCGGAAAAGAGAAGAGGGGCAGATGGGCCGAGTCACGAATTGTACGTGCGTCCAATGAACTGAAGTCAGACCTTGCAAGGTTACGGTCGGGTACCCGACAGGTAATGCGTTCCAGGTACCAGGTACAAATTTCCTACCCGCTGCAAACACTACTACCCTGCCACTTCATATATTTACAATTAATTCAAGAACTTAGTCTTCATTTGCCTATGAAGATGAAAATTTTATGACTATATCAGTCACCTTTATAAACGTGACCACCTTGTGCTACCACAGGGTTTTCTGTCCATATGAACTTTTCTGATTTGTACTTGTGTCCGAGTTTAGAAAGTATTGCCACACACTATACACACTGCAACCCACATGAATGGCACTTCATTTTAACTTTCCTCTACCAAAGTCAGGAAAACTGACTGGAGTCTGCAATAATGATAAGGTTTTTAAGCAGTTGTACAAATCAGTTATCAGCAAATGTGCACAACAAAGTATCAGGATTATTAAAAAGTGCATGGCTTTGTCTAACAATTGATTCAAACTAAGTCATGACAGTTGAGTTGCAACACACCGTCTTGTATTGTCAGGCTAGATTTAGCATAGGAGGATGCAGTACAGTACCACCATGTTGATCCCAACACATCAGGAGCGAAGGCAATTTGGATAGCAGAAAAATTCGGATAAATCGTCTTTCAAGGTTTGGCTTCATGTACTCTACATAAAGTCTCTATGCAAGTGCGCCAAAACATTTCTCAAATAATTTTGATACAGCTTTCAAAATTACAGAAAAAAATGGTTTTAAATATTCAATATAACTTTTGTGACCAATGATTAATTTTGTAGACTTCTAAACCAAGTAATTTTATTCCAAAAGTTTGAGCCTTCGGTGTCCTGAATGACCAATGCTTTGTACACACTGCATGCATCTCCTGAAGAGCTCTAAAGATCTCAAGAAGTATCCAGAGTATAAATTCCACATAAATTTCCAAACTATTGAAAACACATTTGTACAAGACTCTCAAGCAGTCACTTGAAATATTTCCATTAGGTCTACAGTCATTATATTTTAGGTAAGAAGCCCACTACTACTTTTTAGAGTTTCTGAAACTAGGTCTTACATTACCCTAATGTGTTATATGTGTGACATCCAGCCTATACTGACTCATGTCTCCTAGCAAGATTTTTATAACAGGTGCATACAATTTTTCTTCCAAAATTGACAGAAAGTTACAAAGATTGTTTTCATGCCCAGATGTGTGCTATTTACAACACTGTGACATCTTACACTGACTGCATAAGACCTGAGAAAAATAAGTGTATTTCTGCTGAAATTTCACTGAATTTTGCCTTATAAAGCACTAAAAACTTGGTGGATACTACAGTAATTGTACTGAATACAAGGCGGGTAAAACTGCCAAGCTAGTTCCAATAAACAGTGCTTCCAATAGACAGGGTTCAGATAAACAGGATTTGACTGTACTTCTAACACAATATGTTTTGTATATGGTTTTCACATCCTAGCAAGGAGCTAATCACATCAGGTGAGCAGGGCATCTTTGCAGTGTCCGCATTAGCTGGTATAGCATAGCAAAATGTTCCTTAAAATGAGTGTGATTGCTACACAATTTCTGAAACGAATAGCAGTTTTTGTACACAGAACCATATGCAGAATTCCATTTGGCTAAAACGACACCAGAAATTGCTCTACAAAATTTTGACACTAATGCAGACTCTGCATCTTCGACACAATACTTACTCAAAATATCAACCATGTAACTCTCTTAAGTTCCAACAAAAGACTTTTAGTAACTCCAAAAAGTATCATGGCAGCTACACATCTGGAAGACCACACAAGCAGCTAATAAAATGCCTACATCTACGTTATCCTCCAAGGGTGACCATTGTCAATAGGTGGTGACCATTGTCAACGGGTGGTGACCATTGTCAATGGGTGGTGACATCAATAGTTATCCTACAAGGGTGACCATTGTCAACGGGTGGTGACCATTGTCAACAGATGGTGACATCAATAGTTCCCTGTTCTTCCATGTCCAGTTTTTCTGGCGTATCCATTGGACCAACCTCCTCACCATCAAAAGAGAACCTGAGGCTGTCTAGCGGCTTTTTTAAGAAGTCACTGTAAGATTCCAAAGCTCGCTTCAGTTTCTCGTCCTGTGTGTATAAAGTAAAAAAATACCTTTAGGGTAAATTTGCAATTTCACACATCAGTTTTCCTATGATTGAGAAATGTTTGAATCTTTAACTGTTGAAGTTGGACTCCATTAATTGTAGATGTAAAAGTTCTTTCTGAGCTGAAAATGTGTGTTGTGGCTAAAAGATTTTCTATGGCTCAATGGATAATGTAGCACTTCACACTTAAAAATGAGACTTAGCAACTGGGAGGTTAAAACCTGAAGCCAACAGACTTAGTGATTCCATGCCTCTTTAATGCAGTATAAAAAATAGTACAGGGCTTCAAATCTTCCCAGTTTTATTATGGATTTATAAAATTACTGTGTTGACATTCACGAGCAGAATGAAAGATCTAAGGACAAAGATCAAATGTATTCACCAAGATTCACCAAGGTTACCAAGTTCTCAAGTGAGATATGTTTACAACATATTGACCTTTTGACCTCTGGTGACTCAAATGACATATGAACTCCAACATCAAACATAAGGGATCATGCATGCAACATGATTCATCCACACACTAAGTATGAGATCCTTCTTCATTCAGGCCTGTGGATTTCACACAAACAATCGTTCACGCCGTGTGTTGGTTATGTGACCGCCAAACCACGTAACCGAAAAATCGGTTACGATGTCCCATTTGACACTCAAATTAAACTCTTCTATAACTTAAATTTGACCATCCATTAGGAGGCACTTTAAGTTCGATGAGAAGATATGTTATGAAAAAATACACACTACCAATTGGGACATTTTTCTCACATTGTTCATGCCTAACATCACAAACCATAAAATAGATAGCATGCTGCTCGCACCTCGCAGCACGTGCTATCGCAAATTGCAATTGCCGAGTCCACACTGGGCTAACTGGTATCGCCACAGGGACGAACTGTGCAGCCAGGATTCCCGGTTGTACACCACGCGGATACACTGCACAGGCTGTGATTACGGCCCCACCACACTCACTTTGCACACAGCCCAGTATCATATTATAAAAGATTCCAAAATAATGCCACAGTTAATACACAGTATGTCATTGGGGACTCATTGAGTGCGCAGAGATTTCTTCGTAACATTTCAATTCTGCAGTTACGATGTCAAGGAAACTTCTTGCTTATGCAGCTAACTGATACTGGAGATGATAAAATGGATGTGTAAGACTGATACTGGTTTTATCTATACTCTGTTCGATCATAAAGTAAAAGAGAAATCAGCGTGTCCTTCACCAGTATTACTTTGATTCTATGTGTACACTAAAATCCCGTTTTTCCGAACTAGGGTAGAGTGACCAGTATTCGACCACCACCAGTATTTGACCCCTTTGATATAAATTCCACATTGCTCACTGAATTGAGGCTCCATTCCACATTAATTCATATCAAAGGTAAGGACAGCTTCTCTGCATAATTGTCATCCAGTCTATGTCACTGATTTGCAGATAAATACCTTTTGGAAATATTTGTTTATGAGAATTTTCGAAATTTTTTTGGAAAACAGCCTCTCTTAAAAGGTCCTGTAAGGCTCATGGTTAAAATCATCATGAGTGTAATTTTCTGTCATCCATTTGAAAAGGGACAGGTTTCAAAAATAATGAATTGTCAAGGCTAACATTTCATTACAACAGCAATTATAAACAAATTAAAGGAAAAAGTGATATTAGGGAAAATCTGAAGGGAAATTGAAGGGGGTCAAATACTGGTCACCGAATCTTGATCTGCTGCCCAGTATTCAACCCCCTGCCTGGTACATCTGTGGAATCAAAGATGTAATGAATAAGGTTGAACGGAGTCTTCTGATCATTTTCAAAGAAGTCATTATTGTCAAGTCACTTTGCATAATTCTGCTAAAATATTCTGAGTCTTTTAGGAAATATCCTAAAATCCAATAATTTTGCACTGAAATGTGTGTTATTTAACCCTACTGACCTAATAAAAACAAAAAGAAAAAACAGCAAGGTTAAAGTTTCTTCTAAAAGACATTTAAAAGATTTGTTCAACAATTTACCTGAACATAAGTAGGCCTAATGAAGATACTTCATATTTTCTTGGTATGTTCAGTTTATCTGAATTGTACTTTAATAAATAATTTTTTGGGGGTATAATGAGCAGGGGGTCGCATACTGGTCTCAAAAACTGAATAATGGCAACAGGGGGTTGAATACTGGACAGGCAAATCTAAGTTTTCAAGGTGACCTTTCTCTGAAGAGAAAGGCTGAATCCATAATTTTCTGATGGTGACATGTTTCCCATCATAATGTATAACAAATTCATTTTGAATCATATTATTCAATTTGACCTGGGAGAAATAATTTCAAAAAGTTCCTTAGGGGGTCGAATACTAGTCACTCGACCCTAGCTATCAGATTTAAGAATAATATTCATCACAATTAGGCCTATGTTAGAATCCACCAAGTTTTCGGGGCTTTACTGTACAAGTCAAATTTAACGTAAATTTCTGCAGAAATGCACTAATTTCCCCAGGGTTTTAAAAGTCAGGGTAAGATGTCAGGAGGGCTTAAACAGCCATCATGTGCGCATAGAAAACAAGTTGTTACCTCTTTGTCAAATTTGGAAGAGAAATCGTATGTATTTGTTTTGAGATTCTTGCTAGGATCCATGAGTCGGTATAGGCTCAATTTCTCCCTACACTATCATGCGTTAGGCTAGCGTAAGTCTAGTTTCACTAAATCTAAAAAGTTATTTCGTAGAGAGCTTCATACCTAAAAATAACAAGAGTAGAGCTTACAAAATATTGCGAATTGCAGTTTGGAAGTCTCCTACACATGTGTCTCTACTACTTTGGAAATTTATGCTAAATTTGTACTCAAGATACCTCTCCAGATCACTATAGCTTCTCTTCAGCACATACACTCAGTGTGTGGAAAGCATTGGTCATTCAGAAGAGGGTAGGCTCGAATTTTGGGAATAAAATCTCAGTTCTAGAAGTCCAAAAATTTATTTGTCATACCATCGGTGACAGAAAATAGTAACCAAACATTTTGGGAGATTTTGTCCGCAATTTTGCCAGCCTTTTCGGAATTATTTGGGGAATGTGTTCACTCTTTTTTTATGGACCCTGTGTATGGTACTTCAGTGAGGTAAAAAGTTGAAACCTCTTCCATCCGAATTTTACTAATATCCGAAATACATTTGGTCCCGATGTCTTCAGATAAAAGGTTTTACCGTACATAGGGCCAATGATTTTCCGCCATCGCGGAAAAACGCGGAAAAAAGGAAATTACTTTTCTGCACGGAATTTCACGGAATTTAGTAAAAATTATCAAGCTCAAAATATACGTAAATTTTTGACAAAAAAAAAAAACGAGTTATTTTACTTCAAAACTATGTCAAATAAATGCCTGCATATACCAAAGACATACACAGACATTTTGCCATCTAAAACGGTGGCAAATACACCTTAAAATCATCAAAACACCTTGAAGTTACGATCAGAAAACAAGCAGGACATTTACGAAAATCGGCAAAATATTGCCGGTATAGGCTACAAATTGCCTATGCTATAGTGTGTAAGGCTAGGTGGTTTGTGTGTTAAAAGTGTTTTCTGCCATGAGGATCATGACCAGACAAATTTAGGACTGTTTTCAACATTATTACTCCAAAATCCGAAAATAACGGAAAGGGGTTATTCTTGAAACGGAATTTTGCGGAATTTGGAGAATTAAAATAGAATTTTGTGATTTGTGAAGCTGAAAATCATTGGCCCTATGTACTCCAAACCATATACTGTTATCTCAGGACATGACAGCGTCAACACACACACAGCATCATGTCACTTTGAAATATTGTTTTTTGTAATTGAACACATGTTGTGCACTGTGGCATTGACAGTGGGAGTGATCGCTCATACACCTACACACTATACGAAGCTCAGTGTGGTAAACTGTCAGAGTCCTGTTTTCTTTATATTGGGAATCCGCAAAAATGGGTTTCTGAGACTCAACAAAATAGGATACGTTAGGTTACGTGGATCAAGAACCACGTAACCTTAAAAAATGGTTATCATGAATCTGAAATCCTCAGGCCTGTTCATTGTGAGCCTTACTGAGATATCATGTTTAGCCCTTTTTCAAGTTTTCTCACTGTGACTTTTGTCGACCCCGAATAACCTTTGACCATCACAAAAAAAACAAAAGGGACCCATAAATTCAATACTGGTGATCCACATCCTGATCCATCAAGGCAACCATTCTTGATGAACAGTGGTTTCAAAGTATTAACCTTTTGACCACTGCCGACCCCAAATGACCTTTGACCTCCACCAAAAACATTTAAAGGGACTATCTACTCCACATGGGCCACACACCAAGTATGAGAACCCTCATTCTTCTGCTTCAAAAGGTATCATGTTTATGAGTACTTTCAAGGTTTTCACTGTGAGTACTTTCAAGGTTTTCACTGTTTGACCTCTGTTGACTGCAAGTGACCTTTTGGCCTCCACCTAAACAGGAGGGATGTAGTACTGAATATGGGCCATCCCTATACCAAGTATGACATCCATCAAAGACCTCTGATGATCCCAAAATACCTTTAACCTCAATTTAGAAAAATTGGAGTCATCTAATCAAAATGGGTCCTCCACATGCTAAGTATGGGATACCTCACTGTTACTCTTCTTGAGATATCATGTTTATGTGCACTTTTCACTTTTTGACCTCCGTTGATGACTCAAAATGACCTTTGTCCTCCACAAAATACAACAGGGATACAGAAATTACTATAGGACACCCACATATCCATTGCAAAGTATAAACTTCATTGAGGTGATCCTTCTTGAGATATGAAGTTTACAAGGTTTTAACCTTTTGACCTCTGGTGACCTTAAATGATCTCTGACCTCCCCTCAAAACAACAGGGTTCCTTTACTTAATATTGTGCACTCACACACTACGTATGACAGCAATCTGAGTTTCCTTCTTAAGATATGGGTGAAAGCCAAAATTGGTCACCCTCAAACCTCAAAAATTAAGCTACTTTTATGGAAGTGCTTCACTTTTGGTTTACTAGAGTACTAAATGACAGTTCTGAATCAACAAAAAATTTTTTGGAAAGTTTGCATTGTTTTTGGTTGAGACAAGTTCAAAATGCAAAATGTAGTTCCTCATATGCGAGGGATGGAATTTGATTAAAATTACCTGGCTATAGATAACAATGAATGATATAAGTTTGCTTTTTTGTACTTTGATGTCCACAACCAAAGACATTTAATAGCATAAAAATGTTCCTAAAATTCTTAGGCAAAAATAGGGAAAAATGGGCAAAACCAGCCCCCAATTCCGTCCCTCACATTTATTGACACAAAAGTTTTGTATTCAGAAGGAAAAATTGACACAATATGTGTGAAAATCTCCAAAGGATCAAGTATTTGTGACCTTAACACCTGATGTGAATATGGAAACAAAAAAAATTTTTTAAAGGGGTGTTATCAGTGACAGAACATTTTGAGACAGACGGGATGTAGTGCGAGGGACGGAAATTTTGCAAGACGGAATTTTCTGCGAGGGACGGAATTCGGTTAGGCCAACTTAGCCTGTTTGTGTGAGGGACGGAATTTTTGTACATTTTCATTTGTCCTAGTGTAGCTGTTGTTAAATCAGAAAATTTTAGTATGTGATTCAGTACAGAGATTGCAGCACATCTAAATAATACAATTTAAAGGTATCTAAGATAAAATATGTTGCTATAGCAACAAATGTTTATTAGCAAGAAGGATGCAATGAAGACATTCTGGAGATGCATGACTTATTTTTATCACATGTGACAGGAATTCAATGTAATTTGAGCAACATTTATTAAAAACAATACAGCAAAATGTTTGTGAGAGGGTTGAGAAATTCCCATTTTTAAGTTGGAATATGAAAATTAATCAAAAACTGAAATATGTTAAAAGGTGAAGAAGTGAGACTAGAAATAAATGCTAGATTTGACATTCGGCTAGCAATGAAACAAGGGCAACTGAAAGCAAGTATTGTGTGAGGTAGAAAGGACAATCCCTAGTGGGTTTATAAAAACAGTGATACTTCTTACAGTACTGTGATCGTTTAACTCCCGTACAATATCGAAGAATCAAATTTCTTCGAATTTGCGCGATTTTGTGTGAAGTTGTTCGAATTTCTGCAATTTTGCGCGATTTCAAAAATCGTACAAAAATTCGACCGCAAAAGTTCGTGGAAAATTCGTACAATTATTTGCGGTTTTTGCGGTCAGTTTTTCACCGTACAAAATCGCGCAAAATCGTTGACAAGGTCTCTTAAAAATCAAACAGTCGTTCAATAATCGAACGCGAGTTTAAAATGTAAACTGTTGATATGGAAAAGTACCGATCATTCACTTAACGTTGCAGTTGCTTATGTAGCAGGATAAGCTTTCATACACTTCAGATGAACGGGCAAAACGTGCGTTCATTGCAAACACTGGTGCACCATTCGTTATGTATACAGTGATCGCCGTAACATAATGATCAAAGGCGAAACATTCATTTTTATATGCGTTTTAAAGTATATTTCAAAGTTTGGTACGTAAGTAGAAGTAACTACAACCGAAAATTTTTATTTTTTGGTTGGGGCACCGTTTTTGACGTACCGCCATGCATGTTCATAATCCAACTGTGCAACAGTGTATTGTGCTAATATATCACCTTTCGTAACTTGCTTGTTATTAAAAGACATGAAGTAATATTCGTCAAGTTTAAATCTATAAGAAGTGTGCCGTCGAAACATTGATTAGATGACAGTCATCAGCAAGGGTAGGTATTTGCATATTTCGAAGGGGGCACAACCGTTTCTGCTTGAAAAAGTCTGCGTTACCTAAGGTATGACCCGATTTTTCAACAAATCCTCCAAAGAAATAGGTTTGGCCCCTCCCGTTGGGAGGGGGCTGGATTCCCCACCCACCCTTTTTCAGAAATCATACATATTTTCGTGTTGGATGAGGCCTGTTTGTAATAGTTGCCCCCAAATTTGCAATCCAGTGTTAGCCTGATTTCATGTTTGCAGAAATTTATCTTACCTCGGAAAGCCTAATCAGCCGTCCCGAACCGTCATTCTTTGAATATATATCCTATTTATTTCCTAGTTTGTGAAATGAGCGGAGCTTTCCTCTGTGTGTTAATTAATTCATCTTCAGAGCATATAGAATGGCGAGGTGCAGCAATCCGGCCATGGATGCATGTTTCCATAACTTTCCGCTCGGACAACCGCAAACACAATTTTCGGCGGCAATACGATGGTGAATGACCTTTTAATAGATAATCGCTAGGCCCGCATAAATTTAACTGCAACCCAATTCACTGTCATATTTTTCAGCCCATCATTGTACTGCCTTACATTTTATAGCCCAATGCAGCACACTATCACTATTCGCTTACGCTTCCTGGCTACTGTATCTCGTTGCTACATAGCGAATGCAGACTACCGGTACAGGACTGTGTGTCACTTCAATTCCATGAGAAACCTTCGACTCGAGAATTCCCAGGCACCTGCAATGGGCCCAACTTATTTGCATGCAACGCTCTGTGCATTGCTTTGCTAGTGACGTCATTGGACTTCCCCTTTTTTCACAGACTTGATGCGTGTAAAATTTCCATTGGCTGCTACCAATCACCGTAACCATCATAACTGTTAAATCCCGCCCTACTAGGCTACACCCACCTCTTGAAAACATACAGCACTGTCTGACTTTACTGTCTATTTACGATCGTACTGTCACTTCAGCGTGTAAGCCTGTAGTACAGTACAGTAACCTAACGAAGTAAATTTCATATCCTAGGTAACGCGCCGCTCTACGTACGTAATTACGAACCAGCTGTCATGGGCCAAAATTCAGCATGCAGATTTTCAGCAAAATCAACCATTACGAGCTAAATTTTGTACCTTATCTCTTTCATGGGTGTAGAATAAGTCTGCTCTTGAGAAAAGTATTCGGTAAAAGTTTCGTATCGGACGAAATATCGCTTATGTGTAAATCCCAAGATGGCGCTGGCTGTCGAAGGTTGGAAAAAAAAATCCCGGGCGATATGTGTGACGTCACGTAAACGTACGGGGACTAATTGGGCATACGACTTCCAAAAAAGGTTACGCACAAATGGGCGCTGGCTGCTTGTGAATGAATGAGTGTTAAACCCAGAGCTGCGATTGGATATTTCACGTAAAAAGCAGCTGCATTTCCCAGGTATTTGCAGCGGCCCTCATAATAACAGCATGCAACATATGGTATTTGCACATAACGCAGTTGAGTATTAGGCCCATGTGAGAATGAATGGTGTTGTACATGACTAGACCTGCAGGCCGGCGCCTGTAGCGTATACAGCGTGTGCCAGTAAAATGACAATGCAGGTACGGTTTCGCAAGGGCCGGGTTAAAATTCGGATCATGTTAGCACAGTACGCCGCGGGTGAAATTTAGGGAGATCTCGGCAATACTGTATTGCACTCCGCTGTAGGGCCCTGAGTCTGAGATTCAGAGGCGAAGTCTCGAAAATTGATTGCCAAATTTTCCATCTTCATTCTCTCACTGAATGGACTATAATTGGATTAATGTTTTTCCCCAAGGACTCGGACTTCAAAAGTTTTGTCCACAGTAGGTAAGATTCAAAATTTTAGCAGTTGCGTCGTAGCGGGTAAAGTATAGGGATGTTGGTTAGAAAGGTTCCAAAGGTTAGGGGTGGGGTCAAAATGGGATCCATATCCATCGCAACATCTGTGTGAAATGAAAACGAAAAGGCGGCGAGGCCATGGCCGTACGGGCCGGGGGCGGGTCCCCCCGTCAGAAACCTGACTAAATCGGCAGTTATTGTCTCAGTCGGGCGGAAAATTGGACAGTTAAATTAGGTCTGGAGTCGGGCAAAAATCACTGCCCTCCCTGAGAAAGACAGTCACGGCCATGGGCGAAGCTTGCATTTGTATTGTACCGGAACATGCGGGTGCCGGAACTAAGATGTGATACCATTGCAATGGCGTTCCCTCTGACTATTTTGGTAGACAACAGAATGGTTCAATTTTATGGACTTGAACAATTGTAAACGTCCACTCAAACAGTAGAAATTTATATGACTTTAAAGTTTATGTAGGCCTACAGGAAGTTAATTCTTACCGCCTGTGCGAATTTCGGTCGAATTGTTTAGGGCAAAATTCGTACAAATCGTGGAATCACGTAAAAGAGAGCAACCTCGTTTTAAAATCTGCAGGTGTGAGTATAAATGATATCAGTTCGTTGAAATTCCATTCAGTCAAACTTCCAAAGGTGTGTAAAACACCGCACACTCAGAGTGGGCAAATTTCTTGAGCAAATGTCTAGATACAGAATGCGTACAGGCCTCAGGTGGTCCACTATGCCTTCAGTCAACGTTTCCCGGCCCCAAGTCAACTTGTATAGCTAATTACCGTTATTGATTAACCATCGTCCTATTCGCAGTTTCATGCGGCATTGTCCCAATTTGTTACGAATGAAAAGAAACTTCGTTTGATGGACAAAAGGGTGAAGTTGAACAGAAATTTCTTAATTTGCTTCAGATTACATTTTCAGTAGGTTAAATTACTCGCTGATAAACTCCTTTCACGTTTCTCTCGTTTACTCCCGGCTGTACTGGAACCCCGACATAAAATTCAGTTTGCCATCCTATTATCCCCTGAAATAATGTTAATTGTTAAATTACAGTGATTTTTCATCTGTACAAAGTATGCGATTGCTCGTCTATGCTGTAGAAGTCGCCATAGTAAGCTTCATCAACTTTCGTTGAAAGGAACTTAAAAGTAGCCTGCATAGCTACTCTGTTGTCTGTTCTATATAATTTTATATCGTTAATGAAACTATTTCATAGATAATAAAGTATGAAAAAATATATGCTGTAGCACAATTACTATGGAAAATTTCAAAAACAATGCTTCCTATTCCCATTCTTGGCGTTCGCCGATCGAGACACTTGCATCATTCGTTAACGTAAGCTTTCAGACTCCAGAGGCTTTGCAGTGGAGGCCTTATCGCACTTCATTCCTCACCGCAGCTGTCAACTGACGAATTTCTTTTGTAGCAGTATTTAATTCACATTGCTCAGCTGCATGGTATTGTTTTTCTTTAGTCCCCCGTCAATACTGACAAGTGTTTAATACAACTGTGATATACATCAATAATACAGAGCTGCAACACCTTTATCTCCCTGCTTTGGCCAACAAATAAAATCCGCCGGCAACTTGCAAACTTTATTTCAACGGCTTGTTCAAAGTTGCCCACAGTGTACCAAAATATTATTTCTGTTGCCGGCGATCCTTTTTGTGAAACGGCTTCGAAAATTGTAACCTTCCACTTTATCAGTAAACATTCCATTCTCTGCTTCATTGACCACAAATTCTTGTGGTCATGTGTGCGATATTTGTATGCGTTGATTTGTACGGAATTTCGTTGAAATCTGCGTGTGCGATTTTGTGTGAATTTGTGCGAAATTGTGCGAACTTGCGCGGTTTTCCGCGATCGTAGAAAAAATTCTACGGGAGTTAAACGATCACAGTACTGTAGCTGTAGGTACTGTCCAATAGTAAGTGATAAGTGAGGTAAGCAGGGCTGATTGATTAACAAATCAAGGTTAATTTTGTTCAATTTATTCTCACAATTCACCCATATACTGCAAAGATGGGGGCAACATCTGGATTGAACATGTATGTGGGTTCGATGGTTCTTTCTTTTATGGGCGATGTGAGATAATTTTAGCTTTTTATTAGATACCTGAGGTGAGATTAAAGAATAAGATCATAATTGGTCAATCTCTTTCTCCCCCTGAGCATCTACAGTACAACCATAGGATGTAAGCTTTAACTAGTGTGTATATATACTCCCTCAAATCTCCCAGCCCCTCCCAACCACCCTGTCCTTCCCCCAAGTTATGTGTATCTCTGAACTGGCTTATAAAATATTGATTCTTCTTTTTTTTTGACTGAGAATTTGAGGAAAATGGGAGCTTTGTAGTAAAAATGAGGAAATCAAACAGCTTAATTTACATTCCATTAGCATGGACAAAAATTCTGTCCCTCACATTCCGTCCCTCGCACTTCCTTTTTTAAAAAATTGCATCATACCCTATGCTAGCATTGAGATTTTTTAAACCCCTTTCAGTCAGTATCACAAAGGTAATTGAAGTTGTTACACATGTTGCAAATTAATTTCAACACCTACTAAATTTGATAATAAACCAGAAAGCCCAAAGGCTTAGTGATTCCTTGCCAAAAGGGAATGTTTTGTTACACAGAGGTTCATCCCTCAAATTTATACCTCTGTACTACATCATTTTTTATGATGTGTTCACAATTGGACCCCTGCTGACCTCACATGAACTTTGAACCCCACCAAAATTTGAAAAACAGGAAAATGAAACCAGAATGGAAAAATGCATTGAGGTTTTGATGATATATGTTCTATTCCAAATAATGCCATGATGTCCAATATCTTTCAGTCACTGGTCAAATGCTATCTTAACATGATGGAAAAATACAGTTTTGTGTTCCTATTTAATCTTGGGAATTCTTGGGAAATTTGTGTTTTGACCTCTGGTGATCCCATGTAATATTCTTGGGAATTCTTGGGAATTTTCGCTTTCTGATCTCTGGTGACCCCAGATGACCTTTGACCTCCCACTAAAAACAATAGGGTTCATCTTCTCTCTGTAACACATCTATATACTAAGTATGAAATCTATCAAAGCTTCCTGCCTTGATATATCATGTTAACAATGCTTTCAATGTTTGACCCCCGTGGACCCCAAATGACCTTTGACCTCCACCAAAAATGATAGGATTCATCTTCTTACCATAATGCATCCACGTACTACGTATGAAATCTATCCAAGCTTCCTGCCTGGAGATATCGTATTAACAAGATTTTCAGAGTTTGACCCCCAGTGACCCCAAATGACCTTTGACCTCCACCAAATATAATACAATTCTTCCTCTTACTATAAGGCATCTACATACAAAGTATGAAATTTATTTAAGCTTCCTACCTTGAGATATCGTGTCAACAAGGTTTTCAGAGTTTGACCCCTGGTGACCCCAGATGACCTTTGACCTCCACCAAAAATTATAGGGTTCTTCCTCTTACCATAACGCATCTACAGAATACATACAAAATTCCTCCAAGCTTCCTACCTCAAGATATTGTGTTAACAAGGTTTTCTGGGTTTGACCCCTGGTGACCCCAGGTGACCTTTGACCCCCACTAAAAACAATAGGATTCTTCCTCTCAATATGGGGCATCCATGTACCACATTTGAGAACTGTCAGAGCTTCTCTTCTTGAGATATCGAGTTAACAAGGTTTTCAGGTTTTGACCCCCTGTGACACCAGATGACCTTTGACCTCCACCAAAAACAATGGGGTTCTTCCTCTTACCATAATGCATCTACATACTAAGTATGAAATTCATCCAAGCTTCCTACCTCAAGATATTGTGTTAACAAGATTTTCAGGGTTTGACCCCCGGTGACCCCAGGTGACCTTTGACCTCCACCAAAAACAACAGGGTTCTTCCTCTTACTATAATGCATTTACATACAAAGTATGAAATTCATTCAAGCTTCCTACCTTGAGATATTGTGTTAACAAGGTTTTCTGGGTTTGACCCCTGGTGACCCCAGGTGACCTTTGACCCCCACCAAAAACAATAGGGTTCTTCCTCTCAATATGGGGCATCTATGTACCAAGTTTGAGAACTGTCACAGTTTACCTTCTTGAGATATCGTGTTAACGAAGTTTTCAGGGTTTGACCCCCAGTGACCCCAGGTGACCTTTGACCTCCACCAAAAACAACAGGGTTCTTCCTCTTACTATAATGCATTTACATACAAAGTATGAAATTCATTCAAGCTTCCTACCTTGAGATATTGTGTTAACAAGGTTTTCTGGGTTTGACCCCTGGTGACCCCAGGTGACCTTTGACCCCCACCAAAAACAATAGGGTTCTTCCTCTCAATATGGGGCATCTATGTACCAAGTTTGAGAACTGTCACAGTTTACCTTCTTGAGATATCGTGTTAACGAAGTTTTCAGGGTTTGACCCCCGGTGACCCCAGATGACCTATGACCTCCACCAAAAATGATAGGGTTCTTCCTCTTACCATAATGCATCTACATACAAAGTATGAAATTCATTCAAGCTCCCTACCTCAAGATATTGTGTTAACAAAATTTTCAGGGTTTGACCCCCGATGACCCCAGGTGACATTTGACCTCCACCAAAAACAACAGGGTTCTTCCTCTTACTATAATGCATCTACATACAAAGTATGAAATTCATTCAAGCTTCCTACCTTGAGATATTGTGTTAACAAGGTTTTCTGGGTTTGACCCCTGGTGACCCCAGGAGACCTTTGACCCCCACCAAAAACAATAGGGTTCTTCCTCTCAATATGGGGCATCTATGTACCAAGTTTGAGAACTGTCACAGTTTCCCTTCTTGAGATATCGTGTTAACGAAGTTTTCAGAGTTTGACCCCGGTGACCCCAGATGACCTATGACCTCCACCAAAAATGATAGGGTTCTTCCTCTTACCATAATGCATCTACATACAAAGTATGAAATTCATCCAAGCTTCCTACCTCGAGATATTGTGTTAACAAGGTTTTCAGGGTTTGACCCCTGGTGACCCCAGGTGACCTTTGACCCCCACCAAAAACAATAGGGTTCTTCCTCTCAATATGGGGCATCTATGTACCAAGTTTGAGAACTGTCACAGTTTCCCTTCTTGAGATATCGTGTTAACGAGCAAAGTGTCACAAACACACATACACACATACACACACACATACACACCCACACACACATACACACACACGCACATACACACATACATACACACACACGCCATCATGAATGCATAGATTCCTTTGCCTTCGGCAAGGAATCAAAAAAGAAATGTTTGATAAGCATGGACACCAAGGTTTTTCCATTCCGTCCCTCGCGCCAACTTATATTTGTTGCTATGGCAACATGGTAAATCTAAGACATCTTTAGATTACATGATTTTCTTGCTGTTAGTCTCTTTATAAAATCAACCATTGATATTTTATTACTCAGCAAAAATGAAGCTAAAAACAGAGAAAACATGCTCCAAATTCTGTCCCTCGCACTTATGGTAGTTTTGGCTTTGGCCCATATGTTAACAAGGTTTTAAGTGTTTGACCTTTTATGACTTCACATGGCCTTTGACTTTACCCAAAACCTGCAAGGTATTTTAACTTAATACAGAGCATCCACATACAAAGTATGAGAACTGTCTGAGATTTATTGTGCTATATTGTAATCACAAGGTTTTCAGCATTTGACCTCAGGTGACCTCATATGACCTTTGACTTCCACCAAAAACGATACGGTTGTTCTTCACAATATGGTGCACCTACATACCAAGTACGACAATAATCTGAGTTTTCTTTCTTGATATATTGTGTTAACAAGGCTAAGTGTCACAAAAACACACATAAACTCAGACGCACACACATACATACACGAACATGCCTGCATGAATGCCTAGATTCCTTGACCACATGGCAAGGGACCAAAAAGGGCTTGATAACTTTGATTCCAAGAGGGCCCTTTGTGAGGTGGATAATCTAAATCCATCCAAGTGCAATCTATGGTTTCCTCCTTAAGCTGTTCTACATTAAAAGCATTCTCACTTCAACATTAAATGAGGAACTAGAAACCCCTTCCTAGGCTTATCATCAAAACTTCCTGGCTGCTTACCATTGTAAAATACAAGGGTCACTAGAACTGTCATTTACTTTTATACAATTGCACAATTTTCACAAAACCGTGCAAAATCACTCCTTACGACCTTTGTCCTCAGTAAATATAAAGATGCCCAGAGTAAATCTATGACTTACTGTAAGAGACCAATTTCCCTTTATTAGGCTATTTTACAACTTGTTTTCACATGACCTTTGACCTCACTATGTGACATCTGATTCAGTATGATGGGAATCATGTAGCATCTTTGATCTGAGTTTGGTAGGAATATGGCACTGGACCATAGAGATATGAACAAACAAAGAAGTGTGCACTCAAAGTTTGACACACACACAGGATGCAGCTATAAGAGCTTTTCAATGTATAACCTTATAACTGCCTTCAAGGCTCAACAATCAACACCTGTACAACTGAGTGACTTGAACACAAACCTTTACAACTTTTATGGAGAATACAGACTTCTTCTCTTGACCCTGAAACTTTAATTCAACCTTGTCCTCATCAGGAACTAGTTCTGATATATCTTCTGTAGGTACACTGGATGGATGAATGATTACACAATCTGAAAATTAAACAAAAATATGATTCTCATGCAGGGTTCAAGCTAGGTCAAGTTTTAGTTTCAACATTCTCAGTATTCAAATATTGTGGAGAAAGAGGACTGTCTAACAGCTGGGGTCCCTGGGCTAGAGTAAAGGCCTCCAGCAGAGTCTCTTCTTGACTTCATAGGCCCCCTGAAATTGCACATTTTAAAAAAACCTGTACTTTTATTATTATTTCCCATACAAACAGTAAATGTATCAGCAAATGTATCAGGGTTTTCTACCCTATTCTCTACTAACCAGTCAACTGCAAATTTGTACCGAGCAGAGGTTGGGCAATGTGCATTCTGGTTACTCTCAGGAAGGGATGGCCAGCCTAGCTAGAACCCTGTTCCCTTGTTAATTCAAAAACAGAATGAGAACACTCCCAAATTTAACAAACTCAAATTACGCTTCCTCCGGTAGTTTAATTTTACTCCAGCTGATAGATCTAGAGGGAGCTATCAATGACTTCCTACTAATGTTAAAACCAGAAAGCCCAAAGGCTTAGTGATTCCTTGCCGAATGGGGATGCTTTGTTGCACTGAGGTTTATCCCTCAAATTTACAAGTATTACAAGTATCTAACACCCGTCTTGAAACATCGTGTTTTTCAATTCATTTGCTATAATTTAACTTCTGATGACTTCAAATGACCTCTGACCTCCAATGGATCTTGGATCTTGAAAATTCTTGGGAAATTTTGCTTTTTGACCTCTGGTGACCCAAGATGACAATCTTGGGAATTCTTGGGAAATTTTGCTTTTTGACCTTTATTGACCCCTGACGATGATCTTGGGAATTCTCAAGGAATTTTGCTTTCTGACCTTTAGTGACCCCAATTGACACTTGGGAATTCTTGCTTTATTACGTCTGGTGACCCCATGACAATCTTGGGAATCCTTGGGAAATTTTGTTTTTTGACCTCCAGTGACCTCAGATGACCTTTGACCTCTACCAGAAACAATTGAGTTCTTTCTCTCAACATGATAAATCAATATACCCACATATCCATTGCAAAGTATAAACTTCATTGAGGTGATCCTTCTTGAGATATGAAGTTTACAAGGTTTTAACCTTTTGACCTCTGGTGACCTTAAATGATCTCTGACCTCCCCTCAAAACAACAGGGTTCCTTTACTTAATATTGTGCACTCACACACTACGTATGACAGCAATCTGAGTTTCCTTCTTAAGATATGGGTGAAAGCCAAAATTGGTCACCCTCAAACCTCAAAAATTAAGCTACTTTTACGGAAGTGCTTCACTTTTGGTTTACTAGAGTACTAAATGACAGTTCTGAATCAACAAAAAATTTTTGGAAAGTTTGCATTGTTTTTGGTTGAGACAAGTTCAAAATGCAAAATGTAGTTCCTCATGCGCGAGGGACGGAATTTGATTAAAATTACCTGGCTATAGATAACAATGAATGAGGTAAGTTTGCTTTTTTGTACTTTGATGTCCACAACCAAAGACATTTAATAGCATAAAAATGTTCCTAAAATTCTTAGGCAAAAATAGGGAAAAATGGGCAAAACCAGCCCCCAATTCGTCCCTCACGTTTATTGACACAAAAGTTTTGTATTCAGAAGGAAAGATTGACACAATATGTGTGAAAATCTCCAAAGTATCAAGTATTTGTGACCTTAACACCTGATGTGAATATGGAAACAAAAAAAATTTTTTAAAGGGGTGTTATCAGTGACAGAACATTTAGTGACCCCAATTGACACTTGGGAATTCTTGCTTTATTACGCCTGGTGACCCCATGACAATCTTGGGAATCCTTGGGAAATTTTGTTTTTTGACCTCCAGTGACCTCAGATGACCTTTGACCTCTACCAGAAACAATTGAGTTCTTTCTCTCAACATGATAAATCAATATACCAGGTATGAAAAGTGTCCTTCATTCCTACCTTGAGATATCTCGATTACAAGGTTTTCAGTCTTTGACCTCCAGACACCTCAAATGACCTTTGACCTTCACCAAAAACAATAGGGCTCTTCCTCTCCACATGACAAATCAACATACTAAATATGAAGTGTCTATCAATGCTATCTTGAGATATCATGATTACAAGCGATTTACAAGCTTTTCGCAATTTTACCTCCGGTGACCTCAGATGACCTTTGACCTCTACCACAAACAATAGGGTTCTTCTTCTCAACATGACAAATCTATATACCACATGTGAAAAGTGTCGGTCATTGCTATCTTGAGATATCGTGTTTACAAGCTGGGTTTTCACAGCTTAACCTCCAGTGACCTCAGATGACCTTTAACCTCTACCAAAATCAATAGGGTTCTTCCTCTTGACATGACAAATCTGCATACCAAATATGAAAAGTGTCCTTCACTCCTAACTTGAGAAATCGTGATTACTAAGTTTTAAGTCTTTTACTTCTGGTGACATCAAATGACCTTTGACCTTTACCAAAAACAATAGTGATCCTTCTCTCAACATGAAAAATCTATATACCAAATATGAAAAGTGTCGGTCATTGCTATCTTGAGATATCGTGTTTACAAGCCATTTATGAGGTTTTCGCAGCTTAACCTCCAGTGACCTCAGATGACCTTTGGCCTCTACCAAAATCAATAGGGTTCTTCCTCTTGACATGACAAATCTGTATACCAAATATGAAAAGTGTCGGTCATTGCTATCTTGAGATATCGTGTTTACAAGGTTGTCGGTTTTTGACCTCTGGTGACCTCAAATGACCTTTGACATCCACCAAAAACAACAGGGTTCTTCCTCTCAACATGAGAAATCTATATACCAAATATGAAAAGTGTTGGTCATTGCTAACTGGAAATATCGTGTTTACAAGCTAAGCGGCACATACACACACATACACACACATACACACGAACATACGCACACACACACACACGACATCACCATCGCATAGATTCCTTGCCTGCCTTCGGCAAGGAATCAAAAACAGGCAAATGACAAATCAACATGGTGTTATACATTGCACTATGTGTGTGCTCTGTATTCTGGGCTAAATTTTTAAGTGTAAATATAATATTTTCTATGTAAGAATGCTTTGTTTTCCAAATTTCACCCAACAGGTATTTAAACAACACAATTGGTCCTTGTTGCCTGCTCATACAGAGTAAAGATTCCCTGGCTTTTCCCTGACTGGAAAAATGAAACTCCATTTTTCAAGTTGTCTCTGATTTCCAAATTTGGTGGGCGCCCTAGATTACCCTAGGATAACAACATAAATGTGCACAGTAATAGTATTACAGTAAAACCTTGTTTACCTGAACACATCGTGACCAAAGGCAGTTCAGATAATGGAAAAATTTGGACAAATGGGCTTTCAAGTTTTGGCTTCAAGCAGGGTACACTGAGTCCCAAGGAAAGAGTGCCAAATGTTTTCCAAATAATTTTGAAACATCTAGCAAAAAAAAAAAAGCCTAAAAAGATTCAGTCATACTCTTTTGTGACCTATGATATGACAAAGAATTTGCAGACTTCTAAACCCCAGAAATTTAATGCGAGCCTATGGGTCACCTGAAGGACCAATGCTTTGTACAAACCTAAATGTGTGCATGTGCTAAAGAGAAACGCTTACCATCTTGAGAGGTATCTAGACTATGAATTCAGCATAAATTTCCAAATCTATTGGAGAAACATCTGTAGAAGACTCTCAAACAGACATTCCCAATGTTTTCGTAAGGTCTATGGTCATTGTTTGTCAGTAAAAAGTCAACTACAATACATACTTTTCAGATTCAGTTAAGGTCTTACACTATCCTAACATATATTACATGGAGATGTGAAGCCTATACCAAATTGCAAATACCAGCCCAAAAATTTAAAACAAATGCATACAATTTTTCTTCCAAATTTGAAAGAGGTTACAAATTGTTGTCTATGCCCAGATTTGTGCTGTTTTAGTTATTATGACATCTTATTGAGACCATAAAACTCCTAAGAAAAATTACTGTATTTCTGCTGCAATTTCTATGGACCAGTTGCCCTGTAATACCATGGAAACATGGTAGATACTACCTTATATAACTCTACTGAATATTAGTCTGGCAAAATCAGGAGGCAAGTTCTGATAAATGGGGTTTTGGATACACAGGGTTCGGATAAACAGAGGTTTACTATAATTCTATTATTCTGGAAGAGTTTATCGTTGGTAACTGTCCTCTTGTTCTCAGACACAAAATATTCAAGAGGAGCAGCATGAGTACAGTACCCTACCACTAGGTCTTTGAGTAACAGTACAACTGTAGTAAAGTCCTCAGAACAAGTATGAATACACTACAGTAAGTACCTCACCTCTAAGTTCTTTGAGTAGCAGTACAAGTTTAAAGTTGTGAGAACAAGTTTGAATACAGTACCTCACCTCTAAGTTCTTTGAGTAACTGTACAAGTTTAAAGCTCTCAGAACAAGTATGAATATACTACAGTACCTCACCTCTACGTTCTTTGGGTAACAGTACAAGTATAAATTTCTGAGGACAAGTATGAGTACAGGACCTCCCTCTAGTTCTTTGAGAAACAGTACAAGTACAAGTATAAAGTCCTGAGTACAAGTGTAAGAACAAAACCCCAGTTTTAATTTCACAGGATACTAGTACAAGTGTAAAATCCTGAGTATGCGCATGAGAACAGTACCTCACTTTCTTAAGTTCTCTGAGAACCACTACAAGAATAAAGTCATGAGTACAAGTAAGACTACAGAAAATTGTACTGGAACAGAGCACAGGTACATCCATCTCAGAACTATAATACAAAGATGTCTAAAATTTTCTTAAGTTGTGTACCCTCAATTCAAAAGTTATTATGAACACACATGAAATATAAAAAAAAATTAATCTCATAATCTCATTGGTCAGACTCTCATCTTATCAAAAAATTCCTGTGCAGCACTATGAAATGTGTTAAAATTAATTTACTCAATGGAAAACAGTTGAGAGTGCAATAACTTGTGATGCTGCCCTCTACATTCTTTCTGTTTCCTTGTTCTTCCCACAGGGACTACATCTTGTTCTAAGATGTGACCATTACCTAAACTGTTAAAGAATACCTTAGTTTGGCCAATGTAGCAGGCTGTACGGCATACTCCTTATTCAGTAATATCCCTACAGACTGCCCAAGTGAACACCAAACAAATTCTATGGATATTCATAGAAATGTGTGGCCCTGAGACTGGTTGAAATTTAATGAATATTCAGAACAATGCAACATCTGGTCCTGTTTAAATATGCAGTATCCTATGCCTCCCACACTGTTGGCAGCACTGCACATTGTGGCTATGCAATGCAGTAATGATCAGACATCTCAGGTTACAGTCTAGGCTTTCAGTTTTATGACTTCCGCGGCCGGAGTACACACACACTCAGTAGAAACAACAGCATACATAATGAGCCAGGACATGAATTAGGCATATTATGGTAACGAAGTTTGCTTCCAAAACTGGGCGCAGTCCTCTTCGCTCGGCCAGATGGTGGTTGGGAAGCCTCAAAGAGGGCTGAGCAAACACAGTCCACTTCACGAGGCAAGCTTAGCTATGCAAGCCATCTTCTCACAACCATGGTATGGCAGAAAAGGGTTTTATATTTTCAAGGTCGCAAAAACATTTTCTGTCGCAGGAGAAAACGAAAGCTGGCATTAAGCGAGCTGAACAAGAAAACGTCAAATTAAATAAATTTCAACATTTTTATCTCAGCAAAAGATGAAGGTCTGAAGCTGGGAAATAGACCAACTTATTTTCTTAATATGCTCACCCTTATAATTTTAGACTTTGGGTACACTTTGGAGACTTTACCTAATATATCTGTTACTTTCAGCTTTAAAGAGGCCGGTGTGTCATCCTCATTCAGCTGCTCTGCAGATCGAGTCAAAGATAAAGTATTGACGTCGACATTCTCCTCCTCAGCCAAAGAGATGATTATTTTGATCAATGGTTCATACTGAAAGATGAAAACATGTAAATCCCTTTGTCAAATTATGATATAAATTACATCAAGTATTCAATGACTCCTGTTGACAGATGCTTTCCAGTCAAAATTAGGCCTCAAAGGGCAAACTCAGACACCCTATTTCAGTCAGTGTACCCCCAAGTGACAGCACATAACTTTTGACCTTAACTACCTTCTCAGTATGACAGTTGCACAAAATACAAGAAGTATCCACAACTCCTGTTTTGGGGCTTGTTGTTTAAAAGACTTTTCAGTCTGGCCTTTAGTGACCCCAATGGTCTCTACTAATTTAATAGAGCCTCCACAAACATGAACATCATCATCTACTCAATATGAAACATCCGCATGACAAGAATGAAAAGTATTTATGTTCCTAACTTGAGATATAGTGTTTACAAGCAATAATAATGAGATGTCTGATAGAACTTGTCTTGATGAGGGGTTCCCTCCAGGTTCAGTCACTGGTCTACTGTTGTACACTGTCTAAAGCTCTACTGGGCAATATCCTAAAATGTACACAACATTAATTACATGCACAAGCTATGCTGATTACACACACCTGCTTGCGTTTCAACCAAGCAAGTCATGACCCCAAGCAAGTTTTGTTATTCTGTAACTAGAACTTTACCCTCCTGACATCAAGGCCTAGACTACTACAAATACACAATGGTAGTGAACAACTCAAAGACCAAGAGATGATTCACATTAGTTCCATATTCATAAAAGCAATTTTTGCCAAAGACTACCACCAGCAATTCTAAAATTGAAACGCTGTGGTCACAAAGGATCTTTGAGCTAAATATGATTATAATTTGGATATGAGGGACCACACATTAAGAATGTTGTTTACGTTGCATATTTTACCATTTACCTAATCGGAAAGCTACACTGATATCTTGACAGGAGATCTGCATAATGCCTTATCTATACTTCAGTTCTGCCTTGTTTGAACTACATGCAATTCTCTGCTGTATGATCATGAAAATCATGAAACAGTAAACAGAGCAGAATTTTAACAGCTAGCCTTGCCAGCAGGAACATGAACCAATGAAGCTTGCTCTTTGTAGATTTTACCATTGGCTGTTTGTGTAACAGCATACTCTGATAAATTTCAAAGTACTGTACTTCATGAGTTTCTCAGTGTGCAGTATACAGGGACAGTCCCAAGATCAGATTCGGAAAATCTTTTGTGTCCACCAAACATCACCAAAACCAACTACTATGGTGATCTTGTATTTGCAAGCATCTCAAAGGGTATGGCATGTGGAAAAGCTAGCCTCCCAAAACTGCGTACTGACTAACAATGAAATCTGAAAACACAATTGTATATTCAGGTTATGCAGACCTGGCAACATCTGAAAACTGGAAATAGGAACACAAAGCACAAAACTGTAGAATCTGCCAGTCTAAGGGGAGGGGGTTTTGACGTTTAAATACCTTTAAATGCAAAATGGTGGTACACTTAAAGAATATGTATCAAATTTTCAATCAAGAAAAATTACAAATTTTGTGGCCTAGGGCCCAATGGGCACTGTGGTTCCTTGCTGAATGTAATGAAACTGAGCCATGAGCATACAAACAAAATATTAGCTACTGTAAAGGTTGCCTGTGACTCTGGTGACTGCTACATGACCTTTAAAGTTGTTGGCAGTAGATGTTGACTTCATCTACCAAGTTTCCTTTAAGTCCACAACAAACTTGACCTCAAAATGACCTCTGATAACCTCCAAATGGCCCCAGTAACCCCAGATGACCTCTGATCTCCACCAAAAACAATAGTATTCATCTTCACACCATAACCCATCTACATACTAAGTATGAAATCTGTCCAGGCTTCCTACCTTGAGATATTGTGTTAACAACAAGTTTTCAGTGTTTGACTGCCGGTGAACCCAGATGACCTTTGACCTCCACCAAAGGCAATAGCATTCATCTTCTCACCATAACGCATCCACATACCATGTATGAAATCTATCCAGGCTTCCTACCTTGCGATATTGTGTTGACAAGGTTTTCAGTTTTTGGCCCCAGGTGACCCCAGATGACCTTTGACCACCACCAAAAGCAATAGCATGCATCTTCTCACCATAAGGCATCCACATACCAAGTATGAAATCTATCCAAGCTTCCCACCTTGAGATATTGTTTTAACAAGGTTTTCAGTTTTTGACCCCTGGTGACCCCAGATGACCTTTCACCTCCACCAAAAACAAAAGAGCACACCTTCTCACTATGGTGGATCTATAAACCAAGTTTCAGTTTAGCCCAACTTTCCTTTATTGAGTTACAGCATACCCAAGCAGGCATCACACACACACACACATACACACCCTCACACATGCCAACCTGATCATGAGTACATCAGTTCCTTTTGCTAATGCAAGGAACCAAAACTTAGGATTTGCATGTCGGCAGGAATTGAGGACATGAAAATGCAAAAACCAACAAACCCCTTCTCAGTGACTAGGCTACAGTTTTGTGAGTCTATGATTCAAGCAAACTGAACTTTGAACTAGTTCCACTAAAGTGCTGAATACATCCCTTTTTGCACTATGAATGTACAGAATGAACCTTTCAGATCATGTTACTTGTTAGGCTGGGTAGGCTAGGCTGCATGGTAATGTTAGCTGGGCACAACTGCAGAAAACCCAATGAGACTGAAGCTCTGTTCTGTTTTTTTTTTTTTCAGGGGCTACACAGCTACATAGTCACTGCATATGCCCATAGCCTCTTATAGACACAGTCTGAATCCTGACTCCCTGCTTATCATTGTAGTCTTGTAATTACTCCTAATGGACACAATTGCAGAATACCCTGCAAGACTGAAGCTCTGTTTTTTCAGGGAGCTACACAGTCACTGCGTATCCCCGTAGCCTCAAGTTAGATCCTGACTGCATATCATCGTAGCCTTGTAAGAGACAACCTAAATTTTAACTATGTATTCTTGTAGCCTCCCAAAGACAAGTTTACCTTCATTGCATGCCTACATAATAGGAAGTTGCATCGGAACATTGACTACATATCCCCATACTGCAGTCTCTTGAAAACATATACCCGTGAGGGAAATGGAATTTTTACTGCATATCCTTTTGGCTTCTCACAAAAACCAATTGACTACTGACTGCGTATTCACGTAGCCTCTTAAAAGGTAACCTAGCAAGATACCTCAATCATAGCTTAGAAATAGTGGTGTAATAATCATAGATGAGTCATTCTCAAATTCCATTTGTTGTCTGGAGTCGTTCTCAAATGACATTAATTGCCTGGACTCTGTGGCCCTACATTTTCCCAAACAGAGCTTCCATGTGAGAGGTATTCTGCAATTACTCAGCTTTTGCACAGTAAACACAAACCTTGTTTAAGTGAACGTTCCTTGGTGGAATTTATGCAATGTACTCAGAAATACCTACATGTAACAAATTCTCACCTATTTTTATTTCCTTGACTTTCGTAGTTTACATGTTAGGCCTAGGCCTTGACGTACCTGTTAAGTTCAGGCCTAGCCTAGGCTAGGCTGCACACATCATGTACTATTTGGGTAGGCCGCACTTTGACTACATTGCTGCTGGATTCAGTGTGCACTTACAGTACCAAAAACACCCGCAGGTTTGCAGCCCACTGCCCAAAGTTTAATACTGAAAACTTTGTTGCTGGTCTTCTGTTCAGAACTGAACAACATTACAATCAGACAGTTGTCAAACAAACATGCAGCCTAACGTGTACCAGGGTGGTATATCACACGTGGACTTCGGTCTGTCCGTAAGTGTGATATACACTAGCCCCATGTAAAGTACAAGCTACATCCTTACGAAATGTATTGTAAGTGCATGATCCTGTGACATTTTAACACGCATCCCAGATATCGCATGTTTATAATACCAGGGAGCTTTTAGAAAGAAGACACAACCAAATCTGTCAGATAAGAAGTACTTGAAAATGATTTATTCCCATCCAGGTATCAAACTTTGATTGACAGGTCTCTTTGTTCCTACAATATTGTTTTGGCCCTGCTGACTTGCCCTTCCTAATAATGATCTGCCCCTTTCACACCCAAGTAACCCTGCAACAATTGCCAGAATGACATCACAAATTATTGCACAATCTACCATTTAAAATTGAGTGCATAAGCTTCAACATTTCAGCTCAGGAATGTCCTGTAAAGATAGGAGTTACACCATTTGGATCATATGGATGCATTTTTTAAAGCTTTAAAACATACAGTATTTTTGAAATTTTAGGCTTTAGGTACTGTACACTTTAACAACTGAGTGTGACAAGTGCACAAGATGTGTCAAGGAGTTGATCTGGAAAAAGGAGGCAGGGGCAGCAGTCATTGAACATGATTGATGGCACATTCAAACTACTGTTAAGCCCCTTATATGATTCATTGATCTTTCCTGGAGATAAGAGGCTTACCTCTTCCATAAAAAGGTATTAAAAGCCCTCTTGGGTTGCTCAAACATTTGAATGCATCATCTTGCTGATGAAGACAGCAGGCATACCTCTGTCCCTATTAAGTGTTTTTCATCTTTTGGACCTGTTCAAGTTTTGTCAATCGAAACACTACAGTCCTGATGAATTTATTCAAGAGTGAACACTCCAATATAACCATATCTGAGGCACTTCACTGTTTCAACTTACCATGTCCATTTCAAACCTCCTCAGACCATGCCTTGTTCTCACTTTGACAGTAATGTGTTCTCTGTGTACATCAAAGGAGCCATCCAAGTCCACATCTGGGCGAGTGTAGTTCTGTGTCACAGGGGATGGTGTCAGTGCACTCTGCCAGTTTTGTGCATTTACTGCAATGTGATAAGCCTTATCAAGACTCCTGAAAGTGACCAAGGAACCAATAAACTTTGATTTCTACAAAGAGGGGGGGGGGCCTGTCCATTTTGCAGAAGCAAGGGAAAGACTGACAACAAGAATGCAAAACTGCATGGAGGTTTTGATGAATTCATCATTCACAACAACAGATTTCATCTTTTTCAGGATTAATATTGTTACTCATTACAAGGTTTTGCATATTTGACAACTATGACCTCAGATGATCTTTGGCCACCCTGCAAACAATAGGGTTCATCTACTTAATATGATGTATATGTGCTAAGTATGACAAGTATCCATGACTCCTAACTAAAACAACTATTATGAAGACAAGGTTTTACACATACTTGACCTCTGGTGACCTGTGACCTCCAGCAAAACGAGTTGGGCTTATCTACTTAATATAAAACTACATGCAACTTGCCTAAAGAACCCACCATCCCTACCTTGAATTATCATGTAAATAATGTTTTATGTCTATGGCCTATTATGACCTAAGATGAATTTTGACCTCCACCATAGGCTACATCTACTTAGTATAATGCACCTACATGCTACAAGTATAAAAAGTATCCATGAATCCTTCCTTGAGATATCATGTAAACAATGTTTTTAGTATTTGACCTTTTGTGACCTTACATGACCTTTGACCTCTACTGAAAGCAATAACATTCATTTAATCAGTATAACACATCTACCTGCTAAGTATGATAAGATCCACATGATTCCTATCTTGAGATAATGCCTAAACAAAGTTTTCCATGTCTGACCTATGGTGACGTTGGGGGAAATTGGACCTCCACCAAAGATAATACTGTTCATCTTCATTGTATTACACATCTACCTGCTACAGCCCTCGAAAATAGCCTCGGCATTCGGCAATGCCGAGGTAAATGCCGAGACAAATTGACTTGACTTCGGCAAAAATTTTGCCGAGGCGATAGATTGCAGGACATGCGTACGGGGACTTACTGGTTACGAAAGCTGCACACTAGGCCTACACGGCTCGAAATGCAGCTTCGAGTAGCGACTTGAAAAGAAATTGTTTTCTGATAAAATTTCCACCACGATCGTAACATGAGCAAATATATTCAGTATTATTGCTTTATATACAAAACATAGTTGCAATTTTTCAAGTTTTAACGGAAAATCTTGATTTAAAAAGTTCGTTACGATGGGTATTTATATACTGTATGTACAAAACTCACTGTCCGCTGTAAAGAAAGTCATGAGTATGACACGGCAGAGTGTGACCTTTAGATTTCAGTACCAGCCGTTTTATCTTTTGTAATGTGTAATGAAGTGGGAAAAATTCCCAAAGCGGCTGTATTGGTTTTATCAATGGAATTCCGGAGCTTAAACAAACAAATTACGTTAACCTACTGTGGTAGAGGTTTGTAAACAAGTAGCATCGGACAGTTACCTAATGCCGAGGTGAAGTGTATTTTTGCCGAAGTAAATCCTTTTTACTTCAGCAATTTTTTTGCCGTAGCCAATATCTTATTTGGAAGGGCTGCTGCTAAGTATGAAAAATATCCATGATCCATATCTCGAGGTAACAGTAAACAAGGTTTTTGGCTACTGACCACTTGTGACCATAGATGACCTTTGACCTCCACCAAAATCAAGAGGGTTCACCTACTCAGTATAACACATCTATCTGCTAAGTACGAAAAGTATTCATGATTCATATCTTGAGATATTGTGGAAACAAGGTTTTCAGTGTTTGACCTCTGGTGACCTCTGATGACCTTTGACCTCAACCAAAACCAATAGGGTCAATATACTGTACTTAAAATGACGCATACACATCTTAAGTATGAAAAGTTTCCATGATTCCTATCTTGAGATATCATGTAAACAGTTTTCAGTGTTGAATTTGACCACTGGTGACCACAGGTGAGCTATGACCTCTGACAAATCAATGGAGTCTTTTCTCTCAATATGAAACACCTACATACCATGTATGAGAACTTTCATCAGAGTAAGTATTCTTGAGATATCCTGTAAACAAACTGTCACAAACACCACAAATGCACACCCACACATGTAAACACATAAACATACACATGCACACACAAAAAACAAATATTCTTACAAATCTCATTCTATATTTCTAATCCCATTACAAGTACCTATTTCATACTGCTTTATATTATTGTATAATTTAACAGTTAAGTTATAAGTTACCTTCCATAAGTTTCAAAGGAAAAATATTTTTACATGATTGCAATGAACCACTCATGATAAAATTTTGGTATGATGATATACCAGTTCAAACCCTAAGGCATGAATGCATCTCACCTTAAAATTAAGTAATGTGGTTACCTCACTGTCTTTTCTAATCTTCTGTCATTTGCCTTGTCTAATTCCATAGGAGGAGGTGGTGGGGGAGACGGTGAAGATACCTTTCGATTATTTGATGGGGAAGATTCCGGAGTACCAATAGGAGAACTGCAACATGAAAAGTTTTGGAGTACTAAACAAAAGATTGAAGTATTTTTAATTAAAATCAGTATTTATCATTTCATCAATAAACCTAAAGCCAGTCCTAGAGAAAATGCAGTTGATTCCATGTAATTCATTACAGTATCTCTTATTCATGTGTAATACAGTAAAAGACACATACACAGAAGGGAACACATACACCAAGTAACAGAAACTAAGCCATAACTATGACAAAGAGAGGACAAATCAAAAGATGCTTTTCACAAGGCTGTAATCCTCACTCCACCCAGTGAGAGGTAGGGGTAGGGAGCAGAGTTGTGAGGGGTTGTAGGAGGGCATGGCCAGGACCGTGACTACCAATTAGTGTAATCATGGTCAACTGAAAGCCCAGGACCACCTGGCACTACTTTCAAAACTACTCAAAAATTTAAATAACCTTGAAGAAATCTGGAAATTCTTTTTGGCATGTGCCAAGTTTTCTCACAAAATACACCAAATGCAGTGACCAATAAATGAAAGGGCCATACCCCACTCTTTCTTAACAAATACAGGATTCAGATTACCAGCTAAATACACTGCTCCATATGCACTCTTTAGGTTTACTTTAGCTCACCACCAAAACTGGTCTTGCAACAAACCTGGGTAGGTGTTAACAAAGTTTTAAATATTAGGTATGCACTGGATCCAAATTTTAGATCCGGCAGGAACCGGATTTTGCCAGATAGTATTTTAAATCCGGCAGGATAAAGTCCGTTTTTTTTTCACTTGTAAAGAGAAGCATTAAAACAGCATTGTTGGCAAGAGGGTTAGGGCTGGGTGAAGGCAGGTGAGCCGGTGGTTAACTTTGTGATAAGTACTACAGTAGGTCACTATAAAGCTAGTGCCATTTTGTAGGGTTTAGACTCTAGAATGATGAAATATTTTAGTGAAAGTACCATAAAATAACAGACTGCTTCTTTTACATAACAAAAGTCCCTTAGATTGTCAGACTGACAGTAGATGATAATGGAAGCATGTTCTGATGAATGTGACTCAGATTGTCAAGAATACTTGGTTTTAATTTTAAATGCACATTTCCAAATATGGGTCCTATACGAAAATGTAGGCTAACTTTGAATTTTTTGTCTTCATTGTTACTTCCACTAATTTTGGACATGTGCATAAAGGCTACTCTATTACTCCAAATATAGGGTGGTTCACAGTCAGTATCAAAATGCACCAGGACCACCTAACCTACACACAACACATTAAAGAGTCAATTTCTTACAATGGAATATGGACAACAAACAAAAAAGAAACAAGAATACTTTTGCAAAGATGTTTTTAAAAATTCATCTGCAAAGTTTGTGAAGCAAAGGTCCTTCCTGTCTTTTAATGATGGACGTATTTCCAGCTAGAATTTCAGTAAATCCGGTCAGATTTCTTCAAAGATCCGGTTGGAACCGGATAATTTTTCAATATGCAGCCGTAGAGTCTGGCCAGATATCCAGTGCATCCCTATTAAATATTGTAAATAATGAGCTTGGTCTCATTCATTCTGAGGTAAATTAAACAAGCCACATTTGCAGGGGTCGTACACTTTATTTAAAGGAGTAAATTTCATGCCTTTTCCACGCTTTTCAAGTCTCTTTTGATAAGATTTCCAGGCCCATTCGACCAGCAGGCACCTACTGTATTTAATGTTATTAACTGAGAACTGTTCATGGTTTTGAAATACTGTGCTCTCATATTTACAGTTTTGACCCAAGCAGAAGTATATTGCTAGATATAACAGTCTTTTCTTTGTGCATGTTGCTTTAAACTAACATGAAGAACATTGGTGTTGTCAGTATGACACGAGTTTAAGTTTCTCAACTACAAAGTACTGTATTCACACAGTGACATGCTCAATGTTTTGATCGTAGTGATTATAAAAAGAAACTTTAAAGACGGTGTCTTGAAAACACTTCAAGAAAAGATCCAATTTTAAGGTTTTCATACAAATGACCCCATATGACCACTAGCTGACTCAAAATTCCTTAACATCCCACTAAAGACCATTATTGAATCATATGACAATTAATTCAAAACAATGCCAAAAAAGCTTTAACGTTAAAACGGTTTTCATTGCGTAAATGAATGATGGTTATGGCCAAAACTGACCATGCCTTGAACCCAAAACTTATGAACATCCGACATGAAGTACACTGCTTGAAAGGCCCAGTACAAAAATTTTGTCCAGTGATGGCCCTTGCCCATTAGAGATATTTTTTTACTTTCCCAAAGGAGAGAGCCTAGTACCGAAATTAGGTACGATCCCAAAGCAAAAGCTCACATGCATATTGCATCTGTCTAGGTTGGCAGACAATACAGGTCTCATTCATTCATGCAGGGCTGGTCATGAGAATTTTTCAGGAGGGCAAGCAACTGCCCGCCTTGCTTAAGCTGTTACACTTCAAGGCGGGCAATTAGTTGCCCACCCAAGATTTTAGGCGGGCAGTTGTGTAAATATAAAATTTAAATTTAAAATTTTCTTAGCTAAAAGCATAACAGTATTGTACAAACTGAACTGCAAAGAAACATTGTTGTATAATAAAAACAAGAATGAGGATGAACACTTTCATGTTTAATTACAAGAACTGCGCAAAATTCAGGCTTGACTCAACCACCCCATGTAACCAATGGGGAGGTTTTGACATGAGCAAAGGGCAGTATGTACCACAAATCACCTGGAGCACAAATCATGGGGGTCATGGGGCCATAACCCTCTCTGAAAATAAATGTTAGGGGAAGCACCTCCCACCCCCACCCCAGCCAGATCCAAACTTAGATATGCAACACTCATAACAAAAACAGTGGTGCCATGTTTTCTAAATCATGTTATAAATCAGTCAAAAAATAAAATTGATTTTATCTCACCGTGCCACAAATACCCAAATTAGCAACATCATGGCACCCTTCAGGGTAGAGTTGGTGCTCTATTCCCTTCTACCTTATGCACCACTGTGGACACTGGGTGGACCAAGTCCAGGGTAACATATGGCGGAGCCACTCCATGAATGGTGCCAGTAAGGGTCCAAAGATCATCTGACATCCACACAGTTGGGCCTATATTCCTTCTTCAATGGTACGTAATGTAGTCCAGGCGCAGATCCAGAAATTTCGAAAAGGGGGGGGGGGAGGGGCTAACAGCCCCCTTCAGTATTCTCCTACATTAACATGCTAATTTTTGCGCATTCGTTATTGTTGATGTGGCGAAAAAGGGGGGGGGGCTGAGGCTGGGAAAGCCCCCCTTCCCTTGGATTCGCACCTACTGTAGTCGGGCCCAGGCCTGCAGTCCGGAAAATGGCAGTGACAAGTTAGATCTAATCTCAAAGCTTTGTGTCTTTCTTGTGAGTAATTAAGTGAAGTATGCACAAAAATCACACTTGTTCCCCTTTAATATAATGGGTATATACTTTGACCATTATCTTCCGACAGGAGTGGGGGCGCTAGGTTGGGGCCATGGCCGGGCCACAATGTTTTCGTCTGGTGGTAACTGATGAATCCTCCACCCCCACATAGCAAAAAAATGAGGATTTAGAGTGTTATGTTCATATCACTTTAAGGACTTCAAGAGACTAAAACTATTTGCTTCTCGTAACAGTAATATGTATGGCAAAAGGCTTAGAAAATATTCAAGGTGGTTTGACAAGCAAAGACCTATTCTGGTCATAAATATGTCTGAACTCTCATACCAACATCTCAGACAACATTTGATAACACTTTCAAACAAAAATGATTGGTAAATTTTAGACCCTGTAGCTCTACGAGTAAGACACTACTTCTGCATATTGCAGCATCCTAGTAGGCCTATCCATCTATTTTACACATTAGGCAACAGCAAAATTGCAAAGCCCCCCTAGAGAAATTTGCCTCGTGGTGAAAACCTTCCAATCAAAAATTGTCAGTATTATGTAGATACTTGTTTGAGAGTCTTTTGAACATGTCAGGACAATGGTTTTGTCATTTCTGACAAATTTAGTAATGTTTGACAGTGAATTGACACTCAAAAACGATGTATTTTGAAATTGTACTCTCTGCAGTACAAGATACATGCAACAAGCTGTAGCTTACTTGTGCAACTGAACCATGTAAAATCAAGCTGTGCGGCATGCTAGTTTGTGCGGTGTTGTCAGATTGTACGGCTGGCCGTTTTCGCTAGGGAAGTTGCCCAATATTTTGGCGTGGAAAGTCATTAAATTTGGGTCTTTAAATGTACTAATTTGCATGTATTTTGATGGTTTTAGCATTGTATTTTCACACGGGCGATCATATTTTCTCAAGGTGGGCTGTTTGTTGCCCGGCACACAATTTAAGGAGGGCATTTTGTTGCACACCTTGGCAAGTGTTTTTGCTTCCAAGACAGGCGTTTAGGCGGGCACGGGCGATCGCCCGGGTCATATGACCAGCCCTGCATTCATGGATGTAAGCTATATGATCGATCATCATAATTTGCTGAAAATAACCCTAACTGGCCAAAAATCACTAAAATATTTTCTTCGCATGTGCAAAAGACCCTTGTGTAACAATCTGCACTGTATTTGCATGCCTTAATATGGAAATTTTCCCTCACTGATCTTTTTCCTCTGAACGGACTCTGCAGTTCGCAGTATCCTTTCATGTAATATATATTATCCCCAAAACCTAGGCTATACACGTGCATATAGAGCATACTGGTGTAGCAGTTTGTACAGTAGTGGTCTTTGAACGATGTCCGAGTTATCATTCTTGAAACAATTTCCACAATAGTTTTTACTGTTTTTTAAACTCTGATTAATTATTTTAAATGGGGGAGGTAATTTGGTTATAGAATGACATTACAGCGTGTCACAGTTTGCAGAAATGCATTAGAAATTGGACACTTAAATGATACAACTTGAAAGGAGTTCACACATTTCAGCGGTCGTAGTCAGCTGCATATGAAATGGGAAGCAACTCAACGATCTCATGTTGTGGCACACCGAAGATCCGTTACATGGAGAGAGTGAGAAGGTAATTTACACAGAATGGCCAAACAAAAATAATCGGAATTGGCCGTTGTGCTACGTATGAAAAAATTGAAGATTTTGTACACTTGTTTGATACATACACTTTACTTTTGTATGAAAGAGATATGTTCACATTTTCCAGGCTGTTTCTAACAATTTCCATGCTCTGTTGCCCAAATTCCAGGTTTTCAAGGCCTGGAAAATGAATTAACTGAATTCCATGCTTTTCCAGCTTTTCCAGGGCCCGTACGAACCCTGCATTTGGCAAGCTCAGGTCCAAGTGGAGGGTAATCACATATTTTCAAAGACTTGCTTTTGCCATTAAAAATGCTGAAAATTTCATGGTACTGCTTATGATTGCAAGGTCCTCAGAACTAAGGAAACTACATTTAAAGGACCCCTTTTTTTTTTTTTTCAAAGTCCAGGCCCTCCACTGTGAGCACACTGTTGCTGCTATGTTATTATGCAAGGACTTTGCAGTCATGAACCAGTCCCTCCTTTAGGCCATTCAAATTGTATGTAGGTAATAGCTATGCCACTAAAGCAAAAAGAAACAAACTAATGAAATGTTTCCGAACAAAGAGGTATTACAGCCGCTCTTCTGACGGATACTTACCAACCAATTTCTTCAACATCAATTGCTTTTGACTTTTCCACACCATCTGATTTTGGTATTTTAGACTTCTTTTTATTTCTGTCTGAAAGCTTCAAAGAAAACTGATCTAAGTTTTCTTCTTCATCTACAAAAAAAAAAAAAAACAAAGGGGATCTACAACAGCATGACAACATAGATGGATGTGTGATGTAAAAAGAATTAAAAATCATGAAATAGCCATAACTCCCATCAAAATCCATCGAATATTGACCATTTTACAGGGTAATTTCTATTTCACACTTGCGTCATGAATAAACACTTAAGCTAAATATGCAAATTTGTTATGTCAAAAGATGTATACCAAATATGGCTAACATTAGAATGTGTTTTTTTTTTCAATCTCCATTTCAAGGACACTTTTACCATTGTTATCCCCTGGGGTATTTATTATGGAAGTTAAAATGTTTCCTAGAAAAATATTGATATCACTTACCATACTGTACACTATCTGATCAGTACTGTAATGAGGAGATAATGTATATAGGGTTAACAAAATAAATCTTAACAATGTGCAAGATTCCACATCATTATTTTTGCATAGGCTTGACTTTACTTCAGAAACCATCAAACTTTGAAGAGGTACATCTTGAGAGCAGTAAAAGATATGAAATAATTCCAATGGAAGTTTCATTGGGGGTTTCATTCTTTCACTGCCAAGTGAAAACAGCTCTTTTAGTGGCATGTCACCATAACTTTAAATGTGTGTGGATATGTAATCAAACCAGCTGATTCACTCAACAACCCTGATGAAATGTCAGTTGGAAGCTTATTAATATCTTTTACCACTTACCATTGCATTTTATAGCTATGCAAAACTGTGATGTGGAATGTTGCACAGGGTCTGTATTTCTTATTTTAATCCTTAAAGATTTATCTGTTAATTACTAAGCAGCTTGTTTCCAGTTTGGTTTCAGATGTGGACATTATTAAAGTAGTCAACAGCTACTACTATCGCAATCCCCTCAGCACATGCCAACATTATACAACTGTCCTTGGAATGAAAGTTAAGCGAACAATACAGATAAATGATGAGTGCCTCTTTCCACATTTCAAACTGCATATGTAGCTTTAATATATGCTTATTCACTAGTTTAGTGCAAAACTGTAACTGTCTTGTAAAATGTTCAATATTTAATGGATTTTGAAAGGGAACTGCTGTTATTTTTAACATTTTTTAATGCTTTTAACATTAAATTGGCAGGCACTGTACATATGACATTCACATCCACAGACCTTTTAGCCAACTTTCCCTGTAAGGAAATTTGGAACTGTCCTACTGTAGGTGTGAATTGTATACAGGCAAATTGTTAGGTGGAAATTGCCCTAGGGATAGTTGTCCAGGCCTGTCAGAATTGTCTGAAAGGAAACTGTGTGGAAGAGTTGTCTGGTATTAACTGCATCAGTCCTAGGGAGAGCAGCTGATCCATCCTTGACAGAGTAAACAGAATCAGAAAGTCACTCACTTGGCAGGTTTTTGAGCAGTAGAGCAGTGCTTGCACCTTAATTTTAGTATGTACTGTATGTATGCAGGATACTCTGCTGGCAATGAAGTAATGAGAACCTGAGACAGGCATAGATTGAATGTAAAGTAGCAAGGGTGCCACCTGGATAAGATCCAAACATTGCCAGGAGATATTCCAAAGCAGATGTGGCTGTTAAAATAGTTTATTTATAGGTGAGGTTAGTAGCATCATAATACATGGATTTTCCATTTGTTAAGTACCCAACCATACACATAACATGCTACTGTACCATGATACTAGTATTCGGGTAGTTATGTAACCATCTTTATTCTCCATCCTATTTAGACGCCAGCAGACACTGAAAGTAGAATCCTATGAGCTGTGACCAGGTTTAAATTATAGAGCTCTTGAATCATGTAAAAAAAAAGGCCACTGGAAGGGAGAGAGGGAGCCATTTGAAGTGTACATACAGCAGCTGCTAATGTATGAAGTGATGACATACCAAACCAATAAAAATATGGAACATTCACTAAATGATGAGAATATTTACATGTAGGCTATCAGTTTAAGTTTTGCTAAAGACAGCTCACCATCTTGGATCTAAAAGACTGCATACAAGTATTTCTACAGGCTTTAGACCTAAGGAGGCATCTACTGCAAATGATAACACAGAGGAAGGATAAAGTTCCAACAGTATCATGATCTAGTAACATAACACACAACTTTCTCTGGCACAGCAGAAAAAGTTTCTGAACTAAAATTAGGAAGTTCGGGCACCACACCAGCCATCTACTTTTGTGCACTGATCTGTACTGTACCTGAATCTCCAAGTAAAAGTGTTGGTGGTTGGAAAGACTTGCTGATATCACTGATTGAATAAACATTAAACGTTGGCATATTTCCGTGAACTTTCAGGACTTTTCTCTTTGTTGCTGCCTTCTTTTTCTTTCGGACTGTTTGCCCTGTCTCTTGGCTGTCTGCCTGCTGAGTGTACAACATAACATAAATATTAAAGCCAATAAAAAGGTTGATCATTGAGACAATGACTCTGCTTTGGGAAATAGTTTTTCAGACTAAACTGTATTCAATGCTCTTTAATATCCTCACTGCACGAGTACAGAATTACTGCTTCTCTTCTATACTGTAACTGCATTTTAACAACAGAGGCAATTTGAGGTGCCATGCCCCTCTGGAGAAATCTGTCCGGCTAAGAAAGACCTTCGTACTGAAGCTTGCAAAAATACTCAGATTGTTATCTGAGACTCTTCTGCACATGTCAGGTCCATGTTTAGACCATATTTTTGACCAGTTACATTATTTTGGATCTTACAGCGATCAGTCCTGTAATTGAGTAACTGACAAACAGTAACCAGTGCAGACTTTTATGAACAAAGCTGAACGTACATTTCCAACCCAACCATGAATTTTGGGTCCAAAATCTCTGCCTTTTGGAAGTAAAAATCAATGTCTGTATCATTTAAACATTACCAAAACTATCCCTGCTAGAATTTTTAAGGTTTCATAATTTTTCAATCCATTTTGAAGTAGGTTTTGATTGAGATTCTGAGGGTTTCAGTTAGCGGCAAGATTTCTTGTTTGGAGCTATGTGTACTGCACATGAGCCAGTACTCAATACTATACTGCGCATGAGAGACACACTTGCATTATTTCTGAGTAAATATATCTTACAATGCAAAATGTTTAATGGTCCTCCAATCATTTAAAATTATGTAAAGAACACGTACGATATTTCCAATCTCATCGAACTTTCTGGACACTATGTTTTTACAAAAACTTGAAGAATACACAGAAAAATCAGCCAAATTATATTCTCCATCTAAAAAGAGCACCGATAGCTATGCAAGCGAGAGCACTGCAGCAGTTTTGGCCATCGGTGCCATCAGTTTATATTTCAAGCCCTGCATATGGTTGGTTGCATGATGCATATGATTTCCAGGGAAGACAAATTCATTACGAAAAAAGAAAAAACAATCTGGAACAGAAAAAAAAACGGGCCAATAATTTTGCCAAAATAATTTATTTTTAAAATTACTTGGGCAATTCTATCTCATATGTTTTGATGCTGGGAATTTACGGGGACGATTCTGCGCAATATGCCACCAAAATTCCGCATTCATCAATTCAATTTCGGGTTCTCTTTTGGACCTTTCAGGGACAGAATCACACTCTGCCCCCATGTTTTTCGGACGCTGTCTCATTTAGTGGGAGGCAAAAAATCACACACCACTTTTCAATGTGACTGGCTACAGCATTTTCGACCACCTAGTTTTTGACTGGCATAAAAATCATGGAAACTACAGTACTGTAATTTGAATTACTTTAATTTTTAGTAATACAATAACTGTAATGTAAAACAGTTACAGTACCTTCATATGCAACTTCTATCACAACATCTGTGTGATGACCACTTATGACCACATGAAAAATTCACTTTCCAATTTTTTGCATGGTTTTTGCATGGTTTTCAATGGGGTGGTTGAAATTGCCCTTAAGGTAGGTCAAAATTAGCCAATTTTCGTTCACTTTTATCATCATTACATATTCCAGTAAGAGAAACCAAACTAAACAAAGGACACACTCAGAATGGCAGTACAGGCATTGTGACCGTAGGCAGTTTGGTTCAGTGATTTTGCTCTTTTAAATTTCTGACACCAAAAACTCACCATATTCACCAATTTACTATATAACGCACAGTCGTGTGTTATGTATCAATTGAATGATGCACCCCACTACCCCCCCCCCCACCGCCGGCATTGTAAGTCAAATGTGGGTCAATGACCAATGACAATGTGACACACATGTCCATCACTGAACCACTACTGTCAGTCACCAGCATGACTGAGGTGAGTCACTTAACCTCAATTGTCAGTCACTGTTGTGACCAAGGGGTGGATCATTGTGAGTCAATCACTATACTTTGTACAGGGATACCAATTGCCTTTCTCAATTTTTCAGTCAACGTATGGTGACCCACATGTCAGTCAAAATTGCAAAGTGTGAATCAATTTTGTGACTGAGGTGGGTCATTTTACATTGAGTTGTCAGTCACAGAAGTAACTGACGGGTACAGCACTGTCTAAGTTTTGTCAACACTGTTGTAGACAATGACTGACCATGTCCGGGGGCAGGGATGTCACTACGCCGGGCGGCACTGGGCAGCCTGTCTGGGACTTGTGGATTGTGCCTGCCACTCAGGTTAAAATAAAAACATTCCATCCAGCACTTTTTTCCAATAATGATACAATATAATGGTACAAAACACTTTTACGATTTTTGAAAGAAATCTGGATGTAATTAAGCTCAGAATGAGACAGCCAATTGGAGCATTAATTTAGAGTGCAGAAAAATATCCACACTTTCTCTAAATCCGAGGATGGTGATCACTAGCTGGTCACAATCAAGAATTACCCAACACTAAGTTTGGCCTGGTGACAACCCTGACCAGGTAGTGGGGTGTGTTACTCAATTGATAAGTGCATTAATACTAACTAGTATAACATGTGGCGGTGACACCAGAACACAGAACGATTGCACAATTTTGGTGAATTTGCATACGAGAACACAAGTGCGATTAATCGCAAAAATATGCGATTAACCGATTAACTCAATAATTGAAAATTCACAGCCCTAGTTTGTCATACAGCAGTGATAGCTGGCGCCAGCTATCACTGCTGTATGACAAACTAGGGCTGTGAATTTTCGATAATTGAGTTAATCGGTTAGTCGCATATTTTTGCGATTAATCGCACTTGTGTTCTCATACGCAAATTCACCAAAACTGCGCAACCGTTCTGTGTACCGATTAGCAGCCTAACATTAATGCCGTTGCAAATACTAGACTCACAGCTTAAATTGCAAAATGCAAATTCATCAATCAGAATCTGTACTCTGTAGTATGTATTAAAAATTCATTTACTGTTACATAGACACAGTTTGGAACAACCTGATTTCGAAATGTTTTGTACATATTAACAATGTCAAACCAGTTACAAACAGCCATCATTTATGTTAAAATCGGGAGAAAATAAGTCAGACTGTGAAAACTTTAGCTTTAGTCCCTTTGCCGCACGCTGCTTTAATGTAGGCCTGTACAAACTATAATGTAATGGTCTCTGGGCTATCTGTTAATTCCAAGGATCTTCTTTTTCTAAGCCCTGACAGTTTTCCCGCCAATTGTCACCACGGCCTAGTGCAAAAATACTGCAATGATGTGTTTCAATCTTCCCCTATTCTTTTTTTTAATTGTTATGAAAAATATCCAAAATGCACACAGAATGTTGCTCTGTGTCGATGTCGGTTAATGTTTACAATCCCAAGACTACTCGTCTAGCTTTCTGCAACGGAGCTCACCCCAAGCATGTGTCCTTCTAGGATACGGCATACTGTAGTAAAACACACACTGTATTGCATAGTGCATGTAGAAACATGCTGTAGACTGGCGATTTTACGTATGTCAGTATGTATGTACATACATACAGTAGAACATTGCAAACAGACATTGCATAGTTGCATTACATGTATCCTAATGTATGCTGTGTATGTACTCTTCGGCCTATGCTGCATACAAGTTTCTTTTTGCAAACTTTTATCGGGGAGTTGTTAGGAAGGAGATTCAACGTTCTATAATCTTTGAAGCAATCTTCGTTTCTGACAGCTAGCTTGCCTTTCATCTCAAAATTCTTGTCTCAATACCTAGATCAGCTAGGATCAGTGATGCATTGTCAAAATGACAATGTCAAGACACACCTCTTATGTTGAACTCGTTAACTTTTCGTTGCCAGCCGTCAAGCAAAAACTTGAAATTTTAACCTTTCGTCGTTATTCGTCACATTAAATATCATTCCATTTAAAGTCAGCTTAGAATTTCTTTAAACCTACTTTGCGAATATATTTCCTAATGATGGGAAAATTTGCTAAAAACTAAGAGAAATGTATAGGCTTGAACGATGTTTCCAGTGGATGACATATATATAAAAATCGTGGGGGCACAATTGAAGTACAAGATTTAAACATTTGTTGCCAGTCGTTTTACTGAAAATCTTGATTAAATTTTGTTCATTGGTGGAAACAAACCTTACTTCAAACTCAAAGCATGTACAGACAATGGCCTTTGTCTCAGGATTACTTGAAAAGGAAAGGGGAGATCATCATTAAAAGGGTTTACCATAGTCAACAGAGACTTAACAATATGAACAAAGAGACCTGTCAATCAAATAGCAGTGCCTGAAAAGAATTAAATAATTTTCAAGTACATATTGTCTGACAGATTTGGCTGTTGTATCTCCTTCCTAACACCTCCCTGCTTTTATGCACATGAATGACACATCAAAGACACTCTGTACGCACACGGTCCGTATGTTAATAAGTACGTAAGAGAGCTCCCCCGATCACATAGGGTGAATTAACGAGTGTATTCTGTCTTTTTAATCACTCTTTTTTAATCTCCAACTGTTTTTTTTAACTTTGAGAAACCTACCCCACTTGAATGATTTTAGGCAAGATATGGTCAACTTTCGCAACCCCTTATTTTCTTCCGTTAAAGTTCCAGTGACAGTTTATTCCTCTTTTTCTGCAAGTTTATCTAGCCTTAATGCACATGTTGCTTATTATGTACGTGACTATTGATGAATCATGTGGCTGCACGGCAATTAAGGTGGTGTTTGCAGACATGTATTTTTGTTCACAATTTATTTGGCAGGCACATCTTTTGTGCCCTCATCTTACTAGCAGATTATCATGCTGTAATTGTTCGTTAATAACCGTGTGGTCACACCAGGGATTTTATTGACACTGTCAATTGTGTGTAGTTGTATTGAGGTGCAAATTGACTTATTGAAGGAGTGCAGCAATCGATCACATATATCGCAGCAGATTTGAAACATGCGATTAATTGCAAGTGGTCTCTCACCAACGATTAGTAGACCAGTGATTAATCAACGGTTAATCTCTAATTGCTCACAGCCCTACGCAAAACCCATAGAGCGACCACACAGACAAACACAAAACCATAGCAGTGTTGTAACTAGCCCTTGAACATACTACAGTGTACGTATGTGTAAGAACCAAGTCACCCACATGATATCTGTATGTGAACATGCTTTGCTGTTGACCACAACATACAGCCTGATTTCGGCTTCAAATCGCATCTTTTTTATCATCAGTTTCGACGTTGTTGGCCATTGGCAGGGTTGTAGCTAGCCCAGTTTTAGAGGTGGGTTCCAGGAGTACTGGAGCGAGGGGAGCGAGCACCTCTTCGGGTGGGGTCCAGGGACCCGCCTTAGGGCCCCTGGTGGGTCTAGGGGCAACGCCAAGGCGGGTGCCCAGGGGGCAGTGCCTTCGGAAGCTCCTGGGTTGTTAGCATTTTCAGAGTGTAAAAGCAAGCTTCTAGAGGTAGTTAATGTTTGTACTTTAAAAAAAAAAATAATAAATAAATGACCAAAAAACCTATCTTATGTTTTGCATCCTCTTACAGTAAATACGTAAGGCTTTCAATATGCTAAAACCCAGGAGCTTTGATGTTACCCCTGTCATGAACTTCTCTTTGTTTAAATCATGATAAAATTGTTAAAACAATTTAACAATAAAAGCTATAGTATAAGACTTACTGTAAGTGGATTTCAAGTGTGCTGTATACTCTTTTCTGTTCAAAATGAGCATGCGGGGCTTCATATTGTACATTAGCCAACCGATGCAGGGGGCCGGGAAAGCATTCACTGTATGTACAGTACAAATCCTCCGTCAGAGCTCCCACTTGATAGAACAAGTGTGCGCCGTACTATAAACAGTACAATGCTTCACACAGTGTCATGTCAACGTTCATTTACGTAGGTATCACTGTTAACTCTTTGTAAAATTTGAATGGTAAGCTACCAGCCAGGCCATCATGTAGGGCCACCGATTTTCCGCGATCGCGGAAAAATACGGAAAAAAACGGAATTGACGATTTTTTACGGAAAATTACGGAATTTGCGATTTCATATCGCGTCCACAAAAAAGTAAGCACAGAACAAGATTTTTGCATTTTAAACGAAGCATAGACAAATTTATTCTCCACAAATCAAGGGCACTTGAGGCCTTTTACACTTCTGACGTACGTATCTGATTCGAGAACAGAAAATAGAAAATTTTACGTGACGTGAAACTACTATGGCTAACTGTTTGTTTTCATTCACCGATCACGTCGGAAGATTCCGTGTATCGTGTTTTGTACTGGACTGTACTAAGGTAGTAGTGCTACATAGTATTAGTAGACTATCCGCTCAGTTCTCTGCAAAAATACGTAACTAACGTTACAGTATCTTAGCACTTCAAGGCCACTAAAATTCCACTCAATTTACTTGGTGCACGCATCTCATGGGGCCCTATCGATATGAATATATTTTTTGTAAACTGTCTTGCCCAAGACTTACTGTACGTCCAGTTTAAAAAGATTCTCCAAATGAAACGCAAGCCCGATATATTCCCGTAATCGAAAAACTGTCGCAACTCCCTGGATAATTGCCGGTGGGGGTGCATGAATTTACACGGGGCCGCTTCCCTTAGTTCATTCATGACCGACGCCCTATGTAACAGCGCGGGCAATACACGGTCCTTGCATTATGTATTGCACACCGTACTCGGTGTACTACGAAGGTGAACTTCAACTTCGCAAGAAACTTTCTTGGGAAGTTATGACGCACTTGTTTTGGCAATTTACGTGTACGCACGCGCATGTTATGACAATTAAAAATTAACGAATAGGAATGTGGGAAGTGGAATAATTTATGCAGGATAACGAGGCACGTGTTTTAAAATGATAGATGATTTAGCACTGGAACTTGGAAAAACGTAGCGATGTCATTGCATGTCGCCCTGTAGTATGGTTTGTAGACTATGCAGATGTACGGCATTGATTGTCCGTGGCATGCACACCTCTAAGGTAATACTGTGTGAACTTTGATGCAACAATTCGATGATCGTTATCATTTGGAGAGCTTTAAATTTTGCAAATCTTGTGAGTATCAATGCTGATATTTTGTGCAGGAACTTGAAGAAATGTGTGTTTGGGGGAATTATTCAGTTATTTGCAGAAACCAGAAGTGTATTTTAGCCCCGTTTCCAGTTTTCCAAAATCGGTGGTGGTAATCCTTTGAGTGATAAAATTTTACCCATGCTATTTTATTCCCGATTTATTTGACAGATGATCGGTTGCACAATAACTATAAACCAGGTTCGTAACCTGTAGGTGTGCATGCGGGACACTTGCAAGAGGAAATGAGTTTAACGGAAGATCACGGAAACTTATAATTGCCATTTATATCTGAAACGGAAATCTACGGAAAAGGGAAAGTTGAAAACGGAAAAAAACGGAAAATGAAAAGTGGAAAACGGAATTTACCATTTTGTGAAGCGGAAAATCGGGGGCCCTAATCATGTGTGAGATAATACTATGCATGTACCGTACGTTCAGTGTACACATACTGGGATCTTGTGTAGATATGATCCACGATGGAACGCAGGGCTAGAAATTTGAGTATGAGCTACAGCATGTGTACCAATAGCTTGAAACCCGTTTTTGGAATTGCATTCTTCAGAACTTAACCAAATTGTACTTCGAGTCTCTTATATTCAGTAAAAAAAACCAAGTCTTTCAAACAGCATTGGAATAACCTCGCAAATGTTAAGATATCAGTATATCAGTGAACACCCATTTATATGTTTCATGCTATTGGTACACATACTGTAGTGTGTGAGTAGTACAGTATAATAGACTATGAGCCTTTAAGATGCTGACAAGGTCCTTGCATGCACAGGACCGTGTGTACGAGTATGTGCTGCGTTCATGGTAGAACCTGGTCCTAGGTCTACTCCGTATCACGCAAAGTAAACAAATTAAGTGTAAATAGCATGAAGTCATGGTCAAGGACTAGGATTGCTACAGAAAACTTGCAAACTGGACAATTTTTTGGAAATGAATAACCGCAGTATCCAGTTGGAAGACCTCTTGTTTCAAACAACAGAAACACAGGTATTTTTGGTAAGTTAGTGCTGGGCGGTTAGGCTTTAATCAATCTTGAGTACTGGGTGCAAATAACCAGTCCCAGGCGGGCCCGCCCGGCGCCACCCACAGTAGCTACAACCCTGGCCATTGGCCATTTCATCGCTCACGGAAGTTAAGTTCACATGAAATCACTGTATACTAACAATAGTGAAAACAAGTGTGGACAATATGTTAATAAGTATCTGCATAGTCAAACACTCTGGGTCTATTTTTCCAGTGATTACCCAGTTTAGCCTTAAAAGTGTTGACAGAAGGTGCACTTATAACATGCTCTGGTAAAGAATTCCAAGAGTCTATAGACCATTGCGTAAAGGATCTTTGGCATACATAATGATGTTTCAACTCGTGGCTTGACAAACCTCTTGTTGTAAACCCTTCGCAAAGTGTACTGTAAACAGGCAGTGGTTTGTTTTCAATCTTCCTTTTAAATAGTTATAAACAAAAATCATGTCTCCTCTCAATTGCCTATGAGCCAGTGTTCGCGCTAAGGCGCAGGATTGCGTGAATCCCGCTTTTGTCTTTCAAATCCCGCACAAAAATAAATCTTATGCAGGAAAATCCTGCACACATTTCTGCAGCTGAGATCGTAACTACAATTACCAGAAAGCCAAAAGGCTTAGTGATTCCTTGCCATATGGATATATTGTAACAAACATGAATCACCCACATGACAAGCATGTGATCCCTCATAGTTATCCTACTTCAGATATCATGTTAATAAGGTCAAAAGTTTTGAAATCTTGTGACCCAAAATGACCTACATGTTAAATATAAACAATCCACTGGCTAAGAATGAGATCCCTCATAGTTACCCTCCTTAAAATATAATGTTTACTAGGTTTTGACCTTTTGTGACCTCAAATGACCTTTGACCTGCAAGAGAAATACTGATCATCTTCTCAATATGGTCAATACACAAGGTAATTATGTGATCCCTCACAGTTACGCTTCTTGAGATATAGTGCTTACAAGGTTTTGACCTTTTGACCTCTGATGACCCCAAATGACCTTTGACCTCCACCAAAAACAATAGGGATCATCTACTCAATATGGGCAATCCATATGATACGTATAAGATCCTTCACAGTTACCCTTCTTGCGATATAGTGTTGATGAGGTTTTGACCTTTTCACCTCTGGTGACTCCAAATGACCTTTGATCTCCACCAAAAGTTACAGCGAACATCTACTCATTATGGGCAATCCACATGCTACGTACGAGATCCTTCACAGTTACCCTTTTTGAGATATAGTGTTTAGAAGGTTTTGACCTTTTGACCTCTAGTGAACCCAAATGACCTTTCACCTCCACCAAAAAGAAAAGGGATCATCTACTCAATATGGGCAATCCACATGCTATGTATGCCATCCCTCACAGTTATCCTTCTGGAGATAGTGTTTACAGGGATTTAAACTTCTGGCCTCTGGTGACCCCAAATGACCTTTCACCTCCACCAAAAACAGTAGGGATCATCTACTCATTATGAGCAATCCACGTGCTAAGTATGAGATCTCTCACAGTTATCCTTCTTGAGATATTGTTTTTACAAGGTTTTGACCTTTTGACCTCTGGTGACCCCAAATGACCTCTGACGTCCACCAAAAACTATAAGGATCATCTACTCATTATGGGCAATCCTCATGCTAAGTATGAGATCCCTCACAGTTACCCTTCTTGAGATATAGAGCTTACAAGGTTTTGACCTTTTGACCTCTGATGACCCCAAATGACCTTTGACCTAAACTAAAAACAATAGGGATCATCTACTCAATATGGGCAATCCACATGGTAAGTATGAGATCCCTCACATTTATCCTTCTGGAGATATCGTGTTTACAAGCAATTTCCAGCATATTTACTATTGACCCCCTTGTAACCCCAAATGACCTTTCATCTCCACCAAAAACGATAGGGATCATCTACTTATTATGGGCAACCTACCTGCCAAGTATGAGATCCCTCGAAGCTACCCTGCTTGAGATATCGTGTTTACAAGGTTTTGACCTTTTGACCTCTCTTGACCCCAAATGACCTTTGACCTCCACCAAAAACAATAGGGATCATCTGCTCAATATGGGCAATCTACATGCTGAGTATGAGATCCCTCAGAGTATTGCAGTAGTATCTCTACCAAGTGATAACCCCCTCCTTGATTTTGAAAATCCCTCCCAAAAAAATTTCTAGAGAGGGAATTACCTCCCAGGTTCAATTCCTTAGCATGAACACTGCTATGAGCCTAGGGTGCGTCGGTATGAACAAAGCCAGATACCGATATACCGGTTGGCAAATACCTGGTATTACCAGGTATACCGGGAAATTTCGCAGAAACAGTACTTCACATATTAACTATCGATCAAACGTTAGCATGCACTCTCCCCAAGGCCAACAAATATATTCACTCTTTCATGATAGAGATTTTTTCCTATCTGTTTTCTCTTTTTGCAGCAAGATTTGAATAAAGTTTCATTTAAAAAGAAAAAGAAAACACAACTGCAGAATACCCTGCCTCCAAACCCTTCTCACTGAGACTCCTGGAGTCGCGGTCGTAGTCAGCACGATGATGTAACAAACTGCAGAGCGTCACGTCTTCTCTTCACTGAGGACCGGGACTGCGACTCCACTCCAGATTGGAGTCCCAGTCGCAGTTGAAGTGGAAATCGTAAGAACACCGAGGCCTGGGACTGCGACTCTTCCTCAGAATGGAGTCCCGGTGGCTGTTGAATAAATGGCCATCGGGACCGCGACTGCAACTCCACTCCAGAATGGAGGCACAGTGGACTTAATTCCACCAAGGACCGAGACTTCGACTCTACCCCAGAATGGAGTCCCGGTGGCCGTTGAATAAACGGTCACCGGGACCGTGACTGCAACTCCACTCCAGAATGGAGGCGCAGTGGACTTAAAATAATTTTTGCAAAAGTGTACATAGGATGTATGTTGACTTGTTCTCAAAATAACCATAACTGGATACTGTGACTCCACTCCAGAACGGAGGCACAGCTAGCGGACTTAAGAATAATTTTTGCAAAAGTATATGGAGGATGTAGTTGACTTGTTCTCATAAAACCATCAAACGGCCACTACGACCGCAACTCCACTCCAAATTTTCTTTCACAGTGGCCGGGGTATTCTGCAGTTACTTCAAAACAAAGTATGAAAGATCTGAGTGTCTTACGTGCCTTTCGTTTCAAGCTACTGTAAAACCCATTAAAAAGCAATGCAAGTATGGTGTGGAATGTACCGTAGCCTGACTCTCGTGTGTGCTAGCTAGCTGTACTGTATTCATGAATGCTACATGTACAGTTCACAGCACTACTGTAGCTGGGTCAGTCTGACAACAGCTGTACTGTGTGCAAGTAGTAGCGTTATAATCAGTATGCGATTTACCAGGTATGAATTCCAGCCACAATGCTCAGAATCGGTATTGGAACGAGCACCAGGTAAAGTTTATACACACTAAGAGGCCTTGTATGAGTAATCAGTATACATAGCAGGATCTAATCCCTAACCCCTACTAACAGTTACCAGGTATGAACGTACTTATTGCGCAGAATCAATTTCTGCCAATTTTTCGGAGTATTTGGCAAACTGTAAACAGTTATGTGCATGTATTAAAAGGATTCGAGATTGGAAACTTTGTGGGTATAGTGCACTGCTCTCAGGCCTACTATGGGTTATGGGTTAAATTTACCAGCTTGTGGTTTTTCAGTACACATGATAAGATTGTGTATGTTGATAGCAGTTAGTGTCTGGGATTTTACCGTAACATGCACAGGGTAAACAGTGAGAAGCAGTAATAGTAAGGAGTTTGTGTTCAGTATTTCTATCAGGTATGATTTTTACCAGGTACTTGGGCATGTTTTCTGGGATACCTGTTATTTTCGGTATATTCCTTTTCAACAAATTTCAATACCGCCAGTATGGGTTTGAGTGAAATATCAGGTATTCATAGTATATTGATATACCGACGCACCCTATATGAGCCAGTGTAAAAAGCTTGAGTTGAGACAATCTGTCACTATAGGATAAATTTTTCAAGTTCTTTTTTTTTCAATTTTATCTTGAAAAAGTTTGTCAGGGTAAGAATATTATCTGCAGGTGTATCGTGTGAAAGAGAGTTGATGGACAAAGTTTGGTCAGAAAATACTGCTATTTGAGGGCATGAGGTCCCTGGACATTATGGCCAGGTGCTGTGAAAACTTTGTACACAGTGCACAAGGGCTGTGATGGAGGAGTGTAACGGAAATACATAGCACTGTTCAAGGGCTGGGCTATTAGAGTTGGGCAATAGTGGCTTTTTACTCTCGCAATAATAAAACAAGAAATTATCGCGATAATTTTCCTAAGACAATTTCCATGCGAGTTCCATGCTGATACTGGAATATATTCAGGGTTAAAGGGGCACATTGAGCTGGTTCACAAAATTCATGATTTTTTCACACCAGTTGAGTTTTTACTCACAACTTGATGCTAAATTGTCAAACTAAGAAATTCTGAACATCTGACAAACAACTGAAATGGCAATGACAGGGTGATTAATGATTAAAATCATTCATTTCAAATTTGTGACCAGACACTTTTTACCATTATGTAGTGATCATATGCAATACCTGTCCACAAAAACTAAAATTTCTCACATTTTCGGTAACTGTAGGAAGTGAAACATGGTATGATGAGACTAATTAGAAGCATTGCCATGCAATGATTTCCTTCAAACTCGTCACAAAAATAATAGATGTCAACTCAATGAGCCCCTTTAAGAATAGTCACCAAATCGAATGACTCCAAATTTGTTTCGTTCTCTCCTCAATGGAAAAATGTGGAGAGAAATGACTAACTTGCACTGATTTTACTAGGGCTCAACCGAAGTGGTTTTTCACTGCCGATCCGATGTCCAATGTTTTTATCATAACATCGGCCGATATACGATCCGATCCGATATTTTCACTATGAATGCTTTTACATCGTTTCACAGCGCGATCAAACATTCCTTATTCCTCGTGAGCTATGGCTACGCATGCATATCGGCTTAAACGAATTTCCCTTTAAAAAAATACCAAAGTTTAGTATTTTTCCCCTCCATGCTTTGCTGTGATACCTTTTGTTCACAAAACGATGTTCATATGACAATTCAATGACCAAAAAAAGCTTCGAAAATAAGCAATCGGCGGACTATCGGTGACTCTCCTTCATTCATAGCACATACTTCCGTGATTGACCTGACTTTCACCTACTCACAGTTAGCCTACTAATTCCCGTAACAAAATGCAATACCTTTGTAATCACAGTGCTCCCACAGCCTTTTCAACAAAATAAAGATTTTTTAAAGGTGGTAAAATATAAAATAAAGGTTTTAAAAGGTCGACAAATCCAAAATAAAGGAAAATAAAGTCCTACCTTTTAATGAAATTTCAAATAATAAAATACTTACCGGCCTAAATGACTTTACTTACATCAAGATTCCCTCTCTTTAAATAACTCATCTTGAATCTTTGAGCCTGTTTTGTGTTATGGATCATGCCTAGCTGTTCAAATATTCACTTCACCTGAAAAGAAAAGTTAAATTTCCTGTTGGGCTTTTCTTCAAATATTGATAACAACAGGTATTTAAAAATATTACCATGGTACAAACTATATATATAAACACTGACTAAGTTGGGGTCTCAGTAAAATGTATCAAATAGTCTCTCCATTGCGGCTGCATATATATACTTTCATTGAGGCATTTCCACTTCACACAAACAATGCAAACTTTTGCCACCTTGAACCAAATCCACATGTGCCTTCTTGTTGGATTTAGCTATTAATATACTTTTTCACAGGAACGGAGATTTCTGTATAAATATTAAGCGGATATTCTCTTTTATCAAGACCATCACTCATCTTCAAGCAGGGAAATCCCTGTTCGAACATACACAAGCTTAATTATTGTATACATATGCAACTCAAATTTGAAGTTCCTATAAAACCTTGAAAAAAAAGACCTGTGATTCAGGTATGGACTCTGGAGTCATTCTGGATTTACTTCACGTTACCTTAAACATACAACCAACACCTTTATATTTCAAGCAGAAATTTCTGTTTGGTTGAAATATGATGGAACACTTCTTCTAAAACAACACTGATTCCAATAACTGCAATTATCCACAGGTCATTCTTTTCATTCAATGCTATAATTAGGTTTACTGAAAGAATTTATGCAACTTTTGTACAGTTGCTTGTACACATTTAGCACCTCATGGATTTACATCAAATACGCAGCAAAAGAGGTCTGATATCAATTGAAAAGTGTGTACCGAACCATAATTGTCCTACTAATTTATGTTAACAGAGGTACTCATGTTTCAAACTTCTTTGTATAACTGAAGGCACAGCTACTTAGCATGTAAGGAACTTACAGTTTATGAATTGTATTTTATGCTCAAAGTAGCACTCAAAGAAGAAACAGTTAAATAATGTTTGTTATTTATGTTATTATTGTATCATATGCTCAAAGTCTCAAAGGGATAAAATCAAATGGACACTCCTCCTATTCACGAAACTTACAAACAGGTTTTTGTTGAATTTCTGGTAAAAGATCCTTAAAACAATTAATTTCACCTAGTTTGGATATCCCACATATGGGGAACTGAAAATTCTCAACACGAAAATGGTTTAATGTGAATAACATCTTGCTGCAATATGTCCAGTCCAGATATTTTCGTTTTCTGAAATAAACTTTATACAAATCAAGTATGACTGGGCAATTCTTTTTAAGACGGAATTATAAAGTATCACAAATAACGGATATAATAACAGAAACTATTTTGTTACAGACTTTATCCATATGACGTCACAGAACAGAAAGCGCGCCTTTCAATGGAGGTGAGCGCGTATCATTACAACTAAAACAACAAAATGCAAACAGCTGATTTGTGTACCGGCTGGATACGCTCAAGTCTATTACGTACGCGTGCTAGTCCATGTCGTTCGTGCAGCGTTGTTTGTTGTTTGCCGTCCAAAAAGACATCGTGTAACGTCAATGCATAAGGTCTATTCCAAATAAAGAGTACGGGTCTGATTTGAGCACGGTGCAGCTTTGTGAATTAAAAGGGATTAATGATATCATTGCTAATGTTTGCTTTACCCTTCAACACAATGTACCGGGAGTTTAAAAGGTGAAAAAAAATGTATGGTCGAAAATTTTGAAATAAGTATGCTTATGACAGTTGGTCTTAGTAATAGTAGGTGAACTGACGGCCTACCTTTGAAATAGCTGGAAACTGTTAGATACCGCTTGTGATCGCTGCTAAACATCGAACATGGCTGATGTTTTGTTTCTTTTAAACTTAACACCAATTACAATGTGTTTTACATTTCTTTTTGGCGAAACAAGCACAATCTTTTAATACTTCTTCGGAGAAGTTTAAATCATTTTGGTTCAATCGAAAAAAAAATTCTTCCCTTCAGCGAATGTTTTCTTACAGCTAGTGATTGTTGTTGTGATGGTGGGTTTTGCATATAACTTTGGTCAATGTTTCTATACGAAATAATTTCACTTTTTGTTGAGCGCCAAAACAAATTAAGCAATGTCGTATAAAAGAATACTACAAAATTCATAGCTCAACTTATGTTAATGTGTAACCGTTGGATAAAAAGTGTTTTTTAATTCTTTATACAACCAGCGAAAACAATTTGATATACTGTTGTTTCACCTTCTTAATAATGTTTTGGACTGAAAATAACATTTGTATGTATTTTACCATTTTGTGAGTTTAATCATCATGCAGCAATATACGACTTTGAAATTAGTATAACCTTTAAACCTGCTACAAAGTACAGGAAATTGAAATTCCAGCTAACAGCAATCGTAAAGTACAGTATTCCACGACCATCGATGCTAATAAACTTGATAAGTTTTGGTTTTGTTTCTTTTTGTATTTGCACTTGGTAACCCTTTTCCAAATGATAATTACTAAGAATTCAAGGACAGTTTTGGTTTGAGTCGTTTTTGTCCACAGTGGAATGCCATTGACAAAACGACGCGCACCAAAACTCTATCCCATAATCCTTACTATTTGAAAAGGGTTACAGTTAAGCTTGCACATATTCCTTTGAACTATTGCTCTGTATCAGTTTGCATTTCTTTAGTCCCATGGTTCAAAAGTCGTCTGTAATATAAACCTTTGAAATATACATTCAAAAATAGCCAGATCATAGATTAGAAGTAGTGATGTGTGCTAGTTGGCCAGAGGACGCACAATTTCAACTCATTTTACAACTATCTACTGTAGTTTATCGCTTTGTCTTTATATAATGTTCGTTATTTTGAGAAACTCTAGCTGGTTAAGATTCTAAACACTTTTACGCATGATTTATTTATTTATTTTTTTATTCCTTGCGACCATGACGATGGTAGAAGTGGTCTATGCGATGGGCTTGTCGTGGGTATGTTTGTACAGTTTGGTTGTCTCTTCCATAAACAACATGACTTGTAGTGATTGAGGATTCGGTAAGCAAGGTTTTCGCCGAATCTCTTTGCAGGGATTTGATATTAGCTAGAGGTATATCCGAAGACGTTTAATTTTTGCTAATCCAATTTGATCAACTTTAGGGTGTGGATTATACCCTATCAGTGCATTTAACGGTATTGAAATCTTTTGTGTGATACCTAGACAACCTCATGCTTGCCAAATCCATCCTAACAGAGAAACTTGTCAGGCAACAAACCTTTGATGTCTAATAGACAAGTTGGGAAATGTTTCCACGCAATGCAATATGGAAATGGGTCAAAGGTGAAGTGTACCACGCTTACATTGTCCCAGCGCGGGTGTTGCATGCTGAGCACGCAGAGCTAAACCGTTGCTGTCGTCATGGTACACTTGACCTTGTGACCTGACCGGAAGTACCGAATTTCTCAACTCGTCAATTAGTGGCCGACAATCAGGGACAAAGTAATGTACTTGACTACAAAACGACTGTCTATTGACACAAAAAAAAGCAGGTGCACGGAGCAGACGGATACTATTTTTCTATGAAAATTGGCAAAAAAAGGGACATACGCCTTCGTTTTATCAGACTGGTTTTGATCAATTCTTGTATCGGCTCGCAATTTGTATAACGTTTACTTTTGTTCAGCATGTGACTAAGTCAGCAACTGGTAATTTGCCAAAAGCGTCGAAAGTCTCAAATAAGTTTAAAACTAAAGCGACCGGCAATGATTTGGGATAGGGTCAAACGTTCTAACGTATTCCTAACGAGGTAGCAGACAACGTAGTCGTGTGACACTCTGACCCTGCTTATTTGTCAAAACGATAATCTTATTGCACTTGAAGAACAGCATGAAAAGAGATTATAGTCAGTAACTGGTAGAGATCAAAGAGATTTTCTTCGACGTGTCCTCAGGTAATATCACCTCCCTGCTCTTTATCATCTGGCGCACGGTGCCCGGCACGGTGTATTGTCTTTAGTTTCAGAATGGCCAAACCGTTGTGCAGTCATAAATACAATCTTTACACAGTTATTAAATATTCTTTCTACTGCAACTTGATCGTCTTTCTCTTAAACACGTCAAAGTTTACTATTTTAAGAAATAACGGACTGTTTACTGTGGCAAATTTACATACGTTTACCCTTGTAGCATGGCGTTGAGCAGTGCATGGCTAGCGCCACATCTCCAGAACGTATACTGTTTGTAAGGCTATGGCACAAAAGGTAGGCTTCTAGGGCCTGTTCCATCGGTTAAGACCAATGTTCAAGACTAACAACATTTTCTTTTCAGCTCAAAAGTATTTGCCTACAGGGTGCAAGGGCTTGGATCCATCTCCAAAGGTGGGGGGATTTTTCACCATTTGCGAATCGCCGTCCTGAGGGAGGGGAACTCCCTCCTCTTTAGAAAAAATAGGTGTCTTTATGGCAAGTGGTGCCATATTTGGACGCAATTTAGCTATTTAAATGTAGTGTCAATTCGTAATCTATGTTATATTATAATTCATCACAGTTTTAGTTTTCATCATTTTTGAAAAAGTGGGCGGACTTTTTGGAGATGCCCCCTTCCAAAAAAGTGAGGGGGACCCCCCATGATCCACGCCCATGACCCGGTGGGAAGTTCTACGTTAGTCTGTGGTACTTACATGGCATGAATTATTAATATCACTTATCGAATCCTAAGCAACTAAGTATATAATTTAAAGCTATCGCGAAAAAATAAGGCTAAAATTAATATCATCTTGAAGATGTCGAACTTTGGTTTTATGCTTTTGCCCTCTTGAAAGAAACAAATGATCAAATTTAATATCATTTTCCCACTGGGTGCATGTGTCTAGTTTCTTTTTCAGAAAAAACAAGGGATAACACCAGTATCAGCCATAGCCGTACGGGCCGGGAGTGCTAGGGGCGGTCACCCCCCCCCCCCCAAATGTCAGAAACTTTACTAAATCGGGCAGATATTTTGTCTCAGTCGGGCGGAAAATTGGGCAGTTAAATTAGGTCTGGAGTCGGGCAAAAATCACCGCCCTCCCTGAGAAAAACAGTCCCGTACGGCCATGGTATCACCTTGCCAATGCTAAACATTTAAGATGAAAGTGCATAGACCTATTTGATTTGCATTATACCTATTCTTATGGATGGCACATATTCCAAAGCGTAGAATGAAATGTTCAGCTCAACATTAGTCTATAACTCGGTTAACTGGTGCGAAGAAATCGGTATCAAAACCTTGAGATGACCATATACGACTAAAATCAACATTCTCTGTGCCTAAACTTCATGTAGAGATAAAAGCAGTGCAGGCCAATGCGTTATTGCATTGGCACCTAGCTGTTCATTATGATTGACACACATTCCATACAGTAAAATGGTATGATTATACTGTTAGAGCATCCGACTTGCAGCCGGAAGGTCTAGGGTTCAAATCCTGGCCGGGTCATACCAAAGACTTTAAAAATGGAACCTACTGCCTTTGTGCTTGGTGCTCAGCATAAAACAATGGAGCAGGGAAAACAAGCCAGTGAGCCACAACTGGCAAAAAGGCCGTGGTCGTCTCGACTTGAACCAATTGGTTGGAAACTGGGACGTTAAACCTCATCTAACCTAACATAACCTAACAAATATTGCTGCCATGAAGACTCAAAACTGTAACCTTACCAAAATTTATGGGGAACAATGATGGGTAAACAACTTTAATTAGTTATCAATTCAGCAAATTTGAAAAGATCTATTTAGTAATTCCATTTCATGTGGTCGGACTATAACAAGAAACGCAGCGTCAGCTAAAATGTCATGATATCAGAATCTACTTAGAAAATGTGTGGACAAACCCACAAAGGCATGGGTGGGGGACTTCGATAGGATTTAAACAAACGAATTAGCGAAAGATTCAGCCAAAATCAAATTCTTGTTTCTTCGCCTTCTGTGGAACCGACAGGTGAAACGTCTTCAATGCTACATGTACATAATTTATAGGAACACGAAAAGTCGATATAGTTATTTCATAGCTGTAAGTCGTCAAAGTAACACCTATCCTGCACCATTACTTGCTCCATAGAAAACATTCGTCGATTCAGATGGGGAAGCTTACTATTGTAATCCTCGCTCACAGGAAAGTAACCGACAAAAGCCTAAATGAGAAAACCCCATGCAACTTGGGCTTCACACACCCCAGAGCCTCCACGATCTTTCAAAAGTAACCAGACCTATGGACCATTTTAAGTAAAGAATCTCTCATAGGAAGGAGGACCGGGAGGGCAAACTAACGTTTGGATAAGAGGAACTTGCACCATCCTCCCCGGCAACCCCACTGCTGGTCACATCGGTCAGTACTGTGCTACCTCCGTTTTTAGCTCAGCTGAAAGCTTTCAGCTAAGCTATTGCTGTTGTGCACGGCAAACGTCTGTCACCATAACATTTGCGTTTAAGTGCCTGACATTTCGCTGTTTTTCGTTAGATTTGCCTGAAATTTAGTAGAGATGTTAGCGAAAGTAATATCTGTATGCTGCCACTCTTTTCGATTAATTTTACCGCTATTTGACCTCGGGCGGGGGCTTTGTTTGAAAACGTAAAATTCCCTACTTGTCCTTCAGTTTTGCACCAATCTTGATAATATGTTTCATATAAATATATATATATATACTATATATATATATATATAATATATATATATATATATATATATATATATATATATATATATATAGTTCAATTTGTGCTGAACAAAAGTTAAATTTTTTTTTTTTTTTCGTTTCTGCAATCATTAAAGGCATGAAAAAGCACTTTTTGAAACAAATTCTGGCGAAGTCCTCATGTTCGGGAATAGGCCTACATCGAGAATCCCAGTTGTTATCATTTGAGAGACTGTACAACGAACGAGGTAAAAAAGTATACTGAACATATTTAAATGTACAGGACGTCTCGTGCTTAATCGTGTGGAAGTGTTTACGCAAAGTGCAGAGTATCGATTTTTGAATACCGTACGTGGGCTACCCCACTATTTCAGACTATGTTTGCTCAGCTCTTTGCTTTCCAAACCAGGGATATGACATGAATAAGGAATATACCGTACAGCCTACTATGGAGGCGTTGCGTGAACATGTGGTGCTGATCTCATTCAGGCGTTTGAATAATAGACTAGCTAAATTGGTTGGATGGTTAGGCCTACTCGAAAAGAGATACCAGACGTTTGAAAGTTGTGCAAGCTCTTGCGAATATGTTGCCTTGTGCGAAACAGTGGTATAAGATAGGCCTACACATTTTTGTGTTGAGGCAGAAATAAGTATTCAACTTAGCCTGATGTCTGAATGGTTTTAGGAGTTTGGATTAAAGTTTAGAGAGAATATATCCAGTCGCCTCAAGTTTCAAGTTATTTGTAAACATTACCTTAATCTTTCAAATCTTCTTGTATCTCCTTTACAAACATTTTTCTTAACATTTCTGGACAAAAACTATTTAGTATGAAAGGTAAACAAATGACTTATCCTTCCTTAATAGCAAATTAGTTTATATTGTCACATGAAGGAAAGAAGCGACTCGCCGCGTGAATTGGGATGCCGGCGCGGGGTACACTACTTCAAGTTAACGTGAATGTTGTCTAGGAAATGTCGTAAGAGGAAAGAGGAACCCGCCCCTTTCTTTTAAAGAAAGAACATAGCACGTTGATTGAAAATACAATGCTTTATATGGTTTAAGCTTGACGGTTGTGCTAACATTCCAAAAACAATTTTCGGTTTGAAAAGGAAAACGTGCTTTTTGAAGGCGTGTGCTATGTCAGTCTCGGCAGCTCGGTGCCTGCAGGAATTGTGCAGCTCAGGCTTCCAGTCAAGCGGGCCAAGGGGGCGAATCCCTGTTTGAAATTTATTCGTCCCCTAGCAAGTTTTCAAGTTGCCATTGGCTTAATGGCATTTGTATACATTTGGCCCCCTTAAAAATTTGTTAGCCCCTGGAAGCCAGTTCGCCCCCATTCAGTACCTTGTCAGGCTACGAGCCTGGTGCAGTCACATGGGCGTCGACACTGCAGGAACCGCCCCAATCTTGTTCTCCGTTGCCGAAAGCCCCACCAAGTTGTTAAGGGGAAGCCATGGGGGATGATATTTCAATAGCCTTAGGCTTAGTATATGTGTGCATAATTTCCCAACGCTCTCTGTAGTTACCCTCCGGCCTGTTGCGACACATTCACCGGTCCTAAAAGCGATCGACGATTTATACCTGGTAGATCCCCAATCATAAAAATGTTATGCAGTAAAATAATTTTGTGGGGGAAAACGGGACGAAAGAGTACTCAGAATTAGGCGCGTAAAGAATTTAATTTAGAAATTATCCCTTTATATTGAGTAATTGAGCAGTTTTGGTTTTTCCAAATCATAGTGGCAACACGTATTTGAACTTTTGTACCTGGACAAGTTCAAGGAATATCTTTAGGGCAAAATATCGCTTTTAAGACCTTTAACCATTTGTAAAATTTCTTCATCGGAAGTTACTATCTGGGTCTAATTATGGAAAACAAATGAGGTCTACAAAGCAGCACACTCATAAACATTCATTATTTGTATAACAGGCGCGGATCCAGACATTTCGAAAGGGGGGGGGGGGCTGAAAACCCCCTTGAATATTCTCCTAGATTGACATTATGCTAATTTTCGCGTATTTGTTATTGTTGATGTAGCGAAAAGGGGGGGGGGGCTGAGCCCGAGGAAGCTCCCTCCCCCTTGGATCCGCGCCTGAGTATACTAACATCTGTGCAGTATATAAAGTTAACTTTGTGTACCAGATTTAGTCTTTCAGAGACTTCGGGAGTTCAATACATATTCATTGCATTCAGTTTATATTTATCTCTTCGTTTTCTAACGTACGTATGAACAACATGAGTTACAGACCCAACCAAAATATTGACTGCAGACTTTAAGGTCAACAGGAAATGCTGAGCTTCGGCAACATTGTTGCGCTTGTTTAAAGATACTTTGCCACACACAAATATCTTATTGCCTGTACTGATAGGCACAATTATTACAACGCCCATAAAGCAAAAATTGAATATAGACCTACTACTTTGAAAAGCGGAAAAAGAAAAGAAAATGAAATTAACTTGTGAATGAGGTGTGCGGATGTCTCATAAGATTGCCTTTTTGAGGAAATTATGGTTCTTTCGTTTACTGCCGCTTTCTTTAAAAACTACGCAATTCTGCGCATAAATCAACATCGGCACAATGGACTGATAAGCTAATCCATGCAATTTACATGCGAGTAAACCATTTTTCAAATGTAGACAATTCGCATGTAGATAAAACAGTTCTCCAATATTTGATTTTCTTCAATGTTTATTGAAAATCACTCAAGTCTAAAAATTTCATGGTGACCGTAAAGGCCTTTTTGTGTATGCGTTTTCAATAAATCCTTTAAGGGCTTACTGTAAAAATACTTTTAAACAAGTCAGCAAAATACATTCGACAGTTTCTAAAATGCTTCATAATTTTATCTTCAATTGTATCCGATATTTCATTACCGTACTTCTTTTATAATTTTTTTTCGCTATGCCTGAATAATTATTATTTATACCCGATAGTATTTATTGATCTATTTCTTGATCAAGGAATAAAAACAAATTAATGATACGAATATATTAACGATAAACCATTAATCGAGTATCATACTCATTCCCCACACGTTACTGACAAGCTTGGATATCTGCTTTTTCTGTACTTCCATGCCTTTCCTTTGGTCAACATATGTACATCAAAGCAGTCAAAGCTTCATATCCTCATTTGTGAGTGTTTCGAGCAATGCGACACTTAGCATGGCAATGCAACAGTTAATCGACTGTGTAATATTTAAAGACAAAATTCGTCTGCACCGTATTTGTGACAAAACATCAAGTTGCTTACATAATACATTTGTTAGTTCCTCATTTCCTTTCAATGCAGATTTTCCCTGCATTTTTAATTTTTCCTCACTTCACAACAAGCTAATGCAGAAAACATTTTTTGGACTTTTTCCTGCAATCAAAAGGAGTTTTGGTCCAGTATTGTTGCTAATTTTTTAAGTGATTAATTTATTCATTAATCATTTTGGTCTAGTTCCTTCAGTCAAGTAGCTGGAACTCATCCTGTCCACCCCCTGCTTTAACAACTTTCCAATCTGTGTGACAGTTTTATTTTCACTGCAGCTTAGGTTGGACAGCATATTACAGCAAATTGAAGATATATACAAGCGGATGCAATTTGTTTGGTTCTTAAATTCGTCACATTTTCATGTTTGCTTTTATTCGATATTTCATTTCCTTATTTTTAATCTATAGATTTCATCACCACGTGAAGGTAAATTTTATATACATTAGAAAGCGTTTATTTAGGGTAAATGTTTTGTTTTTTATCCTTTATTTATTCAATATTTCATTACCTTATTGCTTTTATCGGAATCTCTCTGTGAAAAAGTAATTATTATTATAATTAACGATAAATCACTAATCGAATATAATACATCACTTTAATGCTTTCGATACTGATTTTCTCTTGCATATATAACTTTTTGTAACTTTACAGCAAGCTACTGCCGGAAAAAATTGTGAACTTTTGAAAAATTTTGGTCCCATGGTTGATTCAGTTGAATTTTTAACTGCTTAATATTTTCATTAATCAATTGAGTGAAATCATGGAACTGGAAATCTTGGAGTTCGTCCTTTAATGTCTTGCAAATCCGTCCAATAACTTTATTTACACTTTAGCTTAGGAACGACAGCAGCTTACAATAAATTGAAACTATTTACAATTACATGTCATGGTTTCTTTAATGGTTCATTTTTCAGCATTCGAATTTTTCAACATTTCATTACCTTATATTTACAGAATTCTTCACCATGTAAAAATAATTATTATTTTAACCCGAAAGTATTTTTTACCCTGGAATAAAAATCCTATGTAGTAAATTATATCAATAAATCTTATGTATACTGTTAATTGCTAAATGCTAATTTTCTCCTTCACATTTAGCTTGTCATAACTTAACAATAGGCAATGCCAAATTAAAATTAAGTAGTTTTTTATGACTCCTTAGGATTTTGATCCCATACTTGATCAATTACTTTTCAACCGATTAATTTATTTATTAATAATTTTGTATGTTAACTTCATTCATGGAGATGAAGCTCTTCTAGTCTACTCTAATAACTTGCAAGTCCAAACAATCATTTTCTTTTCTTTGCAGCGCAGAAAAGACAACAAATTGCAATAAAATGAACTATATATATATATATATATACATATATATATATATATTTAGGGTCTTGTGGAGGTCAAACAATATATATATATATATATATATATATATATATATATATATATATATATATATATATATATATACAGATAAACACAGACGCATTTAAACTAAGGTTCAAAGGAGGATATGTTATCTCTCTAAATAGAAAAATATTGAAATGTAGAGTGATATGATTAATGGTAAAAACGGACAAAATTCTGTAAAAAATAATCAAGTGGTTAGAGGAGATAAACATCAATGATATCCTCAAGTTTAAAATTGAAGGAGTATAATTCGTCAAAAGCAATATGAGCTGGCTGACCTCCTTCTCCAGATACTTGTTGTCCAATATAAGCAATTAAGTCACAGCAGAACACGGGATAAAGAACTGAGAAAATCTTATCACTGTTTATTACTTTCACCATAGAAACGGGCGTATTATGAGTATATGACCACTTACAACTATTCAAGAAACTGACTCACTAGAATTAATTGTGAAATAAACAGAATGTGTTGTACCTTACTTGCTTCTATTCTAAGTTAAAACCTTTCGTCAGTGAAATAACGCCTAAAGTAGTCGGGGAGATTTCTATTCAGATTAATTTCATACTGTGTGAAATTTGTATGCGGGAGCCTCTTTCACACTGTGCGTGATATGGTACGACTGTATAAAAATTTTATAGGCCCTTTTTTACACTGCAGGCAACTTTTCCCAATCAGTAATGTCCCAATCAGTAATGTGATAAAAGAAAACGGCACGTCTTTTTCGAGATTGGGCACACCAAATATTGACGGCGACAAGTGGGGGGAAACTCTAGAGCTATTGTCATGCCAATGCGTCTGTCTGTCTCTTTGTGTTTCCGTATGCCTGTCAAAATGGTTAAATGGTTGATAATTATCGTAACAGGGAGTATGGTATAGTTCATTTAGGGTCTTGTGGAGGTCAAACAATGAAATCATGGAAGAAGGCTTCAGTTCCATAGGTTGTGTCTGAATCTTATTAAATGTCGCTATAGTGTTCAGCATATTACTAGCCGCAATGGTCTTACTTAGGAAGTAGGTCAACGATCATTTCAAGTCACAGAGAGGTAAAAGAATCAGAATCATATAAGAGCTTTGGAAGCCTGGGGTTGTATCTGAATCCTATCAAACTGAGCCATAGTTTGCAGTAGAAAATGGGTCAGCATAATTGTACTTTGTTACATGCCAAATGTCACAACAACTGGAAAAAAGGCGGTGACCGGCCGGACTTAAACCAATTGGTTAGAAACTAAGCCGTAAAACCAAATCTAACTCTAACTCATGTACATGCCACATGGCATTGGGGGGCTTATGAGGGTAGGTAGGAATATCAATGCCAAACTATTTCCCCGTAAGGTAGTTTTGATTCCTTGCGATTTAATAGTTTGCCCTGAGATTTATAAGTTGATGGGCTTGGCTCTGATCTGGCACGGCTGTGACCACTGATAACTGCAGTAGGCCTACTGAAGGTGCCAGATCATGACTGTCCAGGTAATATGTCTCTTGCACCGTATTAAACGTGTAGACGTCCGTCGAGGGGTTTTAGACTTCTGGAAGTAGATCTCTAATGTAACTACGTAACAAAAATTTTGAGGGAAATGAAATCGAGCTACTGCAGCCTTAGTGCTTTTGTTTCTTGTCGTAACGCGTCGCCTCGCGCCTAGTGTGAAAAAGGCCTTTAGTGCTCTTACTGTGACGTCACTTCAACAAGTTACAGCAAAAATACAGCTACGATGTCCGTAACCGAACTGCGCAATTTTTACATGATATTTAGTACATTCACTCTTATTTATTCCTGTTGGTTTTTCTAATCGCAAATTTCATTACCGACGTGTCTGTTTCTCACGATGTGTAGAAGTACATTATTGCAGGACACTATCAAAGTGAATATCATTTTATGGCATCCAGCCCGTTTCAGATGAAGTAAGATTCTGCAGAATACTTCACCTGCGATAAACAATAATGTTACAGAGAAGTTTGAAATCGGCATTATGAAATATTTTTAAGTTTGAAACTAATTTCTGTATCACGTTCGAATCATGGTCTATACATGCTGAAAAACTATTCAAAGAATGTCTATTAGGATATCCCATAAGATATAAATGACTGCTATGACCGTAATCGTCATAATCGATAACTGCCATGTATGTTTTTCCTTCCTGAGCAAGAAAAGTGTTTGTTTTATATACAATCCAGCTAAAAAGTAACATTTTAAGATAAATTATATTTGTCGAATGAGAAAAAGGGAAACACGATATTAAGAACACCTATTATTTAGCAGCACTATTAAAATAACGCACGGAAATAGTCTATTGGTAGTTTAAGACCAGGAAAGTGTTAAGGAGATACAACGACAAAATCTGTGAGACAATGCTACTTGAAAATGATCTAATTCTTTTCAGACATCAAAATTTGATTGACGGGTCTTTTTGTTCCTATCGTTAAACCTCTGTTGATTAAACCCACCAATGATGATCTCCTCCTTTTTTTTCCAAGTAATTCCAAGACAATGGTCATTTTTTGTACGTGCTTTGTAGTAAGTTTTGTTTGCGCCAATGACTCATAGTTAATCAGGAATTTTAGTAAAACGACTGGCAACATCAGTTTAATTAATGTGCTTTAACTGTGTCCTCACGATTTTAAAATGCCATCTGCTGGAAACATTTTTCAAGCCTATACATTTCTCTCAGGTTTTTAGCAAATTTTCCCATCATTAAGAAACATGTTTGAAAATTAAGTTGTAAAAGAAATTCTTAGCTGACTTTAAATGAAATGATATTTAGTGCGACGAATTACGACGTAAGGTTAAAATTTCACACTTTTGATTGACGGCTGGCAACGAAAAGTTAACGAGTTCAACGCAGGGGTGTATCTTCTCATTGTCCTGTTGACAATGCACCAACTGATCCTAGTTGATCTGGGGCGGTATTCACTAACATTTGCGTAAGTCAAAATACTTACGAACTGCGTAAGTACTTTCTTAAGTGGTATTCACGAAAACAACTTACGCAGTTCGTAAAGATACGCAGCGTAACTACAATACATGTGCATGAACCAATCGTGTGTGCGGTTAAATCTTGCTTTGTTACATTTTGAACCAATCACATTGACTGTTATTGTTAGAACGACGCACACGGTCTTCTGTGGCGCGCGGTCCTACAATCTACACAACTGTACACAACGCGTGCTTCAGTATGTGTTACTATGGATATTTTGTACTTACGACAACTCTGAAGTTTGCGTAAAGTTACGCAAAATATTTACGCACTTTTCTCTTCGTGAATACCAACTAAGCAAGATACGCTTCGTAAGTCTGACTTACGCAAGTTTTTGTGCGTAAGTATTCTCTGTGAATCCGGCCCCTGGGTATTAAGATAAAAGTTTTGAGAAGAAAGGCAAGTCTAGATTACTGTCGATAACGAGCAGTGCTTCAAAGAGTCTATACAAGCATTGTTTTTCCTTCCTAACCCCTCCTCGTTGGGACACACTCAAGGATTTGTTGAAAATCCTCATCATTTGGCTAAGGAGTTGTGTAAACGCTCTCAAGATATTAGAGCTCATATGAAAAACCCTTACATGAAGCATCAGCCAAAAAGACGTTTCTAGGGTGATTGGTATAGCTTGACCTTTGGATGCAAAGCGTAAACATTTAAGTGACTACGATTTACGTAGTCAATCACTGAGAATTTAACATAGCATAGTCACTTACCGACTGTGAAAGCAATTACGAATACATTCAGTACGATGAGAGCAACAGATTCCTCGTCTTCGTATTTGTAAGGAACACCAATTACAGCAACAAGAACATTGGCAAGGATAGCCGTCAAGGCAAATATCTAGGTTAAAAGATAGTGTAGCTGATTCAACTCATAACGGTCAAAGCATTAGACAATATGTCTTGTTCAGTTAAATTTTTTATTTAGTCCGAAAATTGTCAATGAAACAATCAGACTTCAAAGAAAAAAGTTTTATGACATGAATTTAAATGGCTTATGTAAAACTTATACAACAGCAACATACCTGTAGCCACTGTTCAAATGTACTTTTCATCGGCCTATGTCGTGCATGTAAGATCAAAAACACCATCGACATACCAATAGTGAAGACAACCGTGAGTACATTTCCCCACCCTAGCAATGTTATAAGTGCAGTTTGGGTGATCTTTCGTGAAAGCTCAACAATCTCCCAGTACCAGTACTCAGGTTTGTAATTTTCACAGAGAAAGCTCATCCAGATAGGTTTTAATGTGCTTGTAGAGGATTCATGCAGGAAGTTTTTTACATCTCTTCCGGGTTCTTCATTTATTGCATCAAGGGGGCCGGGAGATCCGTGCAAGGTAATGAACTTTACATTATTTCTCAGAACAAGAAATAAAACAAGAGGGAATCCAACGACGTATACCACTATTGCAATATGCACAAACACATGATACATTTTCAAATCTTTGCAATCTATATCATAATCAGACCGTAGAAGTGTCTTGCAATGGTTCTTTTCGGTATCCAAACAAAATATTTCACATGCTGCAGGGTGAAGCTGGAAGACTGTGCTACATATTGATGGGTAGGTAACAAATAGTACAACGAGTGCACTCGTAAAAATATTAGATTTCAGTCTCTGCTTGTAACTGTCAAAGGATGTAGAAATGAGGGTAAATCTATTTTTCCACTTGTAACGTGCTGTCATTATCCAGTAGAGGAAACAAAATGTAGAAATAAGCGTACAAGGTATCATTATACCTATAACAAATTATATTTTTGGATTGAGTTGCAATTTTTCGTCAAAACATTTAGGTCTAATAATTACCCGAAAGATATTCAATTCAATAAGAGATACAACGTCCCCAATGACCTTTAAATCCTTTGTCCATTTAACATCATGCACTGATGAAAAAAATTTGCCAATCACCTGGTAAAATCCTAACACAAGTTTTACTCGGGATATAATTTTATCGAACAAATTTCGTTCTGGAGTGGTGCGACTTTTCTCCATTTTGTAAAGACGAACGCCAACAGCAAAAACAAAGACGAAGAAGCAGCAGAACAAACCTAAGTTAGTGTAATACCTTGCAGACGTAGGACAAGAAATACAGCGATTCAATACTGAGTAAAATCTTTGATCACATTTGTCACAAAGCCATCCTTTGTAGCCGACCGAGCATGTGACTTCCATATGATCCTCGGTAGGAACACAAGTATTCTGTTTGGGACATTCAAAAGCTCGTGGGAAGCTTCCGTTGTATTGTGTAAAGGATCCAAACATCCAGTTTTCAATCTTTTGTTACGGCTTGTGGTCGCGAGTCAAACCAATAACAGCGAAAGATCACAGAAGAACGAGATTAATATTCAACAACTTAATGATTATTTACAATCTCCTTATCTTACTTAAATTTACAATAATTAATTAGACTTACTCACAATCCTTTACTTAATATTTGCCTGGTCTGGTCCAAGGGCTGGTAGTGCATGCACGTTGACGATGGCACAGTGGTAGACCTGCAGCGTGCTGTAGCGTAGGAACTGGTTCCACGAGCGAATAACGACAAGGCTAGCGATGATGGACGATAACAATCTCAATACACAGCGTAGAAACGGCGTAAGGCAATTTATCAGAAGTGTTCAGTGTCAGTGGCTGGCTTATGATATCTCAGTAGTGTGACAGTCTGGTCTCGTTGAAATCTCCCCCAGAATAGTTGTTGAACTGCCTTTTATATGCTAGGCTTTTATTCGAGAACTCTCCAGAATTTAACAGAAACCTCTAGTGTACACAGTCCAGCAATTACGAGAACGTTCCTTAATAGAAACTTCTAGAACACACAGTAGTTGAATAACGATAATGGCAGCTTCTTCGAAGTGTTGCCAGGTCGCTGCTATAATTGGGACATAACGTAAACAGTTCTCACTTCTAGACAGTTCTAGAAAGGCTGCGTTGAAGTTGAATTCTCTGGAACTTTCCATTCGCTCGTCGATGGATTCAATCCGGTGTTCCTGACAGGTCGTCTTGTAACACTCCCCCCCTTGAAAAAGTTTTGGACGTCTCGGACAAAACTTAAGTTACAATATTTACAGTGTATAACTTTACAGTAATAACTACAGTATGTATATTATGTAGTCCAATATTCAATGGAAGGTACAATTATAACATATAATTTGTCTTGCAAGGTGATGACACATGAATACAGTAACATCATCAATACACAGTGTGCCATAGTTAACACTAAATTCCAAAACTTACAGTGATATCTTCAACATACTGCATCAAATCAAATTCTTGACAAAGAGTCTGGTACAACATTGTCTTTCCCTTTAATATGCTTAATATCTACATTATATGATTGCAGAAATAAACTCCACCTCATCAATCTTTGATTCTTATTCTTCATCTTAGATAAAAATGTCAAAGGGTTATGATCAGTGTATACAGTGATAGGGAAACTAGTAGTTCCCAAATAAACATCAAAGTGTTGAAGACCAAGTATCAAAGCTAATGTCTCTTTTTCAATTGTTGAATAATTCTTCTGGTGTTTGTCAAATTTCTTAGAATAATAACAAACAGGGTGATCAACACCATGCTCATCAGCTTTGAAGCAAAACTGCTCCTATGCCATTGTCACTGGCATCTACTGCCAACTTAAATTGCTTCTCAAAATCTGGAGCAATCAACACTGGTGAACTCATTAGTGCCTTTTTCAATGATTCAAATGCTGCTTGGCAATTATCCGTCCAATTAAACTTTTCATTCTTCTTTAATAATTTTGTCAATGGTGCAGCAATGTCAGAGAAATTCGGACAAAAACGTCTGTAGTAACCAGCCATGCCTAGGAAGCGCATGAGCTGCCTTTTATCAGTTGGGGCAGGGATTTTGTCAATGCCCTCAACTTTGGCCTTAATTGGTCTAACTTTGCCCTGACCAACCACATGCCCTAAGTATATCACATGAGCACAAGCAATCTCACTTTTGACCAAATTGACAGTCAAATTAGCTTTGGCAAGCTTGTCAAATAATGCCTTAACATGTTGTACATGTTCATCCCACGAGTTGCTGTACACAATAAGGTCATCAACATATACTTCACAATTTTCTAAATTTGACGTAAGGTTATTTACTAAGCGTTTAAAGGTCATTTGTGAATTTTTCATACCAAACGGCATAACCTTATACTGAAATAACCCATCTGGCGTCACGAATGCCGAGATTTTCCGAGCCCTCTCAGTGAGTGGTATCTCCCAGTACCCCTTTAGTAAGTCAAACTTTGACACATACGCAGCTTTCCCAATCCTATCAATACAATCATCGATACGGGGTATTGGATAGGAATCCGTTCTTGTGACTGCATTCACCTTTCGGTAATCAGTACAAAATCTGTACCCACCGTCTGGCTTGGGGACCAATATACAAGGCGAAGACCATTCACTATTACTAGGTTCTATAATGTCATGGTCCAACATATACCGAACCTCATCCCTGAGATGTTGTCGTTTTCGAGGGTTAACTCGGTAAGGATGCTGCTTGATTGGTGTGGCATCTCCCACATCAACATCATGTTCAATCAAATTTGTCCTAGTAGGATCATCTGAGAACAAGCATGCATATTCATAGATTAATGATTTCATTTCTGACTTTTCTTTGTGATCCAGATGACTTAATTTCTGGTCGAGATTTTTCAACACATCAGAATTTTGTAACTTAATACACATGTCAGGAACATTATTAGCCTTGGTCTCATCATTACTGAGTTCATGATCAGCATTGATAATACACACTTGATCACCTGTATCATTAGTGTTACTATTTACATCATGTACACTTTCATCCTTAGAAATGTCACAATCTTCTCTTTCATAATATCTCTTCATCATATTAATATGACATACTCTTTTAGATTTACGCTTGTCAGGTGTCAAAATGACGTAATTTGTGTCACTAACTTTTCTCTCAATGACATAAGGTCCTTGAAAGCGAGCTTGAAGTGGCTGACCAGAAACAGGCAAAAACACTAGCACCTTATCACCAGGCTTAAACTCTCTTTTCACAGTGGTCTTGTCGTACCACGCTTTCATTTTCTTCTGAGAGTGCCTCAGATTTTCCTGAGCAAGTTCACATGCTCCATGAAGACGATCTTTAAAGCGGGATACATAATCAAGTAGATGTATGTCTTCACCTGGATCTGATAACCACTTCTCCTTTAACAATTTCAATGGTCCACGAACTGTGTGTCCAAAGACAAGTTCAAATGGACTGAACCCAAGTGACTCTTGTATAGATTCCCTGGCAGCAAACATTAAAAATGGAATGCCTTCATCCCAATCTCTCTCATTACCATGACAATATGTCTTTAACATATTCTTCAATGTTTGGTGAAACCTTTCTAAAGCCCCTTGGCTTTCAGGATGATAAGCCGAAGACTTAATTTGGTCTATGCCTAACTCATATAACATCTGTTGGAATACAGTTGACATGAAATTAGACCCCTGATCTGACTGGATCTCTTTCGGCAACCCAAACAATGTGAAAAATTTAAGTAAAGCTTGTAAGACTGTCCGAGCCTTAATATTCCTCAGAGGTATTGCCTCTGGAAACCTCGTAGAAGCACACATAATGGTTAATATATACTGATGCCCTGCCCTACTCTTAGGTAGGGGACCTACACAATCAATGATGACTCTACTAAAACGGCTCTTCAAAAGCAGGAATTGGCTTTAAGGGTGCAGCCGGAATATTCTGATTCGGCTTCCCAACCATTTGACATGAGTGACAGGTCTTACAAAATTTGGCCACATCACTTTTAAGTTTTGGCCAATAAAAGTGATTTAGAATTCTGTGGTAAGTCTTATTGACTCCTAGGTGCCCTGCAAATGGCATTTCATGAGCAATACTCAGTATTTCCCTTCTATAGGTCCTAGGTACCACAATTTGATGGTAAATTCTCCACTCTTCATCTAATAGTGCATCAGGTGGTCGCCATTTACGCATCAAAATATTGTTTTTCAAATAAAAGCAGATTGGGACGTCTTTCGATTCATCCTCAGTGAGTGCACCAGCTATTAATGGCTGAAGCTCTTCATCATGTTGTTGTTGCACTGACAACTGGTCTCTGTGGAGTGTGTCAGACATTTTTGATTTTTCCTGTTTTACCCCCTCACTATGTGTGGGGCCAGGAGACTCACAATCCTGACTATCATTAAGATTAGTCATAAAAGATTGGCTGAGATCATACCAAGAATCTTCACTTTCATGAATATTTTCACTAGAATCTTTTCCAGACTCTGACTCCTCCTTTGGGAGTGTTGTTCCATTTTTAGGAACTAATTCCTCAATTTTAGAGGGCGGATGATAAAGTTTATCATCCTTATTTTCAGAAATCATACCCTCATTTTTAGAGAGTGGATGTTCAAGATTATCATCCTTACATGATTCCCTACTTGTTCCACTTTTGGGAACTGTATCCTCACTTTTGGAGGGTGGATGTTTAAGATTATCATCCACGGCGAGCTTTTGTGACATAGCTCTAGTGACAGCACAGGCAGGGAATAAATTTGGAAATTCCTTTTCTAATTGCTCTGTGTTGTTATAATCACATGGTTTATCTGTCAAAATTGCATTGGCTACTACCTTTCCACCAGCTAGGTCATTGCCTAGCAACAGAGATACCCCCTTTACAGGTAGAGTAGGTCTGACCCCTACTATGACCGACCCAGAAACTAAGTCTGACTTCAAATTAATTTTGTGAAGAGGGACAGAAATAAATCCACACTCAACCCCCTGAATTAGTACATTTGCCCCTGTGGAAGTAGAGTCCGATAATGGCAAAACTCCATCAAGAAGCAACGACTGAGTTGCGCCTGTATCACGCAAAATTTTAATTTTGACGGGTGGATGAGCTGAATTCCCATCTAGGGAAATAAACCCCTCAGACACGAATGGAAGGTATTCTTCCTTAATTTTGTCGTTAGAATTAGGCCGTAAAGTCACGACTACCTCAGAAGAATTCTCTGCATTGGCTAAGGCATTGGAGGCTGTTTCAGTCTCCTTTAATTTTGCCAATGTGAAGCAATTTGCCATTGTGTGGCCTTTTTTGTGACAGAAACCACAACTTATGTCTTTAAAGGCAGCTTTGTTTGAGCTGACCTGGTCGTTCTTTTGACGACTCGAATCTGGTTGTTTTTTACCAGAATTTGTTGGAGAGATAGAACCAGACTGAGATCCACTGTTACCTGTTGTGCCACTACTATTGCCATATTTCTTATTTGGCCTATTAAACTGACCCTTGTTTTGAGTCTGACCCACTTTACCAAATTTATGGGTAAGTGCATACTGATCAGCCAAATTTGCCACTTCCTTTAATTTATCAGCCTTATTTTCCTCAAGGTGAGTCTTAATGTCATCATTCACACACCGTTTGAATTCCTCGACCAGCATCAGTTGTCTTAAAGTGTCAAATGTGGAGACCTTTTTGGAAGCACACCATCTGTCGAAATGCCTTTCTTTTTGATAAGCAAACTCTACGTATGTTTGTGTATCCGCCTTACGATACTTTCTAAATTTTTGGCGATAAGCTTCAGGCACCAATTCATAGGCTTGTAATATGGCCTTTTTAACCTTATCGTAATCCATGCTGTCCTCTATTGACAGAGTGGAATACACTTCTTGAGCCTTGCCAGTGAAATTACTCTGGATGAGTATGGACCATTTATCTCTTGGCCACTTTAGTTGCTCACCCAGCTTTTCGAAATGGTTAAAGAATTTCTCCACATTATCCTCCTGAAATTTGGGGACAAATTTTACGTGCTTAGAAACATCGAATCCCCCAGTATCCAAGCCTATTTTAGGGTCTGAGGCTTTTATGACCCCTAACTCTAGTTGCTTCAACCTAAATTCATGTTCTCTTGCCTCCCTTCTTTCTCTTTCTTCTCTTTCCTCCCTTTCCTTTTGCATTTGCATTTCTCTTTCCTCTTTTTCCCTTTCTCTCTCCATTTCTTTTAATCTAACCTCCTTATTCATTTCCATTTCAAGCCTTTTCAATTCGAATGTGTTGTCAGTTGGCACAGTGATAGCTGTTTCCAATACTGTACTAGGCAGAATACTTTCATCCACAAGATATTCTAGAACATGTTTTTTAATCTCGTCCTTCCGCATTAAAGGCTGAAATTCAATGCCATAATGTTTTGCGACCTTTACAATCTCAGACTTCTTTAATGAATCTAGTTCCTCGACTGAGGGACTAGCCACGAATTCATCTAAGTTGAATGGCATTTTGAAGTTATATATATCAAGCATTCAACAAACAAATAAGAAGTCTGGGCAAACACAGTTGCTTACGATTCACAACAGAATTTCTCGAATTTTCTAGTATTCTTCGTTCCCGGATGTTAGGCCACCAATTCTGTTACGGCTTGTGGTCGCGAGTCAAACCAATAACAGCGAAAGATCACAGAAGAACGAGATTAATATTCAACAACTTAATGATTATTTACAATCTCCTTATCTTACTTAAATTTACAATAATTAATTAGACTTACTCACAATCCTTTACTTAATATTTGCCTGGTCTGGTCCAAGGGCTGGTAGTGCATGCACGTTGACGATGGCACAGTGGTAGACCTGCAGCGTGCTGTAGCGTAGGAACTGGTTCCACGAGCGAATAACGACAAGGCTAGCGATGATGGACGATAACAATCTCAATACACAGCGTAGAAACGGCGTAAGGCAATTTATCAGAAGTGTTCAGTGTCAGTGGCTGGCTTATGATATCTCAGTAGTGTGACAGTCTGGTCTCGTTGAAATCTCCCCCAGAATAGTTGTTGAACTGCCTTTTATATGCTAGGCTTTTATTCGAGAACTCTCCAGAATTTAACAGAAACTTCTAGTGTACACAGTCCAGCAATTACGAGAACGTTCCTTAATAGAAACTTCTAGAACACACAGTAGTTGAATAACGATAATGGCAGCTTCTTCGAAGTGTTGCCAGGTCGCTGCTATAATTGGGACATAACGTAAACAGTTCTCACTTCTAGACAGTTCTAGAAAGGCTGCGTTGAAGTTGAATTCTCTGGAACTTTCCATTCGCTCGTCGATGGATTCAATCCGGTGTTCCTGACAGGTCGTCTTGTAACACTTTAAATTTTCCACAAATTTTCTATACTTTGTAACGTTTGCATTAGAAAAATTCCAGCTCCAAAAATATCCCCGTTTAATGGATATGTACTCTTTTCCAGAGCAGTTTATTCCTTTCTCAATACAAATAAAACATGGTCCAAAGCGATCTTTCCGTGCGTAATTAGCTTTACAAAAACATGCTCTGTAACCCGCATGACGGGTCATATTTGTTCCTTTAGGACATTCCAAGCAGTCTTTCCTAGACTTTCCTGATCCATTTTTCACGTATCTACCAAAGGGGCATTTTTCGCAACCTATTGTCTTGTTATCGTCTAGTATTACACCTATTTCATCTTGATAAAAGCCACCTTTTTCAAAATACAGAAAATAAGATAAAACATGAAGAAAGAAGGTATATGATATAAAGTACAGATGATTTTATTTTCTGCCAGGCATCTAAATTGAGAGAACCCTGGCTTAATGTTTTGACCTCTGCTGAGCTGCAAATGAAGACTCAACAATAACAGTAAACGTTACCATTACCAACAATGCTTGATCTAGCAAAGGCCTACAAATAGTTTGAATTTTAAAATGAGGAATCATAAAGTGTAATTTGTTAGCCTTTGGAACATGCGAGGAAAATAGGGGATGGAAGACCCTTCCCCTTCAACCTCCTCTCCTCCCCCCCCCCCACTATCCCTTAAAATGTAAAAGGGGCGGAGAAAGGAAAGAAATGAAGAGAAACAGAAAGGAGAGAGAGAGAGATGAGAGAGAGAGGGAGAGAGATTAAAAGAGGAAGAAATGGACAAAATTACTTGAAATTGTATTTGACATATATCTTTCTGCGGGGGTTGAGTGGACCTTCTATGCATTAAAGAGGTTGGGTACCAGACGGATGGCTACACGGACAGCTGACTGACAGAGCCTTTGCGCTGGTCTACATTACTATGAGGAGAAGATACTGATACAGGCGTTGAGGGTGGATTCGGTGATGACCTGTAACACTGAACTATGGTAAAAAATTCATAGTACAACATCCATCTGCAATCTAGGGGTAATGAGATGCTAAAGTTTTGCCATATAGGTGCTTTTTCAACCATTAAAGACAACAAGGACAAAGAAAACTTGCAATGACGCGGGCTTCTGTGTCCCCTCCTGATTTATTGCAAACCTCTTCTCAGAAGAAAACTAGCGACAAACAACCCATATTGCATGGGTGACCTTTGCACGCCCGACAGTTTTTTAATCGAAATTTAAAAACTTCCAAAAGTTACTTAGGCAAAAGATTTGGAATGAGTGGTTTTTGTATTTTAATTATTTACTGTCACAGATACTTCACAAATACCTAAATTTTCGGGCCTTTACCTGCTGGATTCGTTTCCATATTTTTTCAATACATTTTTGAAATTATTTTTATTTATTCACAGGCTCAAAGTGTTACATTGATGCCCTACTACATAGGTGTGTTTACGAAAATGCGAAGATTTTAATTACCTTCATAACATGGGCGTCGGCAAAAAAAAAAAAAAAACTGGGGGGGGGGGGCTTTTAATTGATCAAATCAGGGGAAATTTTTAGTCCCACAAAAGAACTTAAGTGCTAAATGATGGCGCCTTTAACATGGGTGTAGCCAGGATTTTGCTGGGGGGGGGGGGGACAGTAGGCAAACTATCTAAGCGTATAGCGCCACCATAGTTTGCCGCGAAGCGCCAAGAAAATTTTGGCCCAAATGCCTCTCAGATCGCTGAAAAGGGCACTTCCCAGGCCTTGTGAGTTGCATCTAAACATTTTCTGTTTTGAAACCTCATATCCTGGAAAGTTTCTAGCAATATCATGAAAAGAAAATGTTGATGTTATTTTTTCTTCAAGTTTTTTTTTTCAAGTTTTTGGTTTTCCAGACTTGCCCTCCTCCACACGCCCGTACTTCATAACTATGGTTAAAGCAATTATCTGAAAACTGAATGTACATCTTTCAGTACGCGCAACCGTCCAAAGCTAGGAAAAATTCTTAGATATGCCCTTAGACCTCATCAGTGTCCTTTAAATGACGTGCACTAAGCCATTAACGTGCCTGGAATGTCTTTAACTTTAAGTGGGTCTCCTCAACATAGTATCTGGAGCGGATTTTCTGTGTTCTAAATAATTGATATTGACAAGCGTTTACAGATATTACATTAGCTTACCTCTGGACTCCCCAGGGGGCTTAAGACTGGACCCTGGACATCACACATACTAACTCACGCTTCGTGCTTGTGGTTCACCAGGGAGTTGCTATTTGTCAAATAGCAACTCCCTGGGTGCACCTTTGTTGCCCCTAAGACTTGTCATAGTGCCCCCGTCCTTCTAAACTTTTTGGATACGGGCCTGCCTTGTAAGTATCACTTCCGGCAGTATGGGAGGTATTTCAGAGAGGATTGTTTAGTTCGCTACAACTCGCTGTATAATGATGACACTCCGCTTATGTTGAAGTATGATGGTCCTTCTTGGCAAATATCTCCACCTCTCTAAAAGTTTGTAAGTTTCTTTGTAAAAGCCTTCCTAAACTAGGCCCCTACTAAAACTTCGTACTCAGCATTGATAAAAGAGTCTAGCTACATTACTGCTCGCTTCACCTCCTGAGAAGTACCTATGGTCATTTTGTGCAAATAAATCAAACTTTCGAAAAGTATCACGTAGCAGAAGAGAAGAAGGTTATTTAAACGAAATGCAAAACTTTTAAGAACTCAAAACTGTTGTAAAACGTTACCGCGGGGACAAGAGACGCACTGTCCTTTCCTACTAAATGTTCCCCTTGGCAAGGAGAGCAAACGAGTCTTTCGTCACAGCCGAATCCCCCTGCTTCCAAGATCATAGCTTCAGCACTACCCACATGAAACTTTGGAACATACATAGGAGTTACACATATTCTGAAAAGAAAAAAAAGGCACACGTTGTAAATTAATGTTTAGGTAAAAATGAATAATTTTGTCTTGGGGTAGTGGTTCTTGGTTTCTTGGGTTGGTTGGTAGGATGTTAATTATTTCAACGAAAAGAAACAACAAGAGAACGGTATCTTACAGATTAACGTTTAGCCTATGTGCATAGCGAAGATATCTGCAATCGATGAAACTGCAAAAGAATATAAAAAAGACGGTACAAAGTAAATAACTAAGATGTAAGAGACAATATTATTGGTAAGTTGTCTTACTTCTTGACATAACAGTATGTCTACCGTACCCTAATCAAGAATGAACTTTGTAAAAGAACCGAACACGGGACAAACGGAATACTATAGAAATGATCGATATTAAATATTTAAAAGTTGTGCAGAACGGTTTGACGGTGTAGATTTCGTCAAGATGTACAAATAGATAAGGCTAGCCTAAAACATTCGCGTCCGCAGAAAAAAAATCAGGGGGCAAAATTTTTTAGGGGGCCCAACTTTTCATGGGAAATATTTTACTCCCATAAAGAGTTCAGATGCTACTTTTGCACACAGTGTTGACAAAGGCGTAGCCAGGAATTTGTCAAGGGGGCGAAGCCCATATACAGACTCTCAGCGCTCCGCGCCACCATGGATTGGGGCGGAGCGCAAGAAAATTTTGGCCCAAAAATGCTTCCCAGATCGCTGGAAATGGCACTTCCAAGGCCTATTTACCGCATATAAATCAATATCGTGAATATAAACTCTAAAAAATACCAAAAATATGTTCGGAGGGGGGGGGGAGGGGCTGCTTGGGCCTGAGTGTTGATATTTTTATTCAATTCCTGTTTTGAGAGTAGAAATTCACACTGAGTGAACTGTTAAGAAATGTTGATGTTATATTTTTTCGTTGTTTTTCTTTTATTTTTTCTTCCTATTTTCATATTTTTGATTTTCCAGGGGGCAGGTGCCCCCTTGCCCCCCTCCGGACGCCCATGGGCGAAAATATCAAAGAATGAAAACGTCAAACGCAAGAAATATAAAGGTGCTCTCCGTTTTGGAACCATACTTACTTTGTTCGTGTGCTTGAGTGTAGCTAGCACAACAAAGACAAGCACAATTTGTAAAAGGTGGTCCCTCCTCAGGCTTAGTGAGACATTCATGACCACTATAGGCAGATAGGGAGGGAATTAATTATTAACATGTTCACAAGTGCTAAAGTATTTGCCAATGGGGATCTGGCCGATTTGCTGGAATTGGAATTTACCCCTCTTCCCCTATTTACTTTGTATGAGATTAAATCAACATTTGATTAGCATTTCCCGGGCGTTTTTGCTTTTACTAGCAAGGAATTGGATTTCACGGTCTGCATTGAAATAATAAAGAGAGAATTTGGAAAGTTCATCATGGAGTTTCTAAATGCGTGGAGAATCTAAAAACATTTTTATGATACTACACTAAGATGGGATAGTGCGGGTTAAAAGTGTCTAATAAGGAACCAACCATGTTTCTTTTGTATTGGCGGGTCCGTATGATTGAAAGGTACTTAACACAGAGTTTTGTCGATTTTTTTACAGTTCGATAGAGGAGACCTCCTTCGACTAGACAGTTTTTAGGGATTCTTGTATTTCGCTGAGTACTTCCTACAGGTAAGCTGTACATGTGGTTCTGGCCGTGTGGAATGTTTTGAAACGCTTATGAAAAAAAGTTATACTTAAAGTATACATTCTTTAAAGAGCGAAGGAACGGGATGATAAAAAAATCGCAAACTAAATTCAATCCTATCTAAGATTGTGCAAAAAAGAAAAAGAAAAATGATGTCAAGCAAGAAATGGTGATTGTGAGGCTTTTAACCTTTTTTGTTCGCTCCACATATAAAACGTCCTTGGTTTCAGCACCGACTGCATTGAAGAATTATCCTAACGAACTTTTACTTCTAAAGTGTTAGGGTATTAAATTTAAATGTGGTCAAGTTTTACCATTTTTATGAACAAACTACTTATCATCCATTCCTTGATTATTTTTATGACTGGGGTACTTGAGATCATCTACAAAATGTATGGAACAGGGCTGATGTATATACATGAGATATTGGTCTCGTTAAAACTACTAAAAACCTCTTTCCCCTTCTCTATTACACCAATTGCCTCAAGGCTGGACGTTGCCATTGTCCAGATCATGACATGTGATACAGCTTGTTGGAAAGAGATAATTAATTGGCTTGGCGATGGAGATAGCCTCGGGTGTTAGAAAGTGACATAATTATAATCCTACCCCACGAAAGTCCCACTTTGTGGGGTCAGAAATCTAACATTTTTAGCGGGCTCAATACGGCATGTTAATCTTTGTTCTGGGAGGCCTTGCTCTAGCTTTGATTAAACGGGACAGTTTTTGGCTTGATTAAAGTTCAGTGGATTTGACCATGAAAATGATTGCTTAATTCGACATGATTTTCCTTTACACAGTTTTTTAACATTCAACCAAATAAGGTAGAGGTTTTAAGGACAATGCGTGACTCTACAGCTTCCCTTACGTTTCTATACCAAGGTCTTGTGGCATGTGGCATTTTAGAGAAACGTAGCCTTTAACTTTAATGCTGTAAATGGTCCTCGCAGAGGGCACATGGGCGTTGACATTTACATATTCTATTGTATAGACCTTTATATGTCTTTAGATTCTGTGAAATAAGGGTCCATTTTCAATTTCTATGTTGATAAAAATCCCCCAAATAAAAAGAGTAATTCGATGAGCTAGCCTGTGGAATATCTTGATGGTCTGCCTTCCATAGGTACATCTATCTCTCTTTTTGTTTATCTGTCCCTGTCTGTACATCCGTCCGCTTGCCTAGCTGTCTGTCTGTGTACTTGCCTATCTCTCCATCCGCCTATTGGTTGGAAACTGGGACGTGAAACCTCATCTAACTAACTAACTAACTAACTAACTCCATCCGCCTATAAAAACAGACTATCCTTGGATGATTTGTGTTTATAATAAAACTTCATTAGGCAAACTGATTAAAGGACCGTGAAAACCAGTGAAAAGAACAAGTTACAATGATTAATAAAAGTTTGAAGTCCCAAAATAAGTGTGGAAGCTCCATTGATTAAACGTAGTAATCTGACAGAAAAAAGAGCTGGTTACCACGGTAACCGAAAAATCTCGATAAAACTATACAGTGAAATATTAAAAACACAACGCTACTATAAAGCGGGGCATCTTAATGTGTAAAAGACAAAACAGACTAAAAATTCAAATATGATTTGACTTGAAACGTAAATGAAAGGGACGGCGGCAAAGAATAGCTTAAGTGGCCGACACTCATGTGTGAGTTTCATTTTTCCTTCATCTGGACTATATATCATTCGCTTTGGGAATAATAGTGTCAACATTGCAGGTGCTGTGAACTTGCACAACGAAAGTGAAATGAAAATTATTTGGATCATGTGGTCTAGAGTTAAAATGAACTTCTGATATTTATCTATCTTTGTTATGAATAAATTCGGACTTACGGTTAAGTTAAACCTTTTACAGACTGGCAGTGGAACATATCTGCTGTACGAACCATTTCAAACAAGTGGCTTAATAGATCAGATAATGACTAGGGCAACAAAGGCCTTCGAAACTTAAGAAATTTGTCCCCTTGCCTATATTTGTTAAAAGCGCTATCACCCAAAAGCATAAGCCTTGACGCGCTCTTCCTTCTCATTAACTACATCGTCCGCACAAATATGCTGAGGAGGCTGGGCTCAAAATAGTGTTATTAAGGGTTTGCATTCCTGTACATTGCTTTCTTTCTACTCACAGGTTTGTGTTGTTTTTAATCCCAGTCAAAGCTGTGCTGTTGATTTTGGTTATGGTATTACCGTACAGGTGACTGTAAAGAAGGAAACAAAAATGCTATTATCCGATGGTGTACTTAAAATAGCTGGTATCTGCGGCGACAATATACTTTGTCACCCCATGGAGGGTGTCGTTTTCGGCGAGGATTTTTTTTTTCACAAAAGGTGGCATAACTGCAACGTGGTGACATCTTGCAGTTGCAATTATGTTGAAAAGACCGCATACATTTCAGTTTCTTTTTGCCATGGGCCTGGCAACTGTAGTGGAGAAGTAGAGACATTCAATCTCTCTGAGGCATCTGATGTTTATAGGCGTCGTGATACATTTAGTAAGGCGCTTTGAAATGAGTTTATTTAAAACATTGTCATTATTTAGTACTCATTTGCTTTTGTTATTTTGCGTAGGTGTAAAAAAGAGCTGTGGGAGAGTTTTATTCATATAAGGTCGCTTTGATGTAAGACGGCAGGGTGCTATCTTTGATCATGTGTTTAGATATCGTCGCTACGTTATATTTTTCCTGTGTATGGGGGCCGCCCCCTTCCGTGACGCTGAAACCTCCATTGGACAGTCCTACAGCACCTTCAGTGCACCACAATTTGCCAACGGTAATGACATAAAGGGAATGGCGAAAACTAGATATTCGAAGTTACGCTAAAAGAGCGACAAACGTATTGCAATACTTTTATATGAGCCATTCCACCAGACCTGTATGATAATCTGACAGGTTGTTTCTTCACCTAGTTTCCGTGCTAGCTGCAAACATTCATGCTTTCCGAACTCCTCTAATGCATGCAAGGTAAGCACTGGCGTATTTAGGGAGGATAGGGGCATGCCCTTCTCCACCTCCTGCTCCTTAGACCCCTCCCCAGGCCGGCAATCACAGAACATACTGAGCTTGTGACACTTGTGACTTTTCACGTTCGCTTACTTATCAAAAACTTGTCTATAAATAATTAAACTTCTGAGGCCATTTGTAGGATACAACACTAGTTAATAATGATTGGTGTTACACCATTCTGTATTTTGAGCAATTTTGGTGGAACAACGGTCCATAAATGTCCCTTTATGACGTCACAAGTTACTTCAGAAATTGTAGCCTTTCGGAACTAAACTCGTAGAAGACCTTGACATATCGGTATTTACAGGGAAATATGGCCTTTTTCTCAAGTTGTCGTGACCTGTAAGAAGTCTTTGGGGAATTTTATTCGCAGGGGCTTCCGGGGCCTATTCCTCTCGTCCTCCACTATGTATCCTAATAACACCTAAGACGAACTCCAAGACCATAAGCAAACATATGGTACACCTTTCAACATTCAACACTCCTCAGGTGCAATATAGGAAAGGAGCTTCGTTCATACTTCGCTTCCATCTCTAGATATGAGTAATGGTCTGTAATTGTTGTCTGAAACACTTCTACAAGTAGCACTATGGGTCACGAAAATATTCTCCACAGATCTTGATTCTGTATTAGAACTTTTGGGGAGGGTGACTTAATGCGATCTTTAATCCTTTAAAGTGCAATCTTGATTAGATACATTGATATTACGGTAGTCAAATAGTAGATTTTAATACATTTAATTGTGCTAGCGAAAAACGCTGCCCCAAGCTGTGTGATGAAGTTAACCCGTAGTGTGATGAATACAACACAGATACTCACATTTGTTTAATATAAGCGCTGTCAAAAGACGCATTACTCAAAGATGACATGTTGTTTCCAAACAGATAACTAAGACGAAAATACAAGATAAGACATTACCCACAAATATTTCCTTTCAGGAGATAACGAGTTAGGTTTGCAAACAAACATTTTACAAGCCCGTAACCAAGGGGGCCCAGGGGTGCTCCCACGAGAAAAATTTCCCCTTGGGCTACGAAGTTTTAAATTTACATTGCCTCTATACATTTTTACACATCTCGACCAGTCAAATCCCCCTCCCATGTCTGGCTGAGTGCCTGACACCATGACAAACGCTCAAAGCTCAGACCCGTAGTCAAGGGGGGGGGGGCAGGGCAGGGCGAAGCCCCCATGAAATTTTTTGTCCCCTAGAGTGTTTCAGTTGAATCTTACCATTGACTTAATACTTTTGTACACATTTGGCAGCCCTGAAAAATTTTCGCCCCCATGGAAAAACTCCCCTCCCCCTCCAGTACCTTGTCTGGGTACGGGCCTGTCAAAGCTTCTTTTTCTTTAGCCAAGCTTCTTACATCTAAAGTTAATAGCAGACACTTACATACAGTTGAGATCTAGTCCTTTGAAGCAACCTTCATCTATTGTATTAATGTTGTTGTGGAAAAGAGTTCTGGGAAGAGGTGTTGCAAATACAAGTTAGTGGGTGAATATTAATTCAGTGGGAAACGTTGCACTGTCATGTATTGCCCGTGGTCGTCTTCATTATCATCATTTTAGTAACAGATATAATAATTTAACAACAATAAAAATGACATCAAATATAAGAGTGCAATTCACGGAGTTGCATATCTCATATGATAACACATTTCATTCAACGTGATGAAAGTGGCATTTATCACTTCACATAACCAATGAACATAAAATGTATGGAATAACATATTCTTAAGTGTTACTAAGAAATTTTTACCAGAGCCAACAATGCCTACATTATCAAGGCTTCTTCGACGGACCTCAGTCCGCAGTTTTCGTTTGCTGATTCAATATTGCAGTCAATTATTGCCTCCTTTACTGAGCCAACAACAACTTCCTCGGTTGAACTTAGCTACCTCACATGCACAAAGTCGGACGGTGTCAATCTACCTCAGATTCCCATATATTCCTCCTCAAGCATTGATCCGTGCCATTATTATACGTAAAGGACATTTGTATTTAAGGGATACGTTATCATATTCAATAAAAGTGATTTTTAAGAGATCTCATTTGTAATCTGTAGATACACCCTACTAAATAAATGATCCCCTTTGTCTTTGGTGGAGGTAAAAGCTCAGTTTGGGTTATCAGAGGCCAAAATGTGAAATAATTCTGAGGAACTCAGGCTGTTCCTAACTTTACGTTTGTCAAAGGCTTACAGAGCCTTACATCATATCGCACTTACAACTGCGTTTACTCTGTCAAATGGTTTTGATTGTTACGCAGAGTGCGTTCCTGGTTCTGCACTGACAACGCGTTGTGTGTGGAAAAATGCGCCTTTTGAGTCTGCACTATCAAAAATGTCGTTTACTCAAACGATATTTTGTCTTCCCTGTATATATGTGGTAATCTACGTACGCATCGAGTAATGCGTGGGGCGCATGAACTGAGTTTGCATTATTCACTAGTTTTCAATGCTATTTATGGCGCGCTTAGTGCTGTATCGTATGCTGAAGTATTAGGGTTTGACGAAGCAAATGAGGTTTGAAAAAAGTAAGAAGCTGCTTTGTAGAAGCTGTAAACTACAATTTAAGAATCATGTCCTTTGATCTTAGATCATTCTGACTTGACTTTACTTTGCATTTTCCTAGGTCCGGCTCATAGTCAAGGGGGGGGGGGGAGGATGGCGAAGCCCCCTCTGAAATTTTTTGCCTCCCTAGAGAGTTTGAATCTTACCATTGACTTAATACATTTGCACACATTTGGCCCCCCACCTGAAAAATTTTTCACCCCCATAGAAAAATTTTTGCCCCCCTCCAGTACCTTGTCTGGCTACGGGCCTGCCTGGGTCTGCGTTGCACCTCCTATGTTTTGGTCTATTCCAAGCAGTTTGAAAGAAATCGGCTAATTCATTAGCCATGACCCTTGAGATACAATGTAAGATGATATATACACTTGATCTTCTATCCAGTGGCCTTTGATCTCGATTTACATTTAAAGAAAAGCGCAAACTCAAATACCTTCAAACTGAGTTTAAACCTCTGACTTTCGCTTCCGGGAGCGTGTGAGACAGATTTTACTTACTTTAGAGTTTCTTTCTACCTTGTATCGAGACATTTTTCCAATTGTCGAGGCGGTTTTGACAAAAAATATGCATAAATGTAAATGTAATATTGAACCAAATGACCTTTAGCCTCGGTTTACATGGTAACTACATATTTGTGGTGGAGATGTAATTTACATTGACCTTGTAATGTTTCCATGTCTATTCAGTGTTTTCCCTTGGAGAAATGGCAAAAATGATCTCTACTCAATGTCACGTTTGACCTTTTACTTTTACTTCAGATGTCTGAGAGATACAGCTGTCCATCCGGATACTTGCATGACTTTTGACACATTTTCCATGACAACCAGGTAGTACCAGGTAGTACCAGGCATCCCCGTAACATGTGTTAAGTTTCATGTCAGTGCACTGTGTTCTCTTGAAATTGAAACAAAAAAAAAACAAACAAACAAACAAACAAGCAAACAAACATTTTTACACAATTTGGCGTTTGTCTTCTATTATCGGTTGAAGTGTAAATGGGTGATTCCGGGAGGATTCCCCAAACAATCATATTTGATCTGAAATAGTTCAGAACATGTTTCACTGTGAAAACAAAGCTTAACTTGTCAACTACCAAAATAATTCAACATTGTGAGAAAACTCTTCTGCATACGTTCAGGTGTTCGCAAAGTTTTGTGAAGGTCTAGAAGCCACTATGTATCAGCGAGGCTTGACTACTTAACAAACCCACTCCCCCTACTGACGTGTGTGCATTAGATGCGTAAAAAGGCTTCTTACCGACCGAGAAATCAGCTTTCTTACAAGTATTTATCATCTTACCTTCATCGAGTCTTCCTTTACCTACAAATTATATACTCAAACAAGGAAACTCATATCGGGTGGTGAATATTTGAAATCATCGTAATAATAGAGTGCCTACCATTACAGGAGTAATGTGTACCATATGTGGCCTACACTGTTATGAACAATATATACCACAGTGCCCCGAAAGACCAAAGAGACCTAGATATCACAGCAACGTTGTGATGGAACGAATATCAGAAGGGTCTTGTAGATAAAGGAGCTTGGAGGCCAAGAGGAGGGTGTAAATAAGCCCTGCGTCGAACGACGTTACACAGTCTTTACTGAGGACTAGGTGGCGCAGGGAAAAAGACTGGAACGATCAAATCCATTTTTGTGGGTACCTTAACCAACATGGGAGGGCAGGTCTTATTCTGGGCCTTGGAATTCTCCCTACCCTGGACCAGATGCATTTGAGTTGTCATGTTGTCACAAGGGGACAGTCCTATATTCCAGCTTAAAATTTCTCTATGTTGTGACACCTGCCTGCAACACCAGTCAGTAAGCCTACCTGAGTGAGGGACAGTGTCAGGCGAACATTAGAATTACATAGAGGCGCCATATAACCTTTCACTGCAAGCTGTGCTCTTGATCTTTACCTTGTATTGCCCCAACTTGATGGTAACGTAGGACAATACAGATAGGTCTCTTCTACAGTTGTAGTAGTACCAACTATCCCCAGTGATCATCTTTTCAGGGAAAACATTGTTGAAATAAGCTGTTCACGCTATAGTCAGAGCAATAAACTCTAGACAAGGGAGGGCACTGATTTTGTTATGGAGCAGCACAGCATTCAAGGATGCAAAGCAGGAGAATTCTTTTTGCCTTCCTCTTCTTTTGTCAAAGTCGTGTTTAATGAAATTTGAAAGCTTAATTGGATGAAAAGGCATCAAATTCACCTTGTAATTGGCAAAACGCATTTTTAGGGAACTGAAGATGTCCCGGTGCAGAGTTTGCATGCAACTCATGGAAATAAATGATTCCTAATGCAAATTTCCGTGCCCTTGTCACGATTCGCACTATATATCTTACCACAATGACATTTTAGGGAAATAAAAAAAAAAAAAAAAAAAAAAAAAAAAAAAAATTGTGGCCAAGACACTGATCCGAAAATTAGACGTATATCTCCATCGTCTGTCAGCAGGGGGTACGGTGAGGTGTCGTTCAAACGTAAGATGGATGTATTTTGATAGTTTTCTATCAAAGATCTTCCCAAATAAGCAAACTTTTCGTGCGCTTCGCGCACTTTTATCTTCAGCTCTGTTGTTATATTCTTCAATTACGTCTCAACCACATTCAGATTGTTCAACGGCAATGGGATCTACAACAGTTGTAATGTAAAATTTTGGCCAGCTTCGCTCTCACTTGCCACGGGTTTATACTCCATGCCTCAGTGGCGTGGAGGAACGGAGCGCATATCCCCCATTGAATCACCCCAAAGGCGTTTAAGCTTTATTCTTGTAGTAGTGGGTTGAGGTGTGTTTTCGACTGAGTCATGTTTCTATTCATCATGTTCTATCACAAATGGTTCTCAAACTATCAGAGTTTTCGCGCGTTCGGCGCGCTTTAGATCTAACCTCAATGTTGTCCTTATTATCACTACCCTGTGATAACAACTTCCGGAGAAGCATAACAACAAAAGTTAAAAGCATTGTACGAATCATCAGGTAGAAGTATCGCCTTGTGATTTGCAGATAGGTTTCCCTGAGGTATTGAAACTGTTTCGATGCAGACGCAACTTTTGTCATAGAAATGATATGTATGTCATGCAAAAATTCAGCGCGCTTAGCGCGCATTTGCCATGGTTTGTACTCCATTTCTTGACCATTATTAAAGTATAATACAGTTCAAACGTTTTTTCAAGGATAGCACCAAATCCATCTAGGCCACCTAAACTGAACAAAAATTTCTCGAAGGGAAGAGGAGTTTGGGCAACGTTATCTGCCTCTCCTTGCCTCCTCTCCCCCCCCCCCTCCGCAATACAGAAAGTTGTGCTCGTGTGCGAAGAGTGCGAAAAATTTTGGTCACATTTTTCGGGCAAGTCGTTACAGCTCCCCTAAATTAAATAAGGCTCCTACGCGTATGGCTGTATTCAACACTTTGTTCTCGAACAGAAAACAGTGTTCTCGTAGGAGTCGATCACAAAAGAACACGTTCTCGAACTGTTCTTGCACCCAAATCTCACACCACCTCGGCGTAAACGAACATAAACAAAGATGGCGGAGATGTCTTCTCGCGGGAGAAATGCTAGGAAAGTTGCAGTACAATGCACTTCGAAAGTGTACTAAAGCCTTTTTGACAACAATTTACGCAGAGCATGTACCCAGCAGGAGGAAATGACCTAACAACAGACTTGAGGGCTTATTACGAAAAATAAAGGAAGTTAGGCCTAATAGCGAAAGTATGAAACAGTACGGCGGCACGGTAGGGACTATGTACGTAGTAGCATGTACGTAGTATGTATGTAGAGTGACGTCGACGTTACATAGGCTATACAGTATTGTGACTTTCGTATACCGCACTGGTGTACCGACAGGATGATTATGAATCATGCATGCACTATGAGGTAACTGAAAATCAGGTGCGATGAAGTTTGGCTATATTCTCTAAGTGTACAGTCCGAGCATCCGTGGTAACTGTACCTGCACTGTAGGGTTCTTGTTCGACACTGCAGATCGAGTTCCCATGTTCATGTCATCTTCCTGAACTGTCCAGAACATGGTGTCGAATACAGCCAGAGTGTTGTCGGCATACAACATAGGCTTTTAGTATTATGATAGGACCTACTTTACCCAGCGCAAAAATAGATAAAGAGGACAGGGCCCAGAAATGTCGACTGCGGTACCTCATGGGGCAGTGCATGTGTACGGAAGCTTATCTGAAAGATGTATTTGGTCTGTGATCTAAATTAAAAGTGTGGTTTAAACCCAATCAAGAACGACTCCATGTACGTTTACGTTCATGTCCTAGTTTTCTTTTTTAATAATAACTCCTGACGCATTTCCCATTGTCCACTGGTCGGTAAAAATATCGCTATTTAGGGGCAGATTCTGTTCTAAAATCATAATGATAAGCAGGTTGAAATGGAACTTGAATATGAGATGTCATTTGAATTAGAACAGCCGTTTTTATTATTACTGCATGTTTACGCAAAGTTAGAAAGAATCCACTAGATATAGGTTGGTTTCAGTCAATCTACAGAGGAATTTTTCCAGCTCAGATTTACGTTACAATTTTTAAGTGATCACGTTGGCAACGCATCAAAACAGCAAGGTTTATTCGGCAGCCCGGAAATGATCTTCCAAACCTCACAGTCAGCTAACTAGACTCAAAGAAAGCCCATTTCGACGGATCAGGCAAATTCGTAATGCAGTCAGCATGCGAAGATGACGTGATGCTTGCCCGAATGCCGTCAACCTCTCTTTGAAGCATAATTCAATTGTTCATCAGTATTGTTTGGGAAGCATTTGTTTTTAGTCTTTCAAAGTTTCTTTTTGTGGTCGAAATCCCTTTCAAGTAAACTTTCACAGAAAATTGCAATTTTTTTACGACCGCTATTTTCCGTGGACATTGTTTCTTCTTCCTGTACTTCCGACGTATTAAATACTGCTGTTAAACAGGACTTTTTCCCCAAAACCTAAACAAAATTGTTCCTGTCGATTATCAGTTCCTCAGTCGAGCATAACTAGTCTTCCATTAATACCAATGGCCAAACCCAAAAGGTTCAAAAATGTGCTAAGAGCAAAACAGCTATTCCAAATACTTCCCAAGGTGTTTTTTTAAAAAAAAAAAAAAAAAAAAAAAAAAAACCTTCAAATAAACAATCGTCACGGATTGTTAATCGTTAATCCGTTCGCTATTTTCCTGTAGCCAGGTTCAAGACCCCAGTTTTCGCTTTGAAAACCAGGACCTTCCTTCACTATCTTATCAATATCATCATTGTTTGTGAACTGTGTTTCTGTAGTAAAGTATTGTTTTTTTTTTCTTTGTTTAAAGTGTTAGTTATGAATCACAACTTGCATCTGGCAATCGGTCGACTGTTCATATAAAGCCCTAAGTCAGAAACATACATTCAGAGTATTATCAATGAGTGTGAGAAAATGAAATCCACACTGTAATTGCTTCAAGAGAATCCGACATGCAGTAGAAACTCAACACTATATATATGGTTCATTTATTCTGCTAAATATCAAACTTCTTTTTTAACTTTTGGCATTTGGTTTAACTTACCACTCTTTTATGTTAATAGCATCATACTGTGTAAGCATTAATACTTTAGCCCATGGGCGTAGGAAGCTTTTCGAGACTGTGGGCTGAACTTTGTTTCGGATCGCCGTCCTGGGGAAAGGGTCTAAGGGGAGGGGTGTCCCCCCTTTGGAAAATTTTTGAGAAGGCTATTTCAGATGCAATTCGGTGCAACAATTTGGACAAACTTTAAGGAAAATTACTGCAAATTTTTGACATTTCTTACAGAAGAGACAAATAAGGGGTTTTTGCCCTGGGATCTTGAGGGCGGAAGCGTACTTCAGCCCCCACATTTTTGGCGAGGGGCTAAGCTCCCAAGCTCCCGCCACCTAAGCCCTTGTTTTAACCCCATTTTGTTCCACAGTGTGTATAAAATTACTTTTCACATATACAGCACATCCAAAATATCAGTTCCGGCAGGAACCAACCGGTCGGATTTTTTTTAAGTTCCGGCACGTTCCGGTTCCGGCCGGAACCAAACATTCAGTTTCGGTGCACCCCCGGACATACAGCACTTTGCCTTAATTTGATAAAGTTAGTTCTTTAATGATCTCCCTCTGATTGAAAGCTTCCTCACGACGATACGCAGACTGAGTGAACTGTTAAACTGTCGGCAAACCTAACTTGGTTATTTAAAACAATTTAAGTTAAGGATTTGGAGGAACACAATTTAATAGACGAGTTGGGAAATGTTTCCACGCATTGCAATATGGGAATGGGTTAAAGGTGAAGTGTACCACGCTTACAGTGTCCCAGGGCAGGTGTTGCATGCTGAGCGCGCAGAACTGAACTCGTTGCCGTTGTCAAGGTACACTTCACCTTGTGACCCGACCGGAAGTACCGAATTTCCCAACTCGTCTATTGGGTTTACACACGGCTTGGTTACGTGGTTTGCTCATCGGCATTTATGCATTTTGAGATTGTATGAGTATCGTAACCTTTTTCAATGTAAAGATTACTATAAGTCTGAGTAATCATTCACTTTACATGTTCTTTGTACTACAATATCGAGAGAATATCGTCTTTTCCTTTCCAGTAAAATTAAAAACACGCTCCAACCAGGTAGGTACTACGGCGGTACAACTCTACTCACAAAAGCCGTAGATCCGGAAGGTTCTGAAAAACACTCGCTGGTAAGTACACAAGGCGATTTCGATGAAGTAGCAGCGTTCTTATCTGGAGAGTCCTGTAAGTTTGGTTAAATAATTCGGGCGGCAAACTTCTCAGTCTATTGAACGAGAGATCTCTGGAAAAACAAAATGTCCTTTAAGAATTGCCGAAATATAGTGTATACGATCTTAGCGTTGGACCACACCATTCTGCAGCAATTTACCTTGAGTTGGCTGTTAATGAAGATGAGTTCGGTTTGTATAAGTATACCAGCTGACGAATAGAGTGTATTGGACTTTTAGTAAGCATGTTCGAGATCTAAACATTTTGAGCATTTTGTTGCTTTTTATGCAATTATAACATAGTTTGCGATGAGTGGTCAAGTCGTTTCTGAACAATTCTGCATATTCACCATATGAAAGTGCAAGTCTTGACATAGGATTAAATGTCAAACTGGTAAGTTTAGCTGGTTCTCTTCCTAATGCAAGCTCAATAAGCTGTAATTTCCCAAATGTGGGATACAAAATGAATTGTATGCATAAGCAGTAGTTGATACAAATCTCACCCAATCACGGCTGAATTGATTCAAGTTAAGAAAGTAAGGTAAGGTTTGAATATGTCTTTCGACCTGAGGATTTCCATGGTTTAGGATGCTAGTGACTTTTTGATCAATGCTTAAGGTTCAAAACAATAAATATACCAATATTCCCGTCAATGAAGCTGCTACATCAGTGCTTTAACACGATGGAGGGCCGAAGGTGGTGAAAGTTTTCTACAGAATTGTTTCACAAATGGTTTCTGCATCAAATGATGTCTTTAGAGATTCGCAAACTACAAACATTGTTATCACGTCGCAAACCACATTGAAATGTCTGTAACCTGTTCCTGAAAAGTATACACTTAAAATTCAAGACTTGTCTTGTCAAACGAACGTAGGAATCTGGTATTCTTGCGTGAAATTTTGGCATTTGGTCTGGCTTACCCACAAATTCTTTGCATCGAAGATATTATGCTTGAACGCATTACGTATATAGAAATATTGAATAGTACAAGAGCATCACAACTTGATGTTTGCTTAACAAACTATATTGATATTTGGAAATGACTTTGTCTACCATAGTATTTGGGATAACCGATCAAAATGCAAAAATATTCGCAATAGCAAACATTTTCGCAACAAGGTTGTTCCGCTTGTGTACATACACTTAGAGGAGATTTAATATTGCTGGGCAAAATAACCTTAGTAAAGTAATCATAAATGGACTTGAAATGCAAATTATAATCTCTGATAATTTTGGGTTAAATATTGCGCAAATACCATGTAATTCCTTTTGTGACCAGAAACCATTTTGTCTACTATAAGAACTAAAGGTAAGGGTGATACGAGTAAATCTGGAGTTGTGCGTGTAACTCTTTCTTCCTTTACAAACCAGATGTGACTCAAATTGGCTTGGCTGTACATCTGAAAACTGGCAAAATTGCAAATCTACCAACGGCTAACGCGTCATTGGAGTAATCACCGAAATATTGGGAAGTGGAACTGCAGCAGGTCGACTACGGGATGAGGCCGGAGAGACATTTTGCCTTGACTTTCACCCTCCGGTTGTCTAACAAAACTGGGGGGGGGGGGGGGACCGAGGAAAAGAAGGCAATGCATTGTGTTAAACTGGACCCTTCTTACAGTTTTTGAAGGATAAGATTCGGGTTCAGTGATTCCCAACGCGTTTGTTTCAGATCGAGTTAGAGAGTAGTTTTGGGAAAAATCCTATCTATTCCTGAGTCACCATCTATTGGAGCTCGGGACAAGTAGTCAGCTAAACCAAGTTACCTATTTTGAAAGTATATTCTGACAACTTTTAGAGCAATTTCCCAATCCGTGCAGCTGGCTGTTCTTGTTTAGACTTCAACATATCAAACAGGCCCGAAACCAGACTTGGAGAGCAGGGGCCAAACCATCGGGGGGGGGGGGGAGAAGCTAAGAATAAGTTACTGCACAAGGGCCTGGCAGGGGGTAAGCCAAGCAGCAGGGGAGCCTGGCCCCCGGTTACGGGCCTGATATCAACAATGACGGAATGATCAACGTATGTCTCGAATTCAATACTCTTGAATAGTTAAACGCTGTGACATTAATCAGTAATCCAAACTATTCCAGTTCGGCTGCACGCTCGGGGTAAAACCTTATAATAATGTAGGATGTTTTGGCCAATCACTCCATGTGAAGGCTTCGGTAGGTAGGGGAACTAGCCAAGAGGCGTAGCGTTCCAAACAGAGAATCCAAAAGAATAACGGACCAAAAACAGTTCCGAGTTGATTTACATAATTGATGGTTTATTTGATGATTTTCATTCCCAAAAAGATGATTAAAGTTGATCACATAAGCCGGCTAACAATTATTTATTGACAGATAGTGATTAACGTTGTTACTACATCCTGCTTCTTCGTGTGACAAAGCTTGCGGCCTGGGCTTGCAAACCTCGTGGGACTCTGGAAACTACCAAGACTTGTGCAGTCCCCTGATTGTTCAATAGTCTACATGCACTCTAATGACATGCAGGCAAATAAATGTTAGTTAATGTGATGATCTTGTTTGACCAACGAGGAGGCCATAAAAGGTGAAATTGACCGCGCCTACAAAAATTAATATGGGACATGGGGAATGTGGAAGTTGAGACGAACAACAAACACGTGACGGGAAACAAGAAGGAAGCCGGAAGGAATAGGTACCAGGTGCAAGGGAACGGAAACAAACAAGTCTGTGTGGTATACTGGCACTTGCAATGACCTACTTAGAACTGGATAGTATATACTAAATACCATCCGACAATAAAATCAAATACTATGTACTTCGCCCTTTACTTTTTGAGTGAGATATTAGCCTTTAGCTACTCGTGAAGTATCACTACACAAAATACAACATTTCTTTCTGGCATGTGCAATCAAGGTTGGCATATCAGCTCTCTTATTTCTTTGAAAACCTTTTGGTATTCGGCTGTATGCAACGCTGGCTTTGATCAAAGGAAATTATTTGTAAAAAGAAAAAAGTGTACTTGAGGCGGAAAGGAAATAGCCCTCTGTCTTCAAAGAGGATGCAAGGAGTACTACATGACATTATCTGGAAAGTTTGATTGAAAATATAATAAAATTATGTCTCCAAAATTTCCGGGTGTTACGTGAAGTTTACTTTTCAAGGATATGTGAATATCATCTGCCACCCTAATGTAACCTTTAAAACTATTAAATGATAGATTGATAAGTTTATATCAGCTTACAGTACTTCCAAGGAATGGAGATTCCAGAAAACCTCTTTAGGGAGAGTTTCCAGTTTGTTGCCGTTCAAGTACCTGAAACGTAAAGTAATGAGTATTTAAAAAGTGAGTGTAGGTTAACACAGTTTCGTTACACATACCTTTGTCAACCTAAAAAAAGAAGCTTTGGGAGATCATTTAAATGACCACGTGATCACCAAACGAGAAACACTTGCCAGGATAAATGGCACATCATTCCGACGCCATGACCTTTACAAATACATCTTGCGCGAATCGTTATATTTTTTAAAGTAATATACTTTCTTGTAACTACCCTTAAAACAAAGGAACATTCAGAATGCACTTTAAATTATTTATCGATTAATTTTTAACTCATTTTCCCTTCTATTATGTTATATTGATGGATTGAGTTTTCTATCGCTTACGTTACCCTCGCTCAACAATAACTTGTGCCAAAGATAATCCATCCAACTTGCAGCAGACAGGCGCGGACTCAAGAAAGGAGATGGGGCACAGTGGACCATTTTCCCTCTCACTATTTTTCATAGTAAGAAAGGCTGGAAATTTTAAAACATTGTTAGGATGATACATATTGTTTTCAATGAAAGAATTCTTTTCTCATAATGAAAATAAAAGCTCACCCTTGACTAAAAAAGCTTCACGGTCCACTTTTATATTTTAGCTCAGTATTGTAATAAAATGAAAGTTTTGACTTTGCAGGTACCTCATTATTTATGCCTGAAAAATCACCTTATTAATTTTGCCAAAAATTTTTTGCAGATTTGATTTATTTGTATAATAACGTTTTCTAAAGATGAAATAGAGTCGGGCGGTAAATATTACTTTTTAAACATTTTAAAATAGTAGGCAACTATTCTGTTTTTCGTAAAATTATAATGTATTGTTGGAGCAATAATCACATGTTAGGAGAATTCCTATATCAGCAGTGTTCACGAAAACATTTTCCTGAGAGCCATTGTCTTTTAAAGGAATAAAGGTTGTCGTTGAAACAAAATTATACCGTCAGAAATGTTTTATCATGCAATAGAGAAAGAGTCCCACACTGTGAAAATAAAGTCTTTTGGAATGTGATGCAACTTCAACGGGACTGATCGTCAGGGTCAAGTTGTATGTAGTGATGGCCAGTTGCGTCCGGTCGTAATCGGATCGTAAGTTAATTACACAGTACACTCCCTGTGTGGAAGTACGTCTATCTAATCTTCATCAGCTATACATGGGAGCCACCATATTGACTTTCAGTACCAGTCGCTTGATATTCCAAACTCTTCTTCACTGGTTGATACGTAAAATCGCAAAGTACGCACACTGCCAACAACATCCCCACCGACATTCAACACTACGAGCATCAAACAATTAATATGCCTTACATGGTCACAAGGCTGTGGGCTCGCAGTCACGACCGACAATGGGTCAGGAACAAAGTTTGGGGGTAACTAAACTGACCCATCTGCCACCCGACTAGTTTCCAATCTACCGCCACCTCGCAGTTGGGTCAGTGCAGTATGCACAGTCTTTAACGAACTGTCTTTTAATTGATCAGTGAACACATGAAAGCGAGTTCATTTTGTTGTGCAATAATTGAGGAGGCTCGATTTCTAACTTAGCGCTTTAACTGCTGGACAAGAGGTAACCAAAAACGACAGCGGCATTACAGTCCCATCTACTCCTAGGTTTGGTTTCCAAATTTTCACGTACTATAAAACTGTAAGAGCTATGTATGGCCACCCCTTGCTCTCCCTGGTCAATCACGGATACAGCTCAGAGTTCTCAACTATTTATAGCTTTGTAGCGCTACACTGCAGTAGTAACCGGCTTTTAGTTTCGGCTCCAGAATATTGATAAAGCCATGGATTGAGCGCTGGCCTTATTAGAGAAAATGGTCGGCTCTCCAGAACTTAGTGACGTGACCAAAGTAGTGATATATCGGGATAAAATAATTTGACATAGAAATAGTCAATCTATATCTCATGGTGTATAGGAAACCAGGGTAGGGGTCTGGTTTTATGTAGTTGGTTGACTATACGTAGTAGTAAGCTATGCCGATTGTGCTATATTCCTAAAGTTTTTACCTTTTTACACTAGAAAATGGTAAGTCCTAACACGCACAACGCTTTCAGCCCATCGGAACACTTGGTCGTCAGAGCAACTTTACCAAATTTATTCCGACTACAAACAAACTGAACAACGGTATTTTCTATTTTCATCGGAACATCAGTCGTATCGGAGGTGTGCTTTGTTTATCTGAAGAAATTCACATCATGAGTAGTTTTCGCCTCTCTGGTCATACCAATCAGGCATTTGTATTATCAAAGCTGATAAAGACGGAAAACACAAAAGAATGTCCCTCACTTTAACATGGAAATAACCTATCAAGGGTTATCTGCACTCGAGAAACTTCTCAAAACAGAAACATATCCTTCTGTAAATTATCTTTACTTTATTTTGGAAGATTAATTTCCATCCAGTTACACCCTTGCTTTTCTTCACCACAATTTTATCCCTGGTAAACCATTTATAGACGCAGTTTTGTGCCACGTAAATATTTATGCACCCATGACATTTCTAACCGTCACTGGCACTCGACACACAATACCCCAAAAGTAGCATTGAATAACAACCCTCTTAAATCATTCCATTTAAAGTACTGCTTTGGGGAAGGGGTCTTGTTGTTATCATGTAACCGATTTCTTGTTCTCTGTTGCTAGCTATGCACCAAAGTATCGAAAAATACGAAATTCAGATTTTACGATTACGATTGGTTCACCAAATTTTCACGCGACAACTCGTTGGCATTCTATCGCCGACTTTACCCTACCGCTTCTGATGAGACCTGGTACTTATCTTCCACGGTCGAAACGGGTCTAGCAATAGCATACCAGCTATGGCTTACTACCAAGTAAGGTCACTCTACACTATTTAAACCAGACCCATTCCTGGTTTTCTGATTTCCTATTTTATTTACCATAGCATGGTAATTTTTACGGCTCTAGGATATATTACCGGTATCTTGCGTATTCCGACATACTATCACTTCAGTCACGTCACTTAGTTCTGGAGAGCTGACCACTCTTTCTAATTCTATTTTTTTTTCAGAATTCGATTGGGAGGCATGGCTCCCTGGCCCCCTCTGGCTACGCCAATGTCACTGAATACTGCACACAATTGTGCTTGTCACTGGAGATAAGCAAAATCGAAGAGTACTAGGCCTATAAATTGTAAATGTGTAAACATTTTTTATGGTTAATGATTGTGAAGATAAATTCAATTATTGTTAATTGTCACTAATGTGACCGTATGGAACCATCTGAGAAATCAATTTTCAAACTGTCCGGCTAGTTTGGCAAGTGAAAAAGTGCTATGGTAAGTGACTTTCAGAAACTACTTGCCAAACTTGGCAAGTGAGTTTGAAGAGTAAATGAAAAGCGCTTTGACTATTATTTGACCATGGACTTGGAAAAGAATATAAATTTCTATTCATATTTACCATCATTCTTCAGTCATTCATTGTTTTGATTATTTTGAACATAACTTAAGAGGAGACTAATGTACAGTTTACAAAGCTACACTCGAGCAGAGCAGTTTTATCTCATCTCTGAGCTGCTAGGAATATGCAACACTGAGAGGAAAACTTCTACTCTCTTATTGTGAGAATCTGCCATGATTGATTTGTTACTCAGTGTACGAGGCAGAAACAATTTTAATTTGCCAATTGCACATTTTGAGTGAAAAGAAGGTTGTCACCTTGTCATGATTATGACCATTACTTTCAATATTATTGTTCATTTCTCTATCACTGTAATTATTGCATGGTCTTGATACAATTAATACTTTGAGGTGTTAGTTCACCAACAAAAGAGACTGGCAAGAAAAAACTCATTTCTTGAATGATTTTCCATTGCCTTTTTTAAAATTTAAATCAAACTGTGAAAGTAACTGACTTGAAACAAGTACACAGTTCTTTACTTTTATAAAAAATCTGGCCTGTGCCCAGTTCGGGTGCACCGTTAATAAACATTAGGCTATACAAATGCATCAAATCTAAATGATCTTTTTTGGTAAAAATGATAAATTTTAATGTTTTTAAGGAATAAATCATGAAATTTTATGTACCTTAAAAGTCAAAATGTTCACTTTATCAAAATGTCTGAATTTGAAAAATTTACTGTAAGTCTTTTTGAGTCGGTATTAAACTGTTCTTGCCTTCAATAGAAAAAGATTTCTCAAATTGAAAAGAATGCACGTCATCGGAACACTGTTCTGAGATATTGAGCATGAGCCAAAGCATGTCTCTATTTTTTTAACTATATTTTGTCTATATTTACCACATTATGTTCAAATTGACTAAATTTTATATTTTCGTATAAGAGAATAATTTGGAAATATGAACTGCATGAAAATCATGAAAATCATATTTTTGACTAAAAATTAACCGAAACAAAATTGATTTTTGGGAAGGGCCGCCCCCTAACGTTAATTTGTACTATATGTATAGACTAGATTTACCATAGCTTTTACTTAATATGCTCAAATAAATTTTTTAAGGCTTTTCTGCCAATGGCTGGCCCACTATTTATGAACTTTCTATTAATTTAAGCCTGTGGGCCAACAATGATTTGGTGCTGTTTTGTTGATATTTATAGTTCCAAAAAGACTTTGCCGACACTGTATTGCCACAAAAGGCAACGTTCCAACCCGCTTTGCTCGCAAATTTCCCCGGAGGTTATCGTTCTGGGCAACCTTTTTACACTTCAAATTAATCATCAATACACGTAAACTTACTGGTTATATACCACCTGTATACAATAAGATGAGTTTGCACTTAAGTTTTATTCAATAGACGTAATATATTCTGATATTTATGAGACCAAGATGACTTAACCAGTTTCCAAACTACAAAATGGCAATAGACTGGTGCGCTTCGCGGGTTCCTTTTCATGGTAGTTCATGGTAATTAAGTAATGGTGCAATACATGGGCAGGAGTGGTGACGGGTCAGGCAATGGGCGTAATTTGTCCAATCTTGTCGGCACGATAAAGTATGTAATCCCTGATGTACCATCAGTAGCGTCCTGTTTTGCTTTCACTCAAGAGGGGTCGACTCACAAATACTGGGGAACCCGGAAGGTTCGGTGCGCTTCGAGCGCGTAGAGCAGGTGTGGGGAATCTTTTTTCCCGTGACGGGCCGTTTTGATAGTCACAATCCGCTCCCGGGTCGCAGATATAAGAGGCCGCAACAAGCTTTTCAAGTAGACCGCAGGTCCGAAGGGCCCTTAACAGGCCCTGGTGGGATGAAGCCTCTAGGTCCCTCTGGATTATGTGCAATTTTTTAGGCTACAGAAAGTTTATCCACTATTTTTTAATGACATTGGATCCGAAAGGCAACACAGACCAGAAGTATTACAATATGACCATTTGACTTTTTAGTTATGAATAAAGTAATAATGAATGAGCACATATGCGTGGAAAAGTTCGCGAGAAGTACTCCGGAAAACGCCTAGTTTGAAACCAACTTTATTCCACTTTTAAACGCTTAATTCACTCTTCGGAGGGACAGTTGCTACACCACCTCCACGAATTTACCGGGCGAGAATAAATACAGTGCCCACCGAGTGTTGTACTCAGTGTAATATATAGGCCATGTGGCAGTGCACCTCTATCCATTGCTATGTAGCCTTCCATGCAAAACTTCCGATACCACTAGACGTACAGGGACTCTGCAGCTGGTTTGTGTCTATCTGAACGGTGGGGATGTTACATTGTGGATGCAGGGTGTTAGTAATTCACTGTTAGTGTTACGCAACAGTTTTACGTGAAAAATACGAAAAATGGTATAAGTAGGATAAACAATGGGCACGGTCGGACAAAAAGTATTATCAATTACCTTCAAGTGATTCTGAATTTACATTTATGAATTGCCTCGTGTGCCGGAGAAAATGGTCTCACGGGCCGCATACGGCCCACGGGCAGGAGGTTCCCCACCCCTGGCGTAGAGTTTCGTGCGTTGTACCTGTCTCTACCATAGTTGCGTTTCGTGTGCCCTAAACAGTGCAAACCCTACCCTACCAAGTAACCAGTAAGTAGCCTACACCAATTTTCTTGGAATTCCATCACTAATAGCATAGCTGTTCTATATCATATGTCGTACGCTTAAAGGGGAATTTTCATGATCCCAGACAGTTCCAATTCTCCCAACTATATGCATCTTCTAGCTCCTCCCATAACTCTATGAGGCTCTTCCTTGTGCAAGAATAAACCTGTTTTATTGCTTAAGGCCATGTCCTGGTGAGCACACAAGGCTATAAAATGTAATAAAAGTACTCTCTCTGCCTTGTGTGGAATGAAAGCTACTCTGGATCTTTCAAATTTTTAAACTTTGATGTCAATCAAACAGCAGTCACCAACTGAGAATTTTGATATACATACACTAAAAATATACTTTGGGGTGATGACAGTCTGTCTTTAAGGCTACTGTAATCGACTCGCTGTAGGAAGTTTGACTATTTCATCTGACAGCCGCGTTGAATACAGTACAGTGCGTTCGATCGCAGAGGGTAGACACCCAGACAACTGGGAGTAGGCCTTGTATGGATTTCCTGTCTATGCGTAAACATTCTTCAATACAACACCAAAATTGTAACCGCGTTTCGCACGATGCAGTGCTTTGTTTCCATCAAAAGGTGGTTTCTATGGAAAAGTAGTAACCGGTAACGCTTGGACCAAGTGGTAATACAACACAGTGTGTGCGTATGTTACTCGAATTTCTGTAAAGGTCAGGACTGCCATCTTAGAGTACATAGTACATACCCTTTGGAAATTGTCTTCTAGTATTTTTCGATAGGCATCCTACAGAGAGTTACTCTGGGCTACTGGTAGAACAGCCAGGTAGGTGCAGTACTGTTACTATAATCCCTATTGCAGCATCGCCAAAATTTTAGCCTGCATAACGCGCCGTGCAAACGTCAAGTTGGATTCTTCGCAAAGGTCCATATTAGCATTTTCTCGTTTCGATCATTTTGATTGAAAATACAAGAATATCATGCCTTTCAAAATCCCGGATATGAAATGAGATTAATATTTCAAGAAAAGATTAGACCTCATCATCTGACACCCTGCTTGGACCTTTGAAAAGCCCTTTTTAAATGACACATGGTCAGTTTTAAAATAACTTACAGTTGCTGCAGAGAATGAAGATTCCAGAAGATCTCTGCAGGGAGAATTTCCAGTTTGTTGTCATACAACCACCTGAAACGTCACGGAATAAACATTTTTGGTGTTATTTGTAACTAAAAGAGATCGTTATTTTTAATACCAGTGTTACCTTTGTAGCGTAAGGCTATAGATAGTTCTCAGTGACGTCACAACTGGGGGTTGACAACCGCCATGTCATAGGGCAAGCTTGTACGTACATGCCGGAGTTGCCCTATGACATGGCTGACATACTACACGTGAAAAGCTCCTATGACGTCATGTGAGAACTATCTATAATTGGGAGCAGTTCAATGATTACGTAACGACAAAATTATGCAATATATCTTGGGTGAATAAATAAACTTTCAGAAGTTATGTCCTTCACAAATACATGACGTACGGATTGAAATATCTTTTATAGTACAAAGCTTTCTGTCGTATGTTTAGGTTTCACTCAAACTGACTTTACTTAATTTCCAATTATTTTTACCTCCTTGTCGTGGAGTCGGGCAGATATTCGACAAGCGATTCTTGGACCACGATTCTGAGAGGTTTCAAATAAAAGGAGTCCTATACTTACAAAGCCATTAAGCGTGAAAGGTTTCTAAATATATAAGCATTAAGGTGTCCAATGGTGTCGTTGGCTAGATATCTACAAAAAGATTTTACATCAAACATCTGGTGACAGTTTACGGAGGTAACATAATGATTGCACATGATTTTTGGAGATAAAACTTTCTCATCTCATGGATGAACATTAGAAAGCAGTTATTCTTAACCCTAGATTAACAGTGTCCTCGAAAATGTTAATACTTTGAGATAAAGTGGTAGGCATAAACCTTGAGTTCTTTCAAAGTAGTAAGAACGTTTCAGAATAGAAGTTCCAGTATACAAGATGACTACGTGCATGCCAGTAATAATAGGTTGTTTAATGCTTCTTCCGAACGGCATTGAGCAGGTTATAAAATGCTTCTTACCGCCAGAGAAAAACTTTAAAGTGATTCACTAGCTACGAATTAGATGATTAACATACTTAAAATTATTCTAAGCTACTTTGAAAGATGTTAAAAGGTAAGTTGTTGGAGGTGGTAAATGTAGTTATCCTGCAAAAGTCGGCAGGCTAAATTTCATGTCTTTGTCTTTGAAATAACTCGTTTATCGTTGATCACATTATATTATCTGGAAATTTTCCATCATTTTGAATGAAAATACAATAATATGATGTCTCCAACAATTTTGAATGTGAAATGAAATTTACCTTTTGAGGAAATATTAAACATCAACATTTGCTACAAAGCTATGACCTGGCTAATAACAACTTACAGCAACTTCAAGGAATGAAGATTCCTGAAGACCTCTGCAGGAAAGGTTTTCGGTGTGTTGTTGTTCAAGCCCCTGAAACGTTATGGAATGAATACTGTAGGTGTTCTTTGTAACTAAAAACTGATTTATTTCTCAGTACCTGGGTTACCCTATTCGCGCTAGGCTATCTGCGAGAGTAGTTGATTCATTACGTAACGACGAAATGAACTCTTTCCTGCATAAATTAAAATAGATTACAACGTGATCGTTGTCGCTTTTACATTTTGACTTGGGGGACATGGCACAAAATGTGCCCCAGCCCCATTCGTTATCCATAAGACAGCTGTGATACCCACCAATGATATCATGTGCTAAATACGTTTGAACATTGCTAATTGAGAGTTCATCTTTGCCGTTACGAATAAAGTAGCATCGAACGATACCTAATACGTTATAACTGCTTTAAAATATACACTTTTCAAATTTAATTTAACTGAGTTTTTTCAATCAAACCAGATTTATACTTACAACCTCTCTAAACTTGAAACATCTCTGAATGTGTACCAATGAAGCTGCCCAATTGGGTTGTTGGCCAAATGCCTACAAAGGGATTTAGTACCAATCGTCTTAGGACAATTCTAGGTGGTAACGTTATCTACATGACAGTTTGGAGCTACTATAATCTCATGATGTGTAATAAACCTTAAAAAGCATTTTAGGTAACTTTTGCCTAATAGTATCCATGTACAGTTTGTTGATATTTTGAGGAATTGTAATTGGCCTATCCCTGAATGACTGACGTCCCATTTTACAAAGTGAAAAAACGCTTCAAAATACAGTTTCACTAAGAAGATGACTGCAAACCTGCAAGTATTGATAAAAAGCTAGATTCCTATTAAGAATGGCAGTTGAGCAGTTATAATATACCTTGCAATGCAATAAATAAACTTTGTAGTGGCACACCTCCCCCAAATTAAATGATTCGTCATACTTACAGAAAGTTTAAGCTTGAAAGATGTTTAAAGGTATCTTCATGAAGGTGGTGAATATTGTTACCCTGCAAATATCTGCAGAGAATGTTTAAAATCTTTTCTTTCTAATAATACGATTACATAAACTTGGCTCAAGTTATGTTATCTGAAAGTGTTCTCGGTTTTCTCAACTCAAAAATATTTAAAGTTGTCTTCATGATGAATGTGGTAAATATAGTTGTCCTGCAAAAGTCTTGAGAGATTATTTCATTATTTTCGTATTTACAATAAGCCTAATACGATTTTAACCATTTATCAAGCTACATTACCTTAAAGTTTTCATCTTTTGATTGGAAAAACAAGAATATTATGTCTCCAAAATTCTTTAGTTTGACACGAAGTTAACATTTCAAAAAGTAGTAGACCTCATGATCTAACGCCCTGCTGGGACCTCTGAAGGTTTTTTTTTTTTCTGATGATAGATTGTCTAATTTTTAACAACTTACAGTAATTGCAAGGAATGCAGATTCCTGAAGACTTCTGCAGGTAGAGCTTTCAGTTTGTTGCCATTCAACAGCCTGAAATGTTATGGAATGGGTGCTGTTGCTGTTATTTGTAACTAAAAGATGTCTTAATTATCAGTACCTGTGTTACCCTATTAGTCCGAGGTTATCTGCGAAAATAGTGAAATATACCGTAACGACGAAAAGAACTCGTTCCTGCATAAATGAAACTAAGTTTGAAATTTGAAATTTATGTTGGACATGACACAACATGTCCCCCACTCCCACTCTTAATTAAAAGCGCTTATCAACAAAATGCTCCTATATCCTTTGAAGATCTGAAGAGAGAACCATCCCTGTTTTTGCTCGCATTAGGGGGAAATTCTTTAACAAAACACAACCTTTCGTGAGCACGAGACACCTTGAAGAGTTATGATGTGAGTCTTTACTGGTCTGTTCCATTGTTCTGTTTTCTACTTCTCTGCTTTCATATTTTGAGCTGGGGGACAAGACACAAAATGTTCCCCACCCCCAATTTAAGAAATAATCATGAAAAATGTTCCTATATTCCCTTCAAGATCTGAAGAGAGAACCATCCTTGTTTTTGCGCGCAATGAAGGAAGATTCTTTAGCAAAAGACAAACATTTGGACGCACTACGCACGTTGAAGAGTTATGGTGTTACAGTCTTCCCAATTGCTCTGTTCCATATAGCTCAATAGAAATAGCGATAAAAGCGTTGACGAACTTGGCATTCTATGGAATCTCATAAGTCAGATTGCCTGGAGGAAAACTAAAAAGCACTAAACTCGGCTAATCAACTAGGTCTGTATTTACGTATATAATGCACAATGAACTGTCGCGGAATGGTATTACATACAGTTCTCTGTCAATCCCCACCTCCTCACCCCTCGGTCACCACTGCTTCCTCAACCCGTGTCATCAGTGTTAGGGTTCGGGTTACTGTTCCTCCCTCTCGGGGGCTTGTTCACCTGTAGCCATGGGAATCCTGACCCGCACCTGATTTTCCTTGTGCCAATACCTATGATTTTCGTATATTTGTTAGGAGCTGGTATTTTTCACCACGTTAAATTATTTTCCATTTGTCAGGCTACCACGGACTTGATCTCCGTATAGCCTAAGGTGATCAATTCGACATATTTAAAAAGAGTATTCCTATCGGTCGACATTATTAAAACCAATTTCTACTTCTCGGGTCGAAACACCCTTCCACATGTATGTTCCAGAAGTAGTTAGAAACCGAGAGTCAGACTCTGAGGTGAAGTCATGGGGCCGAGTAGACATGAAACTATTTGAACATATTTACTTTAACTACTGTTGAAGCTTCGTAAGGTGAAGTAGTCAATATTTCAAGACTGTTGTTCAATTAGCCCTTCGTACCATCAATCTCCCTTTCCACCCAAAAGCCCCTTGTATCACAAAATAAAACAACCGATGGTTCAGGTTACGCTATTACAAAACAGAATGGTCAAACTGTATTTTGCTCCGTGTGGTTCGTTTCCAATGCCATTTGCAGATAATATGAAACCCTCCTCTAATGCCCATGATTTAGCAAATAACCTAAATTTTCCGGAGGCTTGGCCACCGGATCCCAGGACGAGAGTAGGAAAACGGGAAGACATTACAGGCGCAAAAGCTCTACTCTTAAATTCTACCTAATTGACAAATAATTACTCCATGAATTTTTCCCTAAAATTTACTGGGTTTTGCCTTGGTTGAAATCAGCAGTATTATGCCAAGGAGGGGTTACCGTTCGCAGACCTCCGCCTCACGCAAAAAATAATACTTTGATCTCCTCGTCGTCTTCCTTACAATATTGTTATACCACTTATATTTTTCAATAGCGTTTCAAACCATAGACAGGCTTAAAGCACTGTATAAAAATTTTCCCTACTCAACGGTGGCTTAATTGTCTCAGAGAAATCCTCCCAGCTTGCAGTACGTTTATACTCTGCGCGTCATGACAAGTCACCCCACAACAGGGGGTGATCAGAAGGAGATTCATCGAAAACTCTTTCTTGTAACCCTTCAAGTTACAGTCAATTATCTCTTTTGTATGTTGTTTTTGATGATTCAATTGGCTTAAAAGGAACTAAGCACACGTGGAGCACGTTATCTGCTACATCCCAAGGAGCAGATCAGAAAATTTCTCCCTTACTTTAACATTGCCAGTCGCTTAAGCTCTAAAGTTTGAGGGTTTCGACGCAGGCTACATACAATGTACTTGTTTAGTTCTCTATAACTTGCTCAGAATGGGTGTGCCTTTTATATCACGCAAGAGAATGCGGAAATAAATTAAAATCTACAGCAAAGTTTAGTTTTATACTTCGTTTGCTCACTTGCATAAACCCTTTGTACTGGTTTATTGCCAGCATCATTAGATTCTTTGGCATAAAAGTCATTTTGAATGTCAGAACAGTGTTTCGCATTTGACTGTCGGCAACTAGTTAGACATTAAAACATTGTTCCAAATAATCTTTTTTGTTAGGGCCCCTGTAGGTATAAATGAGGTTACCTAGATATTGGACAAAGGAACTTACTGTCCTTTAGTTCAATAATTCTTATTTAAAGGATTAGTCCCCACTCTGAGGTCAATCTAATTGGATTACCATAAATTAAACTTTTCGATGAGTCTCCATCTAATATAGCTCCCTGTCCACACATACAACGGATTGAAGTAGGCGGATTCAGCAATCCTTGCATCAGAAGTGTGACGCCTTAGTCATTATTTCACTCCAATCTCTTGTTTTCCCACAGTAAATTGCTAAAGTGTAATGACTTCTATAGTCTACTAGACTTAGATAAAATAAATGTTTGTGACATGTCATATTTGTAATCACCTTATATGTTATCTACAAGACAACTATGATGTTGTCCAATGTTATCATGTGCTGAGTACGTTAAATATTACGAACTGAGTGTTCACGTTTTCTGTAAAGAGTAATTAAAGCAATCGGAACAAAGTAACATCAAATGTAACCAAACAAGTTACAACTGTGAATGTTCAAAACATTCATATCGCATACAAGTCCGTTAGGGAAATGTTACATGCCTCCCTGGGCTTTGATAAGAAAGCCCGGGTGATCCATCTTGCTTCCTTTCAAGCCCGCTAATTGATTTGCTTGCCTGGCCGGCCACTTGGCTGCTCAAGTTTCTTTGCTTAACGCTATTAATAACATGCAATGCTAATTTAACAATGACTGCAGCCAGATCTGGTGCTAGTGGTCGCCGTGTCCTTCTCCTCTGAACAGGGGCGTAGCAAAGGTGTTATCTTTGGGGGGTGTGGAGATTATGTTTTGCCAACGGATCTGGTAATGCGTAGTGCGAAAACGAGCTTTAGCGGGTGGGGTCCAGGGCCCCGCCTAAGGACTCCTGGTGGGGTCCAGGGGGGCGAAGCCCCCCGGAAGCTCTGAGGTTTAAGTATATCTCTGGGTGAAAAATTAAGTCTCAGGAAGGATATATTTTGGTTCATAATGCATCATCAAATACAAACTAGATTCCCACTAATTTTAATGCATTGGGCTATTCCTCTCGTCAGGCCGCTATAGTTTTAAGCGTTCGGGATCCAGAGGTCCACCAGTGCTTTTAGCTAGGATGTTTTCTCAATGCGACATTAACTGATCTGTATCCCCCTCCCCTTTGGAAATTTTTGGAATTTGTAAGGTGCCTAGATTCCAAATGGTGCAATATTTGAGTGGATTTCTGCCCTAATGATGAACCTCACAATTTACACCCAGGTAGAATTTGCTTTTCAGATTTTTTCTGGTGCGACATTTGTCGCCGTTTATGCGCCATTGTCGCACAAATAGGGGCTGGCTAAAACACTTGGCCCGCCTAAGGACCCCTAGTGGATTCCGGAGGGCGAAGCCTCAGGATGCTCTGAGGTTTAAGTATATCTCTGGGTGAAAAATTAAGTCTCAGGATGGATATATTTTGGTTCATAATGCATCATCAAATGCAAAGATTCCCATTAATTTTAATGTATTAGGCTATGCTATAGTTTTAAGCGTTTGGGATCAAGAGGCCCGCCAGTGTTTTAGCCTGGACGTTTTCTCAATGCGACATTTACTAATCTGTGGCCTGAGGGAGGGGTCTAAGGGGAGGGTATCTCCCTCCACTTTGGAAATTTTTGGAATGTGTAAGGTGCCTAGATCGCAAATGGTGCAATACTTGAGTGGATTTCTGCCCTAATGAGGAACCTCAAAATTTACACCCGGGTAGAATTCGCGTGTTAGATTCTTCTAGTTTTGTGAGACATTTTTCGCAGTTTATGCGACATTGTTCCAGAAATAGGGGCTGGCTAAAACACTGGGCCGGCCTAAGGGCCCCTGGTGGGGGTCCGGGGAGCTTCGCCCCCGGAAGCTCTGAGGTTTAAGCATAATCTTTCGGTAAAAAAAAAAAAATAAGTCTCATGCAGGACTGGTATATTTTGGTTCATAATGCATTATCCAGTGCAAAGATTCCGGTAAATTCTAATGTGCTAGGCTATTCCTCCCGTCATGCCACTATACCTCAGGAGCTGAACCTGTCGTTCAGAATTGGAACACTATGTGTTCAGCATTTGAACACTAGATGCTTCATGCGTTCAAATACGATAAGTGGATAGGCGTCCGGCGTTCAAAAAAGGAGAAAAAGTGTTCAGAATCTTAACACAAGCGTTCAAAATATGGTTTGAACGCCAGAATCTGAAGATGGGTTCTGTATCTTTTTCATTTCAGTGTTCAAAAGTTAAAAGCCTGAGATTGCAGTGAAGCGAGGACATGCGCGGCACGCATTTTTTTTCCCAGGATGTTTGTGGGTAAACCGGATCCTCAGAAGTTTGCAAAAAGTGTTTAAAGTCAAGGTTAGGGTTTAGAAGACGGGCTAAGGATACCCTCTCCATGGGTAATCGGGTGCTTCTCCCGATAAAGTGAGGAATAATGTGCAGCAAGTGGTTTTTCAAGAATGTCATATGACCCTAAATAGTGCACCCATACGAAAGCCGTTAATTCCCTTTCTTTTCTATAGTTGCCGACGGACTCAGTCACTCGTCCAATTACACCGACGGCCGTTGATACGGCCGTCACATGTATAATCAATTTGCCGACGAGCCTTCAACTTGAATGGGCCAATTGGATGAACAGCCGAAAATCGAAATAGCCGATAACAGACTGGCCAGTTCTCTCTTTCTCTTTTTTCTTTTCATTCTCCGTCTTCCCTTTCACGCCCTTCCTTTCCCTTTCTTTTCCCTTTCTTTTCCCTTCTTTTCTCTTCTTTTCCTCCTCTCCTCTTTTCCTCTTCTTTCCCTTTCCCTTTCCCCTTTTGCCGACAAACCGAGAAATCTGCCGACGGGCGACCAAATATTGGGGGGTGTGACACCCCCACACCCCCGCTAGCTACGGCCCTGCCTCTGAAGAAGTCATGCGAATAATCGGCTAATTAGCCATGCCCAAAATTGTTGATCACAGAGATTATGTTCGGTGATTGACATGGAGAGCTTTGTCTTCAGACTCTAACCGAGATGTTCACTTTATGTATCGAGATGAGTTTTACAGTCAAACGAGATTTATACTTACAACCTCTCCAGGCGTGAAACGTCTCTGAATGTGTCTAGCTCAAGATGCTCAATCGAGTTGTTGGCCAAATCTCTGTAAAAGGATTTATCACAAATCGTCTGGGGACAATTTAAGGAGGTAACTTCATGTACATGAGAGTTTGGAGTGATACTGTATCCTCATCATATGGAATAAACTTTAAAAACATTTTAAGTACCTTTTGCCTAATAGGATTCATGTTAATTTTGTTGATATTTTGTGAGATAGTAATAGGCCTATCTCTAAACGACTGACGTCTCTTCCGACGTAGAGAAAAGGGTTTCAAAATAGAATTTTTAAAAAACAAGGTGACTTGAAGCCTACTAGTACTGTTTGGACGCTGAATTCCTGTTAAGAACGGCCATTAAGCAAGTTCGAATGTACTACGCAACGCAATAATTAAACTGTGAAGTGGCACACCTCCCACAAATTAAATGGTTTGTCATACTTACAGAAATTTTAAGCTTGAAAGATGTTTAAAGGTATCTTCATGAAGGTGGTGAATATTGTTATCCGGCAAATATCTGCAGAGAATATTTAACTTTCCAATAAGGCCATAATATAACCATTCATTAAGTTATATTATTTGGAAATGTTCCAAAATTTCTTAATTTGAAAATGCTTACAGGCACCTTCATGATGAATGTGGTAAATATAGTTGTCCTGCAAAAGCCTTGAGAGATTATTTTACGTATTTGTATTTGAAATAATGCGATTGAAATCATTTATCAATTTACATTATGTTAAAGGTTTCAGCTTTTGATTGAAAACAAGAAATTTATTCCTCCAACAATTTCTGGTTTGACATGAAGTAAAAATTTCAAGAAATAGTAGACCTGATCATCTAACTCCCTGCTGGGACCTTGAAGGCCTTTTTATGATACCAGATTGTCAGATTTATTACAACTTACAGTAATTGCAGGAAATGGAGATTCTTGAAGACCTCTGCAGGGAGAGTTTTCAGTTTGTTGTCATTCAACATCCTGAAACGTTATAGAATTTAGTACTTGTAACTGAAAGATGTCTTTATTATCAGAATCTACGTTTCGCTTTTATCGTGAGGCTATAGTCAGTAAATAGTATAACGATTCCGCAAAGACGAAATGATGAACAATTTCTCGTACAAATGAAACTACATTCAGACGTCATGTCCTTTACATATAGGCCTACATCTTGTACGGATTGTCGTATCTTTAATAGCACAGAGCTTCGTTTCTTTCATATCAATTCCTTAGCGCTCCTAACCGTGCGCACGTGAAAACACCCTGCTCTCCACAGAACCTTGCATAGGACATTTACTGTAAATCCCTCACTTCCTTTCGATCAAACTCCTAAACCACACAACCGATTGTCTTGTATAAACCTGATTCTGAAAGCTGAAACTGTTATCTTTACTGTGATGTTTATCATTTTATCCTTCAAGATTTCTTTTTACCGTCATTTTTAACATAAAGAGAATGCCTCAAGACTTTTTAATTTGCATAGGCCCCGTACGTTTTACACGGTAAGTTGCAAATTGAAAGTCTCAGCAAAACTCCTTTGCTGAATCCTTGATTTCTTCCCTTTAATAGCTTTTGTCTTTTGTCCAACTTGTATAAAACGGATAATCCAAGAAGACACTTTTATCTCCATGGTAATGCCAAAATCGATACTATTTAGTTCATTTTAGCCCCGTCAAAAGGCGAAAGAAGTTCATGGCCGTAGAAAGACTGGAGCACTTTGAGGTATCTGAAATTCACCCATACAGGCAACGTGTGTTCATCACTACATTAAAGAGCGGCAAAGAAATTGACCGACATAGTTTCTTGGCTCGACTGGGATAACAAAAGCTGAAAAAATACTGATAAAAGTAGAATATAAGGGATATAACGTCAGTAAATGTTTTTCTGGCCAAATATATTTCTTTTCAGCTAAAAAAAGTCAAGAAAAGTAGTGTGACTTTCGTCGAAGGCAAGTGCTTTAGCAACAGTCTTAACGAACGGGCACAGCTCATTCTCAACTAGGGGGTGTCAGTTTCACAGCAGGCAAGCAAGCCGAGCAAATGTACGGTGGAGTCTGTTAATATAGGTTATAATTTCAAATTGCTTTCCAATGATTTAAACATAATGGTTTTGCAAACTTAACTTAGTGTCTCTTAACAACTTTAACTTTGAAAACTGGACTTAATTTCTTTTTGAAAGGTGCTGAACTGTGTAAGTAATTAGCCTTGCCGCAGCGGAGCTGAACACTGTCAATTTTTTAGCTGAACTTAAGACTTCATAAGTTAAGTTCAGCTGAACATACAGATGCATTTTAAAAATTAATTTTTGTAAACGTTCGTGCTCTTTGAATAAAATTACATACAACATGTACATAAAGTTCATTTCAACGGATGGTACTTGCTGTAGTTTTCGCAACCCTATGTTCCATAGAAACCTCACCTATAAAGCGAATAGACTAGCCCGCACACAGGTTTTCGGGGAATCTCCGTGAGCCTGTGTAAGGTGCAGTGAGGTGTAAATGAGTCATCATCGACCGTGTATTTTAGCTGCTGAAACAGGTTGAAAATCGTTGGGAAGGAATTGATATGTATGTAGGTTTCAGTGAAGAAATTTTGAAACAAACGTTGAAACTGCCCTTAAATTAATTTCTACCTTGCTTTTACCTGCCTGTCTTCTTCTCAATAATATTGACTAAGTTTGCTTTCTATAGCCCTTTGCAACATCAACTGTCCCCACATTGCTTTAAAAGATTCGCCCATGCGCAATGATAACTTGCCCCATAGAATATCACCCCACCTTGCAGCAGGGATACACTGCCCGTTTGGTTCCTCACGGCAGACCTCAATTTGTGCTAAAAAATTGACTTTCGTTGTATCTATTAAGTACCGAGATTTAAAGTCAAAATTCTGCTCCATTGAGTATCCCTTTAAAGAATCTCGATGTTTTATGCTTTGAAAAATATTACCTTGAATATAAACAGCAGTTTTGTAACGGACTAATTTACTCTCGCGAGAAATCAAAACACAGTGTTTTCACTCTAGCAACAATCTTGGGGAAAAGGACAAATCAAAATCCTTACAAGTAGGCATGCGATACGTCCTCTGACATAGAAATATCGGTGATTGCTGTAGGTAGCACACCTCTAATTCTTTGCCTAAGAATTGAACACCCTAGAAAAATGGGGGGTACGGTGTAGAACATGTTGCTAAAATGGTGTTAGCTGGTGAAGTGTATGCGGTAGGAAAGGAACTGGAGTACTCATCACCAAAACTAAAGAAAATAGAAGTAATTTCAGGCACTTTTTTCAATATATCCTTTTGCCATGCAAAATGGCAATTGAATGAAGTTAAAAAGCTAGAACCACCACCCTATGATACAAACTTCCTAGCTCTAATCTCAACAGTCTTGGTACACAAATGTCAAACCATTGTAAAAGGCCTACTCGTAAGCTTTCAGATGAAGAGGAGCTTGTGCCCGTTCAAAACCTCTACACTCTTAAAAAGTTGGGTAAAATTTTTGACCAACTTTTGACCAACACTGGGCAGTTATGTGTCCAACCAACTGTTGGTTAAAACTTGCCCATCTGTTGTTGGTCAATAGTTTATTAAGTAGTTGGGCAAAACATTTACCCAATAAATGTAATTAAAATATTACCCAACCACTGGCATTAACATTAATTGGGAAATATCTTACACTTGTTGGTTAATATAAAGAAATGTTGGGCAATTCTACCCCACCTTAGTTGAGCAAATCCTCTGGATTTCCTCTTTTGTTTTGGAGATTTTCCAGCCAAATACTGATGATATGACTAAATATGGGCTGCTGTGGTCACAAAACCGACCACTTCTGAGTGTTGCTGATAGTGCTAAAAATTAAATTAATAACAAATGACGAAACATTACAGCCTGATGAGCATAAAAGACAGAACACTGTGATGCTTTTTTTTTCACTGATGTATTGAAGGAAACGGCTTTTGTTAATTGCCTCTTATATAACATAACAAGAATCAAACAACTTGAAACAAATTTGACCCAGTAAATATCCCAGGTTAACACTTTCAAAATGTGTTAGTTTCTAATGAAATAAAACCCTTAACGTTTTTCTATTGAAAGAACTCCCAAATTTAAAGTCATCTTTAACAATTTAAGGTCATAGATTTGAGATTCTCATATAATCTTTTATCACAATTCAATCAGCTAATCAGACTGTTTAAATTCTGGCAAGCAATGTGAAATTCTTTGACCAGGAACAACATATCAGTAAATCATGCAGTTTGGATAAGACTACAATACATCAAATAATGAAGGATATCTTGCATGGGGAAGATTCAAAAGGGTCCACATTCATCTTCCAACACTTTTTTCTAAGAACGAAAACAAATTTCAATGCACCTTCCTGGAGGAAATCTTAACAGATGTGCAGAAATACATCAGTGACAGATATACTTGTCTTGTCAACCAATCAAGAATAACTCCTTCCTACTCTACTGTATACATCCTGCAAAGTGAATATCCCTCCCCAATAGCCAGATGCATTTCAAGTTTGTGACACTATGTCTTTCATAACATAATGACTTACATATGGGGTTACATTTTCAACAACAAGATAAGAATCAATTACAAAGTATAGGACTGATCAATAAATGTGTTTCTAACTCTAGTAAAACTCAAGTCATAAAATTTTCTGGGTAATTCTTCTCATTTTACGTATTCTGCAACTAGATTTAGTGTCCTCTACCACATCTGCAATAATAACTGCAGCAGTCAAGCTTGTTCCATATCCAAAGAGGGAATGAAAGCCTTAATGGCAAGCTGGAAAATTGTTTCAGTATTTTGTAGGTGTAGAATGAATTCTAATGTTACTGATTTGTGCTTTCCTTTTTTGATCCAGAACATCTAGCTGTTTTCAATTTTTTAAGTCAGAAAAGTATTACAGAATGAATGCCTAAACTTTACACTTAATGAGGAAAACTTTTGGAGTCTTTTGTCCCATAAAGATCTTTTACAACTGAGAGCTCCTTGAGAACAATCCACACTTTGTGATAAACACTGAAATTTGGAAAATAAAACACCAAGACAGTACTACAGCAAATTCACAGAAAAAGCAAAAGTCAGAGGGTGGGAAACTGTACCATTCCTATTACCGAGGCACCCCTACTCTCACTTTCTTGGCCCACAATTGTATTGGTACTGTAACTCAATAATGTTGAATCATCTTTGATACAATTCCACCTTGCTTTTTGCAGATCTGAACTGAGACAGCAGACCAACAGTTTAGCATGTCTCCAACACCCAGTGTGTAAGAATGTAGACGTAACAATTCATCTATCAGCCATCAAATATGCATACTAATCAAGAAAAAATAAAATTTTATTTCACACTTGAGAAAAGTTTCTCTTCATGCTGCTAGACTAAATAGTTTCCAATTTAGTTCCACAGTCTGACACAATGTGCCAAAGTAGTTGTGAAAAGAGACCCTTAAGTTGAACAAAACAACAATTGTACTAATACAAACATAATGTTAACGCAAAGTTTCTTCAAGTTAGTTCAAGTTGACGCAATAAAAGCTCTCATATTCCTCACACAACTGGGAATATTTGGATCCAGGAATTCATAAATTACGTTTTGGAGAAACTGCCATGCTACTTTGCAACTAGGCTGAAATTCTACATCCCAAATGTACACTGATTTAAAACACACATCAATAGCTTTCAAAAGAGAAGCCTGAGGCATGGCACGTCTTTCAACAATGACATATGCTTGGGTTGGATTAAGGCGATGTCCTCTGCAGACGACAAAGGGTTGTGGCTTTATTTTGGCATCGATACTTAGGAGGTACTGTTCTATTTCTAGGACTTCCTGAAAGGGAAAAAATAAAAGCTTTTCAAATGTTTAATTTTTGACCATGTGACATGCAATACTCAATTTTGTAAATATCTCTTAAGTTGGACTTGTCTGGTGGCATTGTCTGATGACCTTTTAAAGGGATGTCATGTAGCAGAATAAAATTTTCCATAACATGTCATCCACACCCCAAACCAAAACTATTCCTACTCATGACACCCCTTTCTAAAGATTAGTAACTTTTAACAAACAATACCTCCAGGTTCCCTCAAGGTCACAGGCGCTATACTTGGATACTTTGTTTTGTCCTTCAAATCTGATACCATTGGAATATTTAGATGTTTTTCCATGATATAGTGTAAAACTGCCAGTTTTACATAAAAGTATAGTACAGCAAATAAACTTATTACATATTCAATACAGTAATATCAACATTATAAAGAAATACACGAGCTATATCTAATTCAATTTTCCCAGGCAAATAACGTGACAAATTTCCCATCATGCACTGCAGAACCTGAAAAAAGTAGCATTAATTTAAAAATTTGTATCTTCTGAATTCAAGATATTATTAAAATGGGATTTTCACTGCAAAACACAAAAAATGTTCCTGTTTTTTTTTTGTGAAAAGTCAAATTTGGTCACCACAACATGTTTTAAATGACTGAATGGCTGTGAGAAAGCTCTTGTACCCAATTAACCATTTTTGGAGTAAATATCTAGGGCTTTCTCAAATGTTTAAAGGTCTTTTCTGGGATTTGCCATCCATTTTATCTTTGATGTATTGGCATTTAATCTTACCATTCATAGATCATTAATTTATTTGCTGGGCTCTAGATTACAAGTAATCTGTCCAAGCTCAGCTGCATAATTCAGTGAGCACTTTACATTTGTCCCCTTTACATTTGGTACAGACTCACAAACAATCCCTGAAATCAGGAGTGACATATTTTTTGTGCTTCATGTAATTATGACTGCTACATACCTTCTACGAAAATTTCCATGACAACTCAATTCTACTTTATATTCAGAAAGTTTAAAATAACCTATTTGTGTTCATATCAATTGACTAAATTCACTTGATATCATGAAGTTAACCAATTGAAATGTCAAAAATAAGAAGTATCCCCTTTCAGTAACTTACTAATCAATGACAAAAACATTTGCAATGCACTAAAGAAAACAGAACACAACTGCAAAGGGGCCATGCAATATACTCAGTATTGGTATTTTGGCTACAAAAGGAGTATACTTACTGGTTGCACATCAATGAAACTTTTAATTGTTTCTTGAAGTGAGCACTGACCCTTTCTTCCTTTTCTCCCTCCTCCTCTTAAGATTACAGGCAACAAGAAAAATGCCAGGTTTTTCCTCTCATCTTGTAAAAGAAAAAGAGTAACTAACATACCATAATGTCCATTATGCACAGACCTGGCAACACCCATAGAAGCGTATGACATGAAATATTTATCACAGGACGTACTCTGCAGTAACATTACTTTTCATATACATTACCTCACCAATTAGTCCATATAACTACAGTATCTCAGAAATCACACTGATGGGTTAAATATAGAACTGTTAAAGAGATTGTCTCAAAATTCAAAGGAGAAAATGTGGGGTTATTCATGAGACCAAACCTTTCAAAACTTATATTTATTCTACAATATAATTCAACTCACCAGCAGTTAAGTTTGCAACCTCAACTTCCTTTAGACCAAGAGCTTCTTTCCAGCTGGTTTGTTGGCTGTATGTTATAATACTTTCTGAAAGCTTCTCCCACTTCTGGTAAAGTTTGCTTGATTTCTCAGGGAAGAGAGCTTCAAAATCCTGTTCAATCTAAGAGAAAATATTCAAAAAACGATAAATCTTCAAAAAGTGAGTATGTTCAATTACAATGTTGGCACAAGGCTATCTATCACTACCAGTATACACTGCAAGTTTCAGTACAAATGAAAGTACACATGAAGAGCAAGGTTAGTATTTGATTAGTTTGTCAGGAAGTGTATTATGGTAGCACAATTTCTATGGCAAAAAAAAGAGGTTTGGATAGTTTAGGTCTCTTTCTTGTAATATGTTCACAAGTGCACTTGAAGATCAGAAGAACTTACAGCTGAAGGTGATGTTAAAATTCTGCAGTCAGTTCAGAATTATATAGAAACCCATGGTATCTGTCTTTTACTTGAATGGTCCGCAATTTCAACCAGAAATGGAGAGGTTTTATTCAGAGGGACATTTACAATCCACCCAATGAATATGTCCCGAACTCATTTTAAGAGTAACATCTTAAAGTGTTGGTCCTAGCCACAGAAAGTGCAGTTCTTCCTCTCTTCCTCTCACTATGGAGCATCTATGTGCCATGTTTGAGAATTGTCCGACTGTCCCTTCTTGATATACCGTGTTAACACGCAAAGTGTCACAAACACAAACATACACACACAAATATACACGCCATCATGAATGCATAGGTTTCTCTTATCACTGAAACCAAAAACAATCTGCATGAATGCTTTTACGTATAGTTCTAAAAATTCCATGGGAATTGGGAGTCGAGGAAAGTGGAGTTGATGGACAACCCTCAATCTAAACCAAGAGTTGCAGCTCTGAAGTATGAAAGAGTTGGGCAGCCCACCAAAGCCTACAATGTGGAGCACTGCATGTACATATTTTTTTGAATATTCAGCCAAAACTCTTGAAATTGTGACATGCATGCATTGCATATTCCCAATACCACATGCAATGACAGGAACAGTGGACTGTCTAAGGCAAAGTCACTGCTAGCTGCAACTCTGTTTAGTTCTAAATTAACATAACAGGGCTACAATAAAATTTAAGTCAAAAATCTTACCATGCCTTGGTCGAGCATCCTGGGGAACTCCATGAGTATTGAATTTATATTCCCATTACTGTCCTTTATTCTCTTCTGTCGATATTGTGCTGTTCTTAACATGAAATCTTTTACTTTTTCCACAGGTTCAATATTGCTTTTCAACCATTCTGTCATCATTCCTATTTCTGATTCTTGCTCTGATTCTGCCTTTTGACCTGAACAGAAGAGATGTAAAAAGTTTTCCTTACTTGAATATAGGTGTTGCAACGCTGTATATATGTTATTCAAACAATTTGGATTACTGATTCAATTCCACATCCTCAAAAAGAAAGTACCTGAAAAGCACAGAATCTAAATCTGGGTAGACATAAGTGCATCAGCAGCCTTAAAAACTTGACCAAGTAATGTTCTTACTACACTTATAACACTGCATTTCCCCACCCAAAATTTCAAGCACCAGTTCACACCAAATGACTGCATAAATTTTCCATTTCAACATTAAACAGCTACAAGTCCTACCACCTGTGCATCAAATATTTCAGACAGAGAAAGTTTGACGTTAAAACCCATTTCACACTTAACAAAACATGATACAATGTAAACCATACAACATTAAAATGTCACCAACCCTTTAACATTCCAGATAAAAATGTCTTCATCTCTTGGCAATAGTCCAATTGACTGAAAAGTCTTGTGATTTAACACAACAGCAATTTCATTTTTTACAGTTATCATAAAAAATATCACCATAGCTAAGCAATGGGTAGATAAATTCATCTACTCATCATTTGGCTATGGTGATATTTTGCATGATAAGCTTGAAAACTGAAATTATATCAACTCACTTTCATTGCACTGTATACATGCTGATGTCCAATGATATTGTACCACAACAGGTGCAGAATGGTATAGGAAATAGTTGTATTCTATTGTACGTATATTGCATGGCCTTAACCCTATATAATTTTAGTGTTAGGAGTTTCAACCCCATTCATTTCTCACTTCATATTACTTCACAAGCACACAAAATGATACTAACTTGATAAAAATTTAAGGTAGGCCAGTGCAGATGAATCTTTAAAAGTCCCTTTATAAAAAGTTTATTTATGCAAACCTGGTGAAGCTACTTGTTTGCAGGTATCTTTCTCTTGCTTACACCGAAGTAATCCACTTTCATTTTTCTGTGATGGGCCTGGACAAAGAGAGATAGCCTTTTTTCTGACATATCGGAGGTGTTCCTCTATGTATCCTGTGGCAGGTCTCCCTTTTGCTCCCTTACAATACCATGCTTCCTGTAGAGCAATTAAGAAACAAACCTCATGGAGTGTACTGTGCTACTGACTAGTGTGTGGGCAACAATATTCCATGAAAGTAGGGCTTACATGAAAGGACCCATTTAAGAGAAGAGCCTGTTATTCTCCTCATAACCATTTAAGTTTTCTATGTCTATTTAAATCAACTTGGTAATATGCAACATAATTTTCTGTAAACGTTTTTCACCATTATCCAAGGTTCTCACACTTCAAAAAATACTGAAATTCAAGACTTTTTGAAGACTAAAGTCAAAATATTTAGTTCTGAAAACTACTAATTTTGTAAAAAATTGCCTTTATTTTAACACCTTACCCAGTATGGATGCATACTAAACATGGTTGTATTACTATTGAAAGTGTAAGGTTTCAAATTTTCAAGACCAAATGGCAACTATTCTAGACGAAACACCTGAAATTCTTTCGAAGACCATGATAAAGTTCTGAACTTCCCACCAATTTTCTCACTGCATGGGAACCCTAATTATCATTGGTTTGTTAATAACCGTGGCAACACGCCTGTTAAAATAATACAGTACAAATACTCTAAATAAACTAAGAAAGTGAAATTAACTTTGTGGTACAGAACATTTGCACCCCCCCTCCCCTTCTGAAACCATTACTTCCAAACAGAGACTGACAGTAATTCAAAATTACTGTATGACAGTTGGAGCACATTTATTTCCCAGTAAAATAAGTTGCTCAGCTAGGCCTAAAGGGAGAAGTTTACTACTTTTAGTTTGTAGCTGGCTCACAGATAAGAAGCAACTAAACTTACAAATGTTCAATTGTTGTAGTATATACATCATAAAATTTCTGAAAGGTTATTAATGCAAGAGTGCTGAGACTACTAAAATTGAACTGGTATAATAGCCAGTTTTCTGCCTGTACATGCCATCATGCAATAAGAGAAGTGCTTCCCTTTAAATCTATAGGCCTATGATTAGAGATAATTTTTTAACTTTTGGATGACCTACACCTGCATGAGTTGATAAGTACATAATTAATACATCTACAAGGTAATACATGACCACAGATTTGTGCAAAGAGAGCATTGATCAAGTGTCACTGCACCCTTTCATCACTCCTATCTAATTTTGACATATTATGCTTTAATACTGCATGTTCTTTAATTTACAATACCTTTGGCATGTTACCACTTTCTAAGTACTGTATATCATTTGGAGTCTGCATGGGTGCAACATAGAAGCTTGAGCAAATATTCTGCAGATATAATATATATATATATATATATATTGCTAATTTGGGATTAAGGGGAAATATCGTATGAAAAAATCCGACTATAAAGGGAAATCGACCAAAAAGGGAAAAAATCAGGTCGACTTAGCGACACTACACGCTTTTTATATAGGAATACGTAAACGGATGGTAACGTCCGTTTCCCTACACAGTCTATCTGGCATTACTTCTATGTTGACTGAATTGCGTGCACGTATCTGTTAACACGTACGAATGGTGGGCCATTGAAATAACGTTGTTGTATATCTATTTTTTAAATGCTACCAAAAAAGCGAAACATAATCTTATGTATTTTATTGTTTTTCTTTTCGCCTTTACGAAAAAGGCAGCCCGCCCTCTAAATTTTTCCCTTTTTGGTAGGAATTAGCGTTATATATATATATATATATATATATATATATATATATATATATATATATATATATATATATATATATATATATATATATATATATATATATATATATATATATATAAGGGGTACTGGGCGCAGGCATTAACTTGTATGTGAATGTGTACTTACGTAACCTAGTGGGGCACCCGGATCTATCAAACATGGAAAACTTGTGGTGATAGCTTCAGCAAGAGCTGCTTTAGTAAAGGAACTTGGTCTAAAATAAGAGAATTATTAAAAACAAATTAAATTGTATCAAAAATGTTATTCTGCATATATCATAATATAAAGAGAAAATACAGCCATCTCAATTTGGATAAGTGTGTGGACAACTCTTTTTCATGAATGGCCCTTGAAAATATTTTACTCACTCAGTTGTGAAATTAACAAGAGTCCTAAAATATCATGAAAGATACTTGGAAGAGTAATAGGCAATTCCCATTACTTTTCCACCCTAACTGCCAGCAGCAAGTCGGATGATAAAGTCCACCTTACTTATTTGTCAGGTAAGTTTGTAGATTTAATTCTCCTCACAATTGTTCCAGTACTTGAAAGGGTCTTCCTATTCAGACCAAGCAGAACCTTTTTAATGTGTCTCAGGCTTACTTCAATACAAGTTCTCAGAAGGCACTGTGAGGTCATGTGTGCTAGGAATTCAGCACAATTTATTTGATAAAAGAATTAGGACTAGAATTTAACACCATCAGGGCTGCTCCCAACACAAAGACAACATACTATAGTATACAAATTTTTGGATGAATATATAAGGATGTCCTCTAGGAAAATATATATAGATATAATTTTTTAGGGAAATCCAATTGGAACAAAGTGTGAAGAGGTACTTTTTTGTGGAAAAAGTGTTGTTCTCAGCATGACATTTAAGCATTTTCTATTTTTCAAATCTTTAACTCCTGAAAATAACCCCAATGTGAAACATTTTGACCATAAAGTAAGTTAACAACATTCAAGCTGAAACACATAGGAAAAATAAGAAAAAAGGGAATATAGGATCATTTCGAGCCTGCAGCATTTGAGTCCTTTCAATGAATCATGAAATGTCAGCTACGTATTTTGTTTCATATAGCTTCAAATGTTCAAAAAGGGGGAGGGGGGTTGAGAATGACGATGATTGCTACAGTATAACAAAGCTAATTAGCAGATAACAATTATTAACTTTGCTGAACAAAAAGTAATAATTGGTATACACACTGCAATTTAATTGCAACAATGTACAGAAAATGATTGTGCCAGAATTGTGCAAATAGTGCCTTGTGATTATTATAGGCATCACTTTTTTCACTATTGGATGCACTTAGCAATTACATGATTCAATTATGGCAGATGCATATGTGCCTGTAGATTTCATTTTCAAGTTTCACATTGTACCAGCCATAAGGAAAACTGGTTCTACATTTAGAACCTTCTCTATATAGTCAAATGGTGTGACGTATAATAGCACATATTGCTCACAACTGATTGCTCAAAGTACACTTCAACCATCCTTCAGCACACAAGCAGCACAAAGCTTTCTCAATGAATGTAGTCACAGTAGCTTCCTGTAAAACTCTCCTGCAATCCTTTCTGTAATTTTAGGGTCCGCTAGGCCAGAAATGTTACATCTGAATGTATAACCAGGGCTCGATGTTAACACTTGCCCGATTGCCCGGGGCAAGTCAAAATTTTTCAGCACAAGCTCTATTGGTCCAGTTTGCCCTAATGGGCACATTCAACTTGCCCTAATGAACAAGTTGGACTTAAAACTCAATATTCAAAGTTAGAAAAAAGATGTTTTCCTGCAGTAAGAAGTACAAATATAAAATTTTTTTCACAAATAACACCACTATTTGAATTAAAAGGACGAGGGTCCTTAGACCGTTTGGTTGAGAACCCTTGAAAGCACTGTTTAATTCTGCGAATGTGTAAAAAGTTTTCATCACCAAAGGTGAAAGAAAGGTGCAACTCAGTAATTGTAAGACTAATTTTTAAGGATTGTTGTCATCTGTGCAACAATATAAACAACCATGTGGGACTCAATATTTTGTCTGCCCAACCAGAAGGGCAATTACAAAAAATGCTAGGGCAAGTGAATTTCAGTGGTTGCTTGCCAAATTTGGCAAGTAAGTTTTAAAGTAAGTGTAGAGCCCTGATGACTATTTAACTACAAATATCCTTAAAAAGGCTAAAAATCTTGGGTTGTATCAGAGAAATTTGCATTTACACTTCTTGCTTCCTCAGACCATATTGAATGAATCCTCAACATAGTGACATACACACCAGAACAATCTCCTTTTTGCTTAATGAAACTCTGGGACTCAATGGGTGATAAGCAGGTGTTCCTTTATATACAGGGCCGGAAATTTCTGGCAGCTACTCAAAGTTTTGGGCATCACATGCAACAGCAAACTGGGGAGTGAACACTGCATGCTCTTATGCATGGGGGTGATAGTTAACCCTTTAACTGCCAGAAGCCCCCCAATGTGCATTGGAACAGCAGCCTCATTTTGACACAATGAACTCAGGAGTCAAAGAGTTAAAAAAAGGTGATTTTAAGTATTACTCACTTATCCCCATACTGCTGCATGAGGTAGTCAGTGCAAAGGTCAACTATTATTTTCCTGTCTGGCTTGCTGCAATATTTCAATTTGTCTGTATTCTGCATTGCCCTCCTTCCTGCTGCAGTCTGAATGAGAATATTCCTTACATCCTGAAACAGATAAAAAATTATGAACAGACCATCTTGAAATCACAGTTGTAAAAAGCGTATGACACCCATGTATGATGGCATACTTCACATTTACAGCTTAAGTCGGAAAGCTAATTGCTATGAAAGGTACTGTACATGCACTCGCTGCAATAACAAGCAGCCATCACTTGTTGCAGATCCATGTTTTTACAAGCTACAGCAATATTAGGCTTTGACGAACTACCAGACTCCTCTTTAAATTCCTGACATCAGAGTCAAGTAATGGCTCATCAGCTTTCCCAGGAAACCAGTCACCTAAAAAATTTTCCTAAGGGCCCAAAATGAAAACAAAAGTCAGAGGTGGAAATGAAAGTATGTTATTTTGCCAGTTTTCGTAAAGTGCTGCATCATGCAATTGCTCAGTTTTATATTTTCTATATGTAAATCAGTTTCTCTTCTTTAACTACTGTAGACACTTTGCTCCCCAAATTGGCAATTTGGCTCTTATCCCATTGAAAAGCCTACACTACAAGCACATACTGTATAAAAGTTGATACTCATGGCATTTTGGTGGGACAGTAACTGGTAACTTACTGTAAATACAGCTATGGGGGTACACTCTTATGTCGGTTATGAACATCAAGATGTCCTGTTACAAATTTACTTTCAAGAATTGTTTTAAGAGGGACAATTCTTTCAGCATAAAAAGTGAGACAATTAAATGTTAAAAATTGTCCCAAAGGTAATGCACCTGGCAATATATATATATACATTTTTTCCAGAATAGCAAAATGTCTGTATGTCTCCTTCAGTTAATATCCCTCACTGTCTACAGGTTCAATTAGACACAGCACACGCTAAATTGGCTATATTGACCAAAATAGTTGCTTTTGTGACTAATGGTAGAGAAAGCAATTACCTCTATACATACTGTAGACCTTTTTGTGAGACAGTGAAGCACATGCCCTGATCATCACATTCAAGCTTTATAAAGCTACGGTAGGAGTATGCATAAACCATGCAAATAACCACAGAAAAGTGATTTAAACTTTGGCAGTTGCAGAGTGCACTAAGTAGTACCAAATTATTCAGCCATTTAGTACACAATTATGACACCCTTTTGTACTGTGGTGTTCAGCACATCAGGGCTAAAAAAGATGCTATTTCCCAGTATGAAAATTACATTTCTAAGGCAAATGTACTCAGAATATTTTCAGTTCTTTTGCTACTATACCCACAAATTAATATTTCTTCACCCCCTCTTGACGAAACGGATAAAATGCTTCTGAAGACCTTAAGAAATTTGGCCAAAGATGACCATTTTAAATGAAGACCAACTTTAATTACCAAATTTCTTCCAAAGAAACCCTTCATAAGGAAAGTCTACACTAAACCCTGCCACCCCAAATTTTGACCTCTATGAAAGAATGGGGGCAAAAACTCTTTTCACTTACAAAATGCACCCGTTTTTCTCTTTTCAATGGTGGTGGCTGAAATGACGAATCTGATGATGAGCTCAACTCTTCTCTTTTCAATGGTGGTGGCTGAAATGAAGCATCTGATGATGAGTTTAACTCCATATCAATCTTCCCATCCTCTGCACTTGAAAGGTCAAGAACAAAAGGGTCGATTTCTAGAGTTCCAGAATCACTGGCACTACTACTTTGGTCCAGACGACTCCAGGGCCCTATTTCAAACTGTTGGTTAAAAAAATTGCAATTAAGAAAAGGATAAAAAAAAATATGGGAAATGCAAATTTTTATAATCCATGATGTTAATTACAAAGGTGTCTAGCTTGCACAAGGTCCAATCTATGATACTCAGGCAAGCAAATAGGCAATAAATGCACCTGTATATTTTTGTAAAACTTGGATGCTTCTGAATAGGAATACCAGTATTAAATCATTAAATATGTACAGTAGTTGCTGCCCATTTCCACATAATGATGTATATGATCACAACTTCCTTTTGCAGATTGTTTTTTAGCATAGAAAATCATGTTGAGTACAGTATAATGCACTCAGTCTATACGTACCATGTGTATAAATCTGATTTAAAGACCACTAAATGTATGTGAATCGAGGAACAATGTAGACAATCTGCTGATCTGCACCATAAGTCTGTATGGCTGTTAGTGGTCTGTAGTCAAACAAGTTCTTTGGTTCCATTATTGCTGTAGCTGGTTTACTCTCATGTTTTACAGCAAATGCCTGCAAATGTCTTTCGTAACAAATGGTTTTCATTTCTGTGAGGATGAGGTAAATATTTGTTTCCTTCACTGACACACACTGAATCTGACCAAAGCTTGGTCCTTCTTCACCCCATGTCATCAGCACTACCACCCCTTCTCTGAAGTCATATCCATGTATTTCAGCAACTCCAACAATTATAACTTCATCTTCCATTTTACAGCCAAGTTTTGCAATGACTGGCTCACTCCATGCAAGATTTTGTACGGTAGTAACAACTTCCTGGTGTAACACAACATCTTTACTTCCAATGGGCTCCTTTATCAAATAACTATAGCACTGATTCATCTGGTGTTTGTTTGCCAAAGTTTTAGCAATGTTTTGAAAATTATTACAAATACTAGCAGTGTGTTTAAAGGATTTGTGTTTTCCTTCAAATCGGAGTGAAGAATATTGTCGTAATGGACCAAGTTTCCTGATAATTGTAGGGTAATGCAAAAGGAAGTGCTGCTTTGGTGTCAGGGTACGATATGGAAAAACTCCAAGGAATAGCTCGTGGTGGTCTTTGATTAAAGCTTTAAGAACATATGTGGCAGACAAACTAATAGACTGGCTCATGACAATTTTGAAAATCTCAATTAACAGCAAAAATACTTCCCATTCTTCAGAATTTTGGTTAATCCTGTCACCAAGCATCAAGGCTAAGTTCAGAGCTAAGCAAGTCATTTGTGCTGAAGTCTGTCCACTAGCTGCACTTGGGTTCAAAAGTGATGACAATTTTATAGGGGAAGGTTTGTTGGTCTTATCCACAAATCCATAATTAAAGGATATTATTCTACTATTTATTTCCTCTAAAGTAAACATCTCTCTCTCAATAAGCCTCTGTAAGACAAGATGCATTTCAAGAGGAATTATGCCTTCTGTAAAATCATGCATGACATCTGGAGCCACATTCTCAACAACATGATAACCATCGATTTGGTTAAGGACTGATGTTGTCTTAACACCAGTTAAACTTGTGTCATTTGATATTATGTCTGCAGAATAATTTTCTTTATTTCGCAAAAGACTTTGGTCTTCTTCAACTAACTTTTGAAGATTGGAGCGGTGGCCTTTACAATATCTGCAGTAATAATTAGCAGTGAAACTAGTAACATATCCAAGGAGGGAATGAACACCTAAATTGTCACCCACTACTTGAAAGAGCTTTGGAATTACCATACCCGTGTAATCTTTACTCTCTATGTGAAGACCACCCTCTTTTGACAACCTCTGTAAATCATCTTTCAAATTTGTGATTACACTATCAATGCCATATTTTGTGATAAGACTGGATTTTGCCAATGAATAAAGCAGAATGTTACTTAACCTAGCTTGATATTTTGCAGGCAAGGGAAGAATACCAATGTAAAAGGCTCCTAATTTGTGCTTTCCTCTTTTTGATCCAAGAGGGTTGACTGTTTCAAAGTCATCATAGTACAGCAGCAAAGGAATAGTTGGCCTGTCATCCATATCATTATCCTGACTTTTATAATATATTCCATCCCTATAAGACATCAATATGTTTGGTTCACTGGAGCTATGGGCTGAAAGAATACATTCCATAACTCCTGGAAGCTCTAAATATTGCTTCAGAGATTTTGCAAGTGGCACATACTGAAAAGTTTCTTTTTCCTGGACTTGCATTGGAGAGCCAGTCCTTCTGTCCAACTTAAACTTAAAATGGTATCCAAGCAACTTTTCCTCAGGAAGAATTAACGCACCTTTTTCAAGAAAATATGCCTTCTGTGCGGTTTCTGTGTCTATTTGTGAAAATGGGTTGTTCAAATTTGAAAAAATATCACAAAGAACACCTCTTATGTCCTCATCATGTGGTGTGCAAGTGTAAGTATCCAAAAATGTTGTAACTTTGTTCTCAATGCTTGCTACAATGTTGTGAACAAATTCCTGCACATCACAAATTATTTTTTGAACAAGAGATGATGAGATGTTTGAAGACTTTAATCTAGCAAGAAATACTGCAGCAGACTCCCGAATTTCATCACTTGTAATTGGCTCCAATTCTTCAGGATCAATGTTGCTGTTTGTTTCATCATTTTGATTGACAAAAGTTTCACTACTGTTATCGACACATTCATCCTGCTCAGAGTTCAGAGCAAGTTGTACGTCCTTTTGAGTTGGATGCTTAGAGAGGAGATGTTTTTTGTAACCATAACAAGTAGCAAATGTGAGCTTACATCCTTCCTGACTGCACACAATGCTAACCCTACTTCCAGCATTTATACCATGGAAATGTTTCAAGTGAAAAAACAGCTTCTTGATGTTACCCTCAACACTTTGAAGGCACTTAAAACATGTATATGACAACATATTGTCTGTGTTGCGGCTATTTACCTCTTTTCGCCAACCTTTCATAAACTTCATGCGTTGACCAATCTTTGGGATGAGTTCTTTGATTGTTTTTTCATCTAGCAGAGAGAGAGCGATTATGTCTATTTCATTTTCTATGGAAAAGAAAGAACAATAAAGAAGACAATTATCTGTGATACACATTAACATTTCTTACATTAAAGTTTTAGACCATACATTCAGCCCTTGGCAAGTGTTTGCCTGATCACAGTGTCTAGTAAGTAATATAACTGTAGACACCTTCAATACATTCAGCTGCCAGGGCAATTTTTTATTTGATACAATAAAATGCTAAAAACTGTAAGTTTTTGGTCTATTTTATTGTTAAAATATTATGAAAAATCAACAGAGACAATTTGATAGAAAATTCAGGCCTCCCAGCAGAATAATTTTTGACATGCCTCTTCCAAAGTAAAATGGTCATTTCTACACCAAAAATTTACAATATGCAATTTCAATTCAAACATACCATAACAATGTGAAGTGACAAAAATGGAAACGATCAAAACCAAAATCATGGAAATCGGTAGAGGAATGGCCCAAACATGAATTTGTTCGTAAAATAATTTTAAGCCTTTCTGGCGACATACCCATGCATACTGTAGACCATACATATGTGTGCAGGATCTTGTAGTTGTACTTGTACGTATGCCACATAACAATAACATCGCAATTGCCCAGCCAGGCAGCTATATGGGATGTGCTACGGTAACAGTGAAGGTAAGCATTCAACCCACACACATTGACAACTATTAAAATCATCCAATCACAATCAACGATTCCTTAACGTCACGGACACACCCTCTTTTAGATGTTGCAAACGTTCAATGGAATTCACAAATCATGCTCTGAACTGTTTAAAAAATCATGAATATTCTACATGAGCTGGGTTGTTTTCAGTATTAAGCATGGAATCTAACTATTCTTGAATATTTTGGTGAAAAAACTCCATGTGAATCAAGTTATGCGGTATGACTTAACATTTCAAAATTTCAAAAAAAAAAAAATTGTGCCCTCCTACGGGAGGTGATGCCTTGGAAGTTTTACCAGTGCTGTAGGTGCCTGCAGGCTTAAATCAAAAGGCAAATTAACTAATTTAAAGCATAAATTTGACTGACTGATGTAAGACTGTAATTTTTTCACAAGAAATGTAACGTTAGTGGGGACTTTTGGGCATCTTACGTAGGCCTAGGCTAAGTGTTTTGAGTAGGCCTAGGCTAGGCCTAAAAACAACAGTTTACAGGCTAGGCCTAGGCCTACTATAATATGTTGGTCATTCTAGGGTGGGGATGTTTTGACTCAAGAATGTAGCCTGCGATGCTATCAGTATCAAATCACTGCAGAACTTAATGACTGTCTTTGCCTTATGTATCACAGTTAGTCTAACTTAGCCTAACGTTAAACCGTTTACTCGTTAGGCCTAGGCCTATGCTAACTGCGGCACAGCCTAGGCCTAAGTGGCAGGTCCATATAGCTAGGCTGATATAGCCTATCAACTTTTATCTAGTAACAGTACTATGGTACTCACTACTATTAACGCACGCATACGCCTCAGTCACCAAGACTAAGATTGAAGAAAATGAAGGACCCATATACACCTTTTATGTGTAAGATTAGCTCCGTTTCAAGTAAAATATAATGAAATAAATTATTTCACCTTCGAATGTTGTTCTGAGCTCTTCAACGCCCCATTCCTGCAGATAATCGAACACCGTGCCCGCCATGGTGCCTTGCGTCTGTATCAGTGCCAATCGCCGATTAGCATTGGCGCGGCGCGGCTCTCTACGTAGTTCTCTTACGTACGTACTGAGTTGGCTATGTAGGGACTGCTATACGTACTATATAGGTCTCCGGTTGCGCGTGGCTCACCTGTGACACGTTGGCGGCAAATTTGCCCTGTTGTTGGTTTAAATTTTGCGTTTATCTTAATATGACGAACATAGCGTGTTGACCACAGTTGGTGAAATTCTTGTCCAGAAGTTTTACCCATCTTGGTTAAACTTTTACCCAACACATCGACAGAAACGCATTACCCAACAAAAATTACCCAACTTTTTAAGAGTGTACAAGGATACAGAGGCCACGTAACGAAGCAAAATTAGTGTGTAAGTCAACGGAGGAATAATTAGTGGTGTGCTATACGAAGACCAGACCTTAAAATGGTAATTTGTGTGAATAAAAGCATAGTTCTGAGACAGCCTGTCTAGGTAACGCCACCTTTGCACATAAAAGCGTCCACTTAATGCTCATTTGGAGGACAAAAACCTGTTTTTCGTGATTTCCTGTACTTTCCTGTACTGATTTTCCTGTAGGGGTTATCTTAGTGAAACTTTCGTATATTTGCCTGCACAAGTAAGTTACACTGAAACATCTGATTACCTTGTGGGCCAAACGTTTCTTTTCTTAAGAGTTTACATGGACCTTATCCCCGAATTAATGCATCAATAACATGTATTGTATGGTCGAATTTGTTGATGCATTTGTGGTCTTAATATATTTGTGATTTTCGTCAGAACCAAGGATGTCGGTCTTAATTGTGTTTTACATACCATTTATTTGTCATTACCTTATTCTGCCTTGATCAGGTCATATCTCTTGTAAATGTTCAAAGTGTTTTTTTGTATTGACCACTTCAAAATATAAAACTAGGTAGCATGTACCTACCATGCGGCTGCAGTCATGCAGAAGTCAGATGAGTTTCTGACAGTGTTTAAAAGCCTGAAAACTCCCCTCAAAGTAATGTCTGTACAATGTGGACAAAAAGGGAGCTATGCTGTTTATGGTGTGCATAGAAACGAAAGGAACACATTCTTTTACATAAATAGTTCTACTTGAAGAGTTTTGAGGCCAGAATATGATGATAGCCCAGACTGTAGAACAGTAGCGTAAACTGTATATAGAGGAGGTGGTGAATGGGGGTAGAAATGGCATTGTAACAGTACACTTAAATCTAACACAAACGTGTGCTAGTTTGTAGCACTATTTTAATTTTTTATGAAAATAGAGCCCGATTTTGTGACCAAACCTAATCTAAGAGCGTTTCTCTTTTACTAATGTTGAAGATTCCAAAAGGAATTTTCAGTGCATTAAACGAAGGTCTAATTATTTGAAGAAATATGAAGCAAAATCGAATCAACGTGTGTGGTTGCTCTGCTGCGAACGGTTTGCCCAAGGTTAAGCAAACTCTATACTCATTAGCAATTAATTGCCCAATAAGTAGGTAAGGCGGGAAAATGCCCAACGGTTAAATGAAAGCTTGTCGGCAGTTTGACCAATAATTGGAAAATACAGTAAAGATGTATCGATTAGAACTTTACCAATGAGTTTTATTATCAATGAGTTTTACCCAACCGCAAAGTTGCCCAGTGTTTTAACAGTGCAGAGTTCCGTGGAAGTGCCCAATCGACAGGCTGGGTTTTGTTGCTATTTCTTCTGATAGGATGGTCCAGTATAAATTTCTAAAAAGACAGATTGATTCATGCCAAGATGATCCCACAGAACTGACTGTCAGTTGGCAATGAACTGGGAAAGTCTGGCAACGAATTGGGAGATATGCCTTTCGCTGTCACTTTATTTTATGGACTTCTCAAGGTTGATTGGTACTGGGTATATTATGACACAGGGTTTTCTTCAAAAGAACCTTTGTCAATAATATTATTGGAAAATCGGATTTTATGGAAAATGCATACCTTGCTCGATCTAAATTTTGTCAAATTCAAGCCCCCAGAACGTTATAAATGATAGAAAAAACGTAAGCAATAAATCACAATAACTTTACACCTGTTCAACAGCTATGAAACTTATTCCGTGCCGTCAAGAGTGTTGGCACCACAGAATTTGTGGTCATCGATGACTTGGTAAATAAAATGGAATATTTGTAAACGATCTGCTAGGTCAATACCGTACACCTCAAGTGAGGGAGTAGGTGCAGCTAGGGAACACCATGGTTTATGAGCTCTGCTTTATGACTAGATAGATTTTAGGCTGACAGGTATTTTATTGATTTGTACGACTGTGTCTTCTGTGGGATCAACTTTTCATGTCGTTATCTGTTGAATTTATGAAGGTCTTCATGATCAGTGAAATCATAACCTAGCCTGCACAATTGTGAGATATTTTGAACAAGATGACAATGTTTTATAAGGGAGCTACGTATCCTACAGCGACAATCAATAGACACTTATATAACAACTATCAACGTGTGATTGTTTTCAGTAAAACCAAACCATTACTCTTAGGCCTACTAATGATTATCTGACACCTTTGAGATCAAAGGGTCATACTGTGGCGTTTTTAAAGTTCTCTCATCTCACCCCAGACAATAACAGTTTTCCCTACTAAGTTAACTTCTAGCCCTTCCTCCAATTTAAACTAAACCTACTGTCTACTACACCTCAAAGACAGAGCCACAGTAGACTGCATTGAGTTTTAATTGTTCGAGACAATATTTCCAAACACAGTGTTGTGAGCCTAATTAGGAACACAACTGATTGCACAAGTCATTGTTATCACTCAGCCCGAGTAAAGCTCTATTTTCTGAATCAATGTCACTTAAAGTGCAGTTATCAACCGCATTTAGAGCTCGAGGGCTATTCCTAAATATGTTGGGGCAGAGAGTTGGTAACAACTCCCCGGTTTGGGGGATGCCATATATCCCTTTTAAGTCCCCACACAGGTTACTGAGGACTACCACTGGTTGCTGAAGTTTCTTCAGCACACACAGCTGACCTAGATCTGTCACTTGTAATTCACTGATAATAGGTCACCAACTCATCCCTTGAGGTAACTCATAATACAATTTTTCTGCCGTGTTTTACTAACAGTTCTAATCAGGTGGTCGTTTCAGTTTAAGTTTACAACAAGTCCTTTAAAATCCAAATCCTAGTACCTTTAACGTTCATCCTTTCCTTGGCTTTTGGTATTAGGCCCATGAATGATCTAGTCTTAGTCCCACGATATCCTGTACTGGGGCGCGTAAACGCTAAAGAAAGAAAGGGTAGGTGGTTCCACCATCTGACGTCACGTGACAGCCGTCGAACCGCACATTTTTGTAGGAAACGCCCGCGTCTATCTATGTGACTCATGCGAAAGAGATATAGGCTTTATAAAATTTGCCGGGGGTTGTAAGACAAAATAACTCCACTATAGTTCTTTACCACTGGTGGAGTTTCAAACGCTTTATTAGCGGTTTCTGCTCTCATGCGTTATTATAGCGGAGCTTCATCAGTAGCGACCTTTCAAATTTCGTAGGTTAGGGATATTCATAATTTTTTAATATCATTGTCTCGCTCGATCACCTTTAAAAGGGCGTCGAGAAAAGTATCATCAGAAACTATTCTACAAAACTTTGAGTTGTTCTCAAAAATGATCTCATTTGAAGATCTTTAAGATTTTTTGCCATTTTACCGGCAGTTATCGGGGTATTTGAGAATAGTTTCGTCAATTGCTCATGTTAGGAAGTTACGTGCGAGTGCTTATTTCAAGCATTTTATATGCACCGTTCCAACATGTGAGACATAGGTCATTTTTTAGAACCGGGGTGGCAATCCATCTGTTGTTTCCGTGGTTAATAGAGCGCCTTCCTCTTTGAGAGTTGAGGTGGCAGTACTATTCAGTTACGCGGGTCTTGGTAGTAGGTAGTTTTCTGTGGATTTATTAAAGACTTTAGAGTCTAGGATACCACGGAAAAGTTTCTGTTCATCGATTTCAAGATCTAAAATTGTTGACTTCTAAATAAGCAACGAAAGCTATGTGGTTTGCCAGCAAGTTCAAAATCCCGCTTGATTGACTGTGCGCCATCTTAAGTGACTGAGTCAAGTTCAGCAGAACTAAATGAAAAACCTTTACTTTATATTTTAAGCACTAGGACACGTATTCTCAATTTTTCTTTGTTCTCTTAGGAACGTGAGAATACTGAGTCTGGGAGGCTTCTCCTCTAAAAAATAAGTAGACCATACCTCAACGCAATTTTCTCTCTCCTTGACATTTATTTGCCGGAGAGGTTGTAGATGTACTTGAGGGGATCTTTCGCCTTTAAGGTTCCGGGCATGTAGACGACTTTAAACAAGTCTTAAATTTCCTTTGGCGGGTATGAGATCTTTAAACACTCTCCGTAGCTTCAAATGCGTTTAATCGCAGGGTTACCATAACTTTCTTCAATATAACAGTCTTTTGTCGACTGGGGTGGAAGACAAAGTGTCCAGTGTAGGACAGGAGATGTAAGCTACGAGGCTCGGAGGTTGTAGTGTCTGTGAGGGGATGGTTAAGTCATTTGCGTTTGAACGCTGAGTTACGAATACGTTTTTATACGCGGGGTTCTTTGTCAAATAAGTATTTTAAGACTGGGGTCGAAGGAATCTCTGTGATGAGATTTTACTTTCTGAGACAAAGAGTGAAGACGAATTACAACACTTCAAGCTCAAAAGCCCTTTTCTGGGCGTGAAAGAAAATGCCCGACGTTGATTGGTCGGTTTGATTGCATTTGGATCTTCGCGACTCTGATTGGTCGGCTGGATTGCAATGCAAGGAGATCTCACACCAAGTGTGCTAGTTTTTATGGTTCTTTTCGACTTTAAGATGATTTAATGTCTACCAAAATGGTGAGAAAGGAGTTAAAAGTTTTCTCCTTATGTGAGCGTCAGAGATTCCGCGAGAGAATTCTCGGTGTATCTAACCTACGTCCCATTTTCCGAAGAAAAGGGAAGCATAAATCAAGAAAGGAAGGGTAGGTGGTACCACCATCTGACGTCACGTGACAGCCGTCGAACCGCACATTTTTTAGGAGGCCTAAACCTAAAGCCTGTGCTGGGGCGCGTTAACGCTAAAGAAAATTTCCTGTAGTGAACTGCTTCAACAAACTTTCACGATTTTGGTTTCCTAGTTCAGAAGATAATGAGTTGCCCGGCCACCGTCTGACTCTTTCCAAACTATGACACGCGCAGCTCATCGTTTCTATGTCAATTTTGTAAATTTTTATTTGTACTTTTGCGAGTAGGCTATGAAAGACACGTAGGCTACTCCTCTCTGCTTAGCAGTACGACGCAATACAAAAATGTGTTATTTACAGCTGCTGCATTTCAGTACAGTACTTGTAGTCTCATTATAGCACAGTACCTGCATAGCGAATACTACTTAAAACCATTACACTTATTTGCAAATACACTCGTTGCGACAGGAATAATTATGACGTTTTTTGTGTCAGATGACACGTCACCTGTTACACGAAAGGACTTTGGTTTGGTTCATTTTGCAAATATCGTACCACAAGTGCAGTCCTAACTCAGAACTAAGTTTACCAGTTTACTGCGAGAGAGAAGTAAATTAGTCTGTCATAAATATGCTGTATAGCCCTATTCTTAAAATAACACTTCTTGAATCATTAGGCATGGCGAATTGTGAAAAGAACAGTCATACATGTTAAAATTGGGGCTCAAAACTTGGCAATAAAATAGGTACAAAGAACCTGAACGACATCCAGCCTGCCTTGAATACTTTTTTCGAAAGACCCTCGACTCTCTGGCGGAGATCCAAGTGGCGGAAGCAAACGTTACACTAAGAGTTCTGCCCCCCAAAGGAGCTACGTTCCCGAAAGGACAACAAACTTGAATGACCGTCCTCTCGACCCTCAGACATCTAAATCAACAGACTAGTCATGACAAGCTACCTCACGGGTACTCATATAATCTTTGGCTAGAGTGCGGCAAATGAGATGAAGCAGCTTGCACACAGCACACAACGGAAGGAGTCCGACAGGTATTGAACAAGTAATTGTTGAATCGCGATTCCAACGCGTTCATTAGTCATTAGGCCAATACTCGCTTTCGTATGTCTTCTTACACCACATTGGTACATATTTACGACTATGACAGCTTAATAAACTAAGCAATTTCACGCACACCTCATAATGCTAATCACGTTACACGTCAACTAATATACCGTCCAACTATAACAATGTGCTCAACACGTTTTAATGTCACAGTGAAAGCGTTTACTTTTTCGCTCAAGATGAAGAATCCAATTCAAGAAAGTTATCGTTACATTCAGCGTAACCTTATAAGTTACAATTGTTTCAAGTTAGGAATATAAAGTCTTATTTGCACAAAAGGTACTCAAATCAAACGAGCCCTATAGGACTACTTACAACTTCTCTAAGCGTGAAAGATTTCTAAATGTAAAATCATCAAGGTGCCCGATGGTGTTGTTGGCTAGACTTCTACAGAAAAAATAAGATTTTATTCAAGTCCGATGAAAGTCTGCGGGGGGAATAAACTCAATGACTGCACACGATTTAAAAATATTAACTATATTTCACACCTCATGAAAAAAAATATTAAAAGCAGTGTCTGGTATGTGCTGCTTACAGTGTCCTTGAAAATGTTGATGGTACGAGAGATCGTGGTAGGCCTAACCCTAGACAACTGACTTTCAGCATAGGAAAAACGTTTGAAAATTGAAGTTTTATTAACAAGATGACTGCCAGTAATTAAAGGCGCTGAACGCTTTTCCGAACGGTCGTTGAACAGTGTAATTAGGAACTACAGAATGTGATTGGTGTGAGTTTGTCTGGGTGTCAACATCGATATCACGATCTGCAGAATGTGGATTGAGGCAGATCACAGGAGATTGGCGCAAGTGGGCCCTATTTCTCCTAAACCTTAATCCAGTTGGTGATGTTACTATGTTAAAGGTTCTTGGTCCAACTCTTTCTTCAGCCTTGGCTGGAAACCATAATTTCTTGTCACTATTTCAGACTCTGATCTCGTCACCCGACTTGGGGGACTTTGCATTAAGCTTAACCTCTACAGTTTCAGGGTTAAGCGGACTTGGCTTCAGAAAAAATGGATGAATAGGAAGTTTTGAGTTAAGTCTTCTACCCATCAGAAGTTGATCTGAAGATTTACCAGTTTTCTCTATGGGTGTAGTATGGTACTCCAGGAGGGCAGCATACGGATCATCCGCTTTTAAAAGCAAGTTCCTTATTGTTTGGACATACCTCTCTGCATACCCGTTTGAACGAGGATAGAGGGGAAATGATGTTACATGTTTGAACTCCTAGTCTTTAACAGACCTGTGGAACTATCCAGAATCATAACATAGACCATTATCAGTCATAAATGTTAATGAAATTCCATTTCGACTAATCACTGATTTCAATGCTTGAATTACTGCTTGTGATGTAATATCCTTTCCTACTTTTACTATTTCAGGGTACTTAGAGTAATAGTCCATAGTGAGGTAATGCTAGTCACCTTAAAATTGAAACAGATTACTTGCAACTTTTGCCCATGGCTGATCTGGAATTTCCCAGATAGCACAATACATTGGACCAACGTTGGAAAATAGTTGGTAAATGTTGGCAAGCGTTGGTAATGTGTTGTGTTGGCAAAAGAGTGTTGGTCCAACTTAAGACCAACATTTTTTTGCCGCCCGTACGACACAACAATGTTGCACTAACGTTGGACCAACGTTTAGCACCCAGCTGTTGGATTTTATTTACTTATCAAACGTTGGGCTAACGTAAGACGGCCAACAGTTGGCTTTCATTCCTTTAACTGACGTTGGACCAACAAAAGTCAGCCAACAGTTGGGCGTAATTCATTTCATCAACGTTGAGCCAACGTTTAGCACCCAACTGTTGGATTTTATTTACTTATCAAACGTTGGGCTAACGTACGACGGCCAACAGTTGGCTTTCATTCCTTTAACTGACGTTGGACCAACAAAAGTCAGCCAACAGTTGGGCGTAATTCATTTCATCAACGTTGAGCCAACGTTAAGCACCCAACTGTTGGATTTTATTTACTTATCAAACGTTGGGCTAACGTAAGACGGCCAACAGTTGGCGTTAGTTCCTTTAACTGACGTTGGTCCAACAAAAGTCAGCCAACAGTTGGGCGTAATTCATTTCATCAACGTTGAGCCAACGTTAAGCACCCAACTGTTGGATTTTATTTACTTATCGAACGTTGGGCTAACGTAAGACGGCAAACAGTTAGCGTTAGTTCCTTTAACTGACGTTGGTCCAACCAAAGTCAGCTAACAGTTTGGCGTAATTCATTTCATCAACATTGGGCCAACGTTAAGCACCCAACTGTTGGATTTTACGTACTGTACCAACTTTGGGCTAACAGTAGACGGCCAACAGCTGGCTTTCATTCCTTTGACTGACGTTGGATCAGTAAATGTCAGCCAACAGTTGGGTGTAACTCGTTTCTTCAACGTTGGCCCAAACTTGGATTTATATACTGCGCCAACGTTGGGCTAACAGTAGGCCTATAGACAAACTTCAAGTAGCTGCTTTACCTTAAACCGTCTTTGAACAACTTCCATGAAATCAACCGTCGGTCCATATGTCTTCAGCCAATACTGAGCCCGCCATATTTAGCCAACCATCGGTAATTATGTAATTAACCAATATTTACCCAGTTTTAATTAAGTGACAAACTGTTGGGCATCACTATTGAACCAACATTGGACTAAATCCTAAAACTACTGAAATTTCTATAGGCCGTTTCCAATAATACCGTAATAAAACATTTACTATAAGAGACTTCATAGAACTGTCAAAGCAGTAAATAGGTGTTCAAAATTTCTTCATTGGCGCTAACCTTAATATAATGTTAAATGTAGAACAGCAACAGCGTATATGTGAATTGAAAGAGTTAAATTAAACTCACACCTCAACAGATGTGCTGAATCTGAAGGCTACTTAAAATTCGGCATACAACCCATGGTTGGCCCAACCCGAACACTGGATTCCAGTGATGGGCTGTTTAACGCTGACATTAGTTTCGGTTAGCAACCGGTACGTGGCCCAACATTGGCCCAACCATAGTCCACTTAAATAATATTTACCCGATCATTTTGGTATCAAGCGAACCTCACTATTCCTTAAATAGCAGCTGTTTCTAAATTTTACATTCACAGTGAATATTTTGCAAAATGTTTACTTTTCTAGTAGAAAGTTCTACCAAGACAATTTAAGGAAAATCTTTAAATGCTAAAGAATTATGTTGGAGCACCAGGTTTATACACCTTTCATCTGAATGGAACATTCTGAATTTTTAATAGCAAATTTTTGTTATCCCTCAAAACAGGTCTGATTGAAATAAATTGTGACTGGTAATGGTGAATTATTGCAGAAAATCATGCTTCTCAGTTGTACAACGCAAGTAAAAGAAGGAGAAATTGGAATATCATGAAAAATTGTGTTATTAGGGTTAATAATAACAAAGACGTCTCACTGAATATATATAACAGCCAAACGAACATTCACATGATTTATATTAAAATCCTACTGCTTTTAAAAGTGGCCAGCTCGAGCATGTAAGTAGCAATGCTGGTAGCTTTTAAACTTGCAGAACAGTAACTTCTCTGAGATATTTCATTGTGGTATCCCATAATGAGCTGTTATTTGAGGGAAGTTCTAAAAAACAGGTATAATGTAGTTGGCCCAACATAATGCCAACATAATGCCAACTATGTACAACTTGTTGCTCCTTTGGTGCAACAGGTTGTAGGATTAACGTTGGAACAACGTTGCAACATTGTCAATTCAATATATTGAGTGGACGCTGTCATAACGTTGGTCCATTGGTTAAACAACATATTGGGCCAACGTTTTCGAAATGAACAGCCAACCTTCAAATAACATTTTCCCAATGTGCTGCCAACAATACCTACAACATTCTTCCAACGTTGGTCCATTGTAACAACAACATATTGGATAAAAGTTGTTGTAATGTTGGCCCTGTATTGCAACAACTTGCAAGATTAATATTGGCACACCGCTGAGCCATTGTCAATTCAACATGTTGGGTGGACAGTGGCACAACGTTAGTCCATTGATAAGCCAATATATTGGGCCAACGTTTTCACAATAAGCAGCCAACCTTCAAATAACATTTTCCCAATGTGCTGCCAACAATACCTACAACATTCTTCCAACATTAGTCCATTGTAACAACAACGTATTGGATAAAAGTTGTGGTAATGTTGGCCCTGTATTGCAACAACTTGCAGGATTAACATTGGCTCAACGTTGAGCCATTGTCAATTCAACATGTTGGGTGGACAGTGGCACAACGTTAGTCCATTGCTAAGCCAATATATTGGGCCAACGTTTTCACAATGAGCAGCCAACCTTCAAATAACTTTTCCCCAATGTGGTTCCAACAAAAACTTCAACCTTCTTCCAACGTTGGCCCAACGTTTTTGTGCTATCAGGGTTCATGTTCTTGCATTGGTTCTCTTTGTTGTTTTGTGGACTCGATATTACACTTAGAACAGTACATAACAATTTCTTCTACTTGGGACATTATCCCTAGCCAATACAAAATTTCTCTTGCTCTCTCTTTACTTCTTACAACTCTTTGGTAAACCTCATGTATTATGGTAAGGATGCCCTTTTTCAGCAATTGAGGAACAATGATATTAGAATCTTTAAACTGTACACATAAAATACCGTTAGTCCATCCCCCACTGTACAGTAAGGCTTTGCTTCCACAGGACATTTGTGAATGTGCTCTGGCCGCCCTTCTTGGACAACCTTACAAACTACTGCAAGATTTGCATCTTTAGCTTTCTCTCTTTTGAACTCTTCAAATTTTCCTGAGCTAATGGGAGATAACTCTTTCACCACACTGACCTCCAATGGACCTTCTAGTGGCATTCCAAAGTATGGAAGACGGGCCGGACTTAGAGCATCTGTTTTGAATAACTCTACCCTTTTGGTACCTTAAATCAACAGCATAATGTTGCAGTTGCATTTACATCCTCCCTAATCGTCATGGGGCCTCATAGAGAGGTTTTGTGATAATACTCTCCAAAAGACGATGGAGAGATTCTACCAACACGTTTCTAAAGGCTACATAGTCATGAAATCGTTAACATCCCCAAGCAATTGCAAGTAACTCTTTCTCAGTTTGGCTGTAATTAGTTTCTTCACACAGCAATTTCTTAAGTTTATTGAAACAATTCTCATGAATCTCCGTCCAATGCCATTTCACAGATCTCAGACAAATTTGGCACATGTTCAGATAATTCAACATGCCGAAGATTCTACGGAGACCTGCCACATTTCCTGGACTAGGCATTTGTAGTATAGCATTTTCTTTGTGTGGATTACATCTTAGACCACCCTAGATAGGATGTGACCTTGTTAAGTAGCTTTTCATACGTTAAACTAACATTTGATTTATTCGATTTGACTTTCTGTTCTTTTGGGATTTCTAACACTCTTTTGACAAGAGCATAATGTTCAACATCAGTATCTCCATAGACAAGTATGCCATCTATTACTTCAGGAACTCACTCTATGCCTTCAATTAGATTTGTGATACGCCTTTGGAAGATATCCGGTGCCAAATGACAATCTTCGAAGCGGTATTTACCGTAAGGTGTGTTAAAGGTGCATAATTTCGAACTAGCATCATCTAGCGTGAGCTGTCAATACCGTGATGAGACATTTAATACTGTAAAATAGCACCCCTGGACAACCTGTTCTATTGTATTCATCGGGTAATGCTCTCCTGCAATGCCTTCTCGAGATCACGAGGATCTGTACACACTCCTAAATCACCACTTGGTTTGACGGGTGCCACTAAACTATTAACCAATTCTGTTGATTCTGTTTCTTTCACAATCACTTTAGCATCTTCCTTTTTATTAAATTCTGCCTTCATTTTACCTCTAAGGTAAATTGGATATTTTCTTGGGGATGCACTTTGGGTGAAGCATCACTTTTCACTTGAAGGTCTACTTCCCCTGAAATACATTCTTACGCTATAAATAGTTGCTTATGTTTTCATTCTCGCATGAAACTTTCTTTAGTCATAGGACTTGAAGTTTTGGTAAACTTATGTACTCCTTCCTTTGTATTGGTTTCAAAAGTTTCTGAACCTTTGGTTTTACTTTGCACAACTGAGTACACTCTCTTGATAACCTTTAATTCATTTTCACATGTATTTACACCAAGTAGTAGTTGTGAATTCACATCTGCTATGTGAAACTTAATTGAATGCATTTTGCCTTTCAACTAACAAAGCAATGTTGCCTTCCCTAATAATCTGATATAATTACCACTGCACGATACTAATTTCTTGTTGCTCCTTCTCATTTGATCTGTATTTGTCAGATTTAATTTGTCGTACATTTTCTTTGGTAGGTCATTACACTATGCACCATGGCAATTTCTTATCGTTTGTTATTTACTTAACTCTCCAGTGATCCTCAGTTTTATTTTCATTAACAAATGAGTATATGAAAAAATGCGATTCTTTTTTACTGTCACTGGTAGTTGAATGTCCATCTAGAAGTGAACTTCTTTACCAACTTATGTCTAATTTGACCTTCGGTAATCAAACTATCAGTTGTTCCTTCTTCCTTCTTGAAAGTAGTAAAAAGCTATGTAACATCATTACGTGGCTCAAAATAGTGGCTGAATTGATCTTTCACTTTATTTCACTTGTTAACGTCTTCATCATTTTCCCATTGGAACGCATTGTATATCATACGTTCATCTCCTATGCGTAGCAGTTTTGCCATTTTTACCAAATCCGACTTCTCATCGGCTCCGCTTGCTATGAAATATGTCTCTAAAGCATCCATCCAGCGCTTATAATTTGAAGAACAGTTACCTTCAACGTCATTTCTTTCGGTGCCTTCAGGTGATCCGTTTTACCGTCATTTATGGCCCACTTCTGACGCCATGCAGACAAGGCACGAGCGGGCAGGTTGGATTTGTTTGTCGGAAGCACGTGGGATGAATGTATTTATTAAACCTTGGTTTTCACTCCATGCATACATCACACCTCACAAGTACCGATCCCCCGTGTAGGGGCAAGACAATTTCGATAAACCATTCTGCTTAAAATACAACAGGTATCGACTTAGCAACCATTGTATCACAGGTCCGACGCCTTAGCCGTTATTGAGCTTCCACCTCTCGTCTTCTTACCTTACATTGGTACGGATTAATGACTTCTGATCTATTACATAAAAATTTTTTCACACCTCGTATGGTTGCTCACCTTGTACGTCCACTGTAAGACAACCATAGTGTCATCCAACAATATCATGTGCTAAGTACGCTGAATATTTCGAATTTAGTGTTTGCTTTTTCTGCAACTACTAAATAAGCCAGGTGCTCTCAGTGTTTTCGACAGCGAGTCACATTTTCTTGACTTTATGCGTTATCAACGTTGTAGAAGCCAGCAAGGGTGACTAAGGGGTTAGGAAGTAGTTCATACTTGAAAGCCAAGCCCGACATAAAGAGCTCCGAAATTCCCTGTACAACAGGCAGTGACGATTCTAGGGTTTCTTAATTTGACAGTGGTTTCGTAGTGGGGGCGCAAGGCGAGATCACAACTGCCTTTAACTGCACTACAGTTGGTTCAGAGGAGAAAATTTGAGATTTGAGATTGTTAGTACGCTAGACTAGGAAAGCTCACTCTTCAACGAAAATTTGCCACCGTGGCTTATATCGTTGCCTAAGCTTGTGTCGCCAGTAAGGTAAGATAATTTGGCATCCCAATGACCCTAGATTAAAGATGATATTGCACATTTTAACTCAAATTGTTCAAAAGAACTCTTCAAAATGGTGTGGGTTACCCGTAGGGAAGAAAATCTGGCATGTCAAATTCTTTAGATCAGAGGAAATCCCACTTTGAGCATACAATTGTAAGTAAACTTTTGTGTCCACCATGAGTGAATCATCAGTTGGCCTATTGGAGAAAGTGTGGCATTCTCGGGCAACATTCATAGACGTCGCTCGCCGCAAATGATCCGCTGTCCTCACAATTGTTCAAACATGGAAGTTTTGTAAATCTTATTTAGATATTTTTTTAAATCAAACGGACCCTATACTTACAACATTTTTAAGCGTGAAAGATTTCTGAATGTGTTTCCATCAAGGTGATCGATCGCATTGTTGGCCAGAGTCCTACAAAAGGATTTAACAGCAATCGTATTGTGTCAGTTTGAAGAGGTGGCTTAAGGCAAATGAAAGTTTACAGTGCTACCGCATTCTCATCATATGGACTGAAAATTAAAATACATTTTTGGTCACTTTTGTCTAATCAAAGGCCGAACCTTCGGCATGATAAAACCGTATCAAAAAGAAGTTTAAAAAACAAGATGACTGCGAGCTTACTTGTGATAATACTACGTTGAATTCCATTCAGAACGGTTACGCCTTTGTGTAGGTTATGATATAGTTCGAAACGCAAGAGAAAAACTTTGAAGTGGTTCATTCCTTTTGATTAAAATGATTATTATGCTTGAAAGATTTCCTTAGAGTGAAAGATGCTGAAAGGTATCTTTATAAAGGTGGTGAAAGTTGTTATTGTGCAAAAGTCTTGAGAGATTATTTAATGTCTTTGTATTTGCATAGATTTGTTATGAAACTCTCTGGGTTTTAAGTTAAATTATTTGTTAAATTTCTATCTTTTATTGAAAAAAAAAACAAGAATATTATAGCTTTTGCATTTACAATGAAGTTAACAATTTAAGAAAACAAGAGACTTGATTATCTAACATTTTACTGTGACCTTTGAAAGCCCTTCTTAAATTATACATTGTCAGGTACACAACAACTTACAGTAGTTCCAAGGTATGGAGATTTCTGAAGACCTCTGCAGGGAGAGTTTTCAGCTTGTTTCCTCTCAACCCCCTGAAAAGTTATGGAATGAACACTGTTGATATTATTTGCAACCAAATCAATATTTGTATTACCTTAGTAGCGAGAGGCAATATTCGGGAATAGTGACATGATTACATTTCGACGAAATGATGAATTATTTCCTGGATATACGAAACCACAATCGGACTCTTATGTTCTTACAGATACATTTTGTATGGATTGCAACTCTTTTAAAGTACAAAGCTTTCATTCTTATATTTCGGTTTCAGTCACACTGACTTTGGTAAAAACCGTTTGAACTGCACTTCAATTGATTTCAACTAATGTATTACCACCATCTTTTTTTAATATGTAGACAAAATTTGCTTTTCTATAGTATTTTACACCATCAATTGCCCTCAAGGCGATATATAAATTTCACCTTTGTCCATCGATAAAATCTCCCGAAGTCAATGCCCCAGCTTGCAGCAGGGGAACAGATCTCTAGGTAGAGTGCGGACATTGAGAGTAAGCATCTTGCGCAAGGCAATATCAGAACAATTCAGGCGGGTATTTGAGAAGCAATTCTTGAATCACGATTCCGACGCGTTTATTAGTCATTAATCCAATACGCGCTCACGTCCTCTTGCACCACATTGGTACATATTTATGATTAACAGGTAACTAAACGAAACGAGACAATTGTCATTCACACCCCACAATACTAATCACGTTACATAACAATTATACAACAAGCATGACACCGTCTAACCATAATAATGTGCTAACCCGTCCGAATATTACGAAGCAAGCGTTCACCATTTCGGTTAAGAATGATGAAACAAATAAAAGAAAATTATACTGGTCGAAGTTTTGCAAATATAATTTTCATGTGGCTAGAAATGTTAGTGGTCCTTTGTTACTTGGACGGGATTTTCTAGTATATAATTATGCAACTGTACAGTGGGGTATCCAGGATTTATCTCAAGGGAGGGGGGCACCCAGTGTGTTGTACGATCGCCGGCCTGGGGAGAGGTCTAAAGGGAGGTCCCCTCCCGTTTGAAAATTTTTGAAAAAATAGGTGTCCTTACATGCAATCTGGTGCCACATATGCTACCTTTCGAAGTAAAATTTGTGTTAAGATTCTTACCTATTTTAGGAACTTAAAAAAAAAGAATCGCTGGGCTGGAGGAGGGGAATAAGGGGAGAGGTGTCCCCTCCTACCCTTTGACAATTTTTGAAAACTTGAGTGTCCTCACATGCAATCTGGTGCCACATATACTACCATTTTGCAATAAAATTTGTACGTATTTTAAGGAAAAAAGGAATCGTCTGCCTGGGGGAGGGGTCTAAGGAAAAACCTCCTCCCTTTTGACCCCTCATGCATATAGGTGTCCTTACATGCAATCTGGCGCCACATATGCTACATGTCGAAGTAAAATTTGTTTAAAAATTTATGTATTTTTAGAAGTTTAAAAAAATTGTTATCCATGAGGGGGCATTGCCCAATGGTCCCCCTGCGTAAGCCACTGCCACTGTAAACATTACAGAAAGAGTTCTAGTTATAGGAGATGAGAAATTTTCATTACTTAGAAAGCGGCATGATGCCCCACCTAGTCTTAACCTCATTACTATTGAACATACTATTATCCATAAGCCATATGTTCCGATTAAGAGCGTGTTAGAAACTTCTCCTTCCATTATTTCGCCTGACTCATATGTATACTAGAACCTAAATATTTCGACGAACTAGCTATTTTAGTCCCTCGAACAAGCAGTAAAATTCAGGGATCACACACACTTACAAATACCCAACAAATACTCCAGTTCAAGTCAGGAGGATAGTCTTCTAGGTCACGTGTATAGTGTATCGAGTGAGCATGCAGTTACAAGTGGCATTCCTCAGGGTAGCGTTTTAGGTCCTATGTTGTTTGTTATGTATATAAATGATTTACCTAAGTGTGTGAATGGTATGGCCTATTTATTTGCGGATGATACAAATTATTTAAAGAAATTAGAGGTATGAATGATATTGAGAATTTGCAGAAAGATCTTGATCAACTCCAGAGCTGGTCAGACAAGTGGCTTTTAAAGTTTCATCCTGATAAGTGCAAAGTCTTAAAGGGGATGGCAACAATAACCATTTCAGTAACATAATTGAAAAGTAAACAAAGTTCTCAACACAGTGCAACAACCCATCTTCATAGCTTATTCGGTTCTTGAGATATCGCCATTCTTATCATCTTCATTGGAGTTGCCATTTTCCAAACAAACTGACTTGTGGTAAGCTGATTTTGACCTTTCAGGCTCACTTTGTATCGAGATGTTTTTGTTTTCCTTTGTATTTTGCTTCATTGTTTCTCTCCACACAGTTTTAGCATGTTCTTGTTGGGTATCAGATTTCAAAATTACAGGACTCGCTCTCTGCATTTCTGAAATGATCTTTTAAATGGTAGCTGGACCTTTCAAAAAATTGAATTGAATTATAAAGAAATACATAACTTTTGAAAATAAAGTGAGCCTGTGACATCATAATAGACTTGCTACAAGTTTGGTATGGCAGTGCCCCTGTAAGGGATGAGAATTGTGATATCTCGAGAACCAAATAAGCTATGAAGATGGGTTTTTTTTGCATTGGGTTCAGAATATTATATACTTTCTGATTATGTTCCTGGAATGGTCATTATTGTCATCTCCTTAACTGTCCTTTTAAAATAGGTACCATGGTTTTCTTCCTCGGAGTTATACAGTTTATACAGTGATAGTGGGGATGAAGTGCTTTTGGATAAGTCAGATTGTGGGAAGAATATAGGCGTCCTTGTGGATAGTGATCTTGGCTTTTCGGAGCACATTCAGCACCAAATAAGCAAGGCCAATAGTCTCATTCGACGTACGTTTACGTTTTTGGATGAGCAAAGCTTCAAGCTTCTATTTCAGGCCCTTGTAAGGCCACATTTGCAATATGCTGTTGCTGTTTGGTCGCCTCATTTTCAACGTGACATTGATGCTATTGAAAATGTTCAGAGGAGGGCAACTAGGTTGATTCCATCCTGAAAAGGTTTAACTTACACAAAAAGAATAAAGAAACTTAAGCTGCCAATCAGTAGTATCGTATAATAAGAGTTGATATGATTGAGGTTTTTAAAACTTTTTCAGGTGTATATGACATAGATGTTACTGCAGGTTTTCTAAAGTTTAGTAAAATTACTCATACCCGTGGACATAGTCGGAAGTTACTCAAAGAGTTTTGTAGACTCAACATAAGAAAATTTAGTTTTGTCAGTAGAGTTGGTGATGTTTGAAATGGCCTCCGTGAGAGTGTTATTTCAGCCACCGCTGTTTTTCAGTTTGAGAAGGCTTTGGATAGGTTCTAGGCTGGCCATGAGATATTTAATAACTACAAGGCAGATTTTGTGCAAGTTTAGTTCAGAATGGCATTCACCCACAGATCTTGATCATTGTTACAGTCGCCGATGGTAAAGATCAAGAAGATGCGGGCAAAGAGGTCAACAGACCTACGTCCACTGAGGTTCCTAAGGTATTCCAAGGTATATCTGTAGAAATCTTCAAACTACATTTAGTCTGTGTATTTCGTATCCAATGCCAATTCACGGTTATCTAAGTACCGTACTCCACTCGTATCCCCTCAATTTATCAAGTACCCTAAATTTCCGGAGGCTTGGACATCGGACCCCTGAACGAGCATATGCGTACGGGTAGACACTTTAGTTGAAAAGTTGTTGACTCTTACATTGTACCAAATTGACAAATAATCAAGCCATGAAGTTTGCTCTAACAGTTACCATTTTTTTGCCTCTGATGAATTGGCATTATTTTGCTTAAGAGGGCTGCCGTCTCAGGTACTCCAGCCTTATTCGCGTATACAAGGCAGCATTGCCCCTGTACCTCAAAAGGGTTCTTGAGGAGGGCCTCTAAACCACATTTCAGTGGAAGGGCTGGGCACTCCTGCAGGTACTTCGTCGCCTTTGGTCCGCGCTGTTCTGTCCCCTCTGCATTTAAAAAACAATCTGTCCCAAGGAGTAAGCACTTACAAATACATCCATCAAGGATTGACTTCTAAAAAGCGTCCTTTTTTTAGATTTCGAACACAAGGACGTCAGGAAAAGAAGATTTAAACTGCACTTTAGACAATTTCAGTGTTTCAAGTCCCTTTCGTCTTCTATATAATATTGTAATACAGTAGTTCCGTAATGGAGGCGCCATTGGGGATCAAACAGACCTCAGCCCACCAAGCTTGGGGTTGAGGTGAGAAAATCTGATATGCTAATTGCGCTAAACAGCAGGAAAATGCACTCCTCAATGGAAATTAGCTACCGTCGCCCAGGCATTCGCGCCAAAATGGTAAGATAATCTGGCATCCCAATGAGCCTAGATTGTACGAAATTGCACTTTCACACATAGTTTTTGTTAGAACTCTGCGTCAGCCATACGAAGGTTGCCAGTAATGGAGAAAAATTGACATCCCAAACTCTCTAGATCGGAGGCAATCCGGCTTTTAACATGCATTTGTAAGATGGCCTTTTTGTGTCCACCATGTGTGAAGGACCAGTTGGCCTGTTGGGGAAAAGGTAGCATCCAAAATATCTAAATTGCCTTTACAAATTGCTTGTAAAAATGTTCTGAAAGCCCGCATTTTCGCGGGTCACATTAAAAGACGTTGCGGGCAGCTAAAGGTCTGCGCTCCACCAATGGAAAACTTGAGATAAAAGCAAATCGGAAGAAAATAACAGTGAGCGTAACCAAATAAATTGCTCATGCTTTGAGGAAGGATTTTTTTCAAATCCTATTAAAATTAGAGTTTTTCTTTGTAAATCAAACGAAATCTATACTTACAACATCTTCAAGCGTGAAAGATATCTGAATGTGTTTCCATTAAGGTGATCAATTGCGTTGTTAGCCAGACCCCTACAAAAGTATTTAACAGCAAACGTATTGTGGCAGTCTGCGGATGTGACTTGATGCACATGAGAGTTTGAAGCCCTGCATTCTCATCATATGGATTGAACATTAAAAAAAATCCTCGGTAACGTTTGCCTATGTGTCCTAGCTAATTTTTCTGGATTTTTTTTAGGGAAAGTCAAAGTCTAACCTTGACGACTGGCGTCTCTTTTGGCATGATAAAAATAAGTTCAAAATAGGTTTCAATAACAAGATAGCTGCAAACTTGCTATAGTGATAATAGTACGCTTTATTTCTGTTCAGAACAGCCATTGAGTAGGTTATAATATAGTTCAAAACGCAAGAGAAAACTTTGAAGTGGTTACCTCTTCGAATTCAATGATTTTTATACTTGAAAGATCTTCTTAGCTTGTAATATGTTGAAAAGTATCCTTATAAAAGTGGTGAATGTTGTCATCGTGCAAACGTCTTGGGGGATTATTTAATGTCTTTGTATTTGAAATAATGCCATTGGAATTTTTTATTAAGTTAAATCATTTGGTCAGTTTTTATTCTTTGATTGAAAATACAAGAATACCATGGCTTCAAAATTCTGGATTTGAAATGAAACAAACATTTTAAGAAAACAAGAGACCTCATTATCTGATATTTTACTGTGACCTTTGAAAGCCCTTCTTATATTATACATTGTCAAATTTATAACAACTTACAGTAGTTCCAAGGTATGCAGATTCCTGAAGACCTCTGTAGGGAGAGTTTCTAGCTTGTTTCCTTCCAACCTTCTGAAAAGTTATGGAATGAATACTGTTGTTGTTATTTGTAACCAAAAGGGGTCTTACTTATCAATACGTGTGTTACGTTAGCAACGAGAGGCAATTTTCGGGAAAACATGATTACATTACGACGAAATGATGAATTATTTCCTGGATATATGAAACCACAATGCGTTCTGTACGGATTGTGACTCTTTTAACGGATAAAGCTTTCCTTCATATGTTTAGGTTTCGGCCACACTGACTTTGAAAAAAAAAAAAAAACGTTTAAGCTGCACTTCCACTGAACTCGATTTATGTATTTATCACCCTATCGTCTTCTGAATTAGGTACACATAATTTGCTTTTCTATAGAACTTTAAACCATCAATTGCCCTGAAAGCGATATAGAAAATTCACCCTTGCGTATAGATAACCTACACTCCCACTGATTACAACAGGGGCATACCAGGAGTGATTAAAAGCACCTCATGGATATCCATTTAATCTCTAGGATGAGTGCAGCCATGGAGATGAATCATCTTACGCGAGGGAATATTGGAAAGAGTCAGACGGACTTTTAAGAAGCCGTTCTTGAATCACGGTCCCGACGCATTAATCAGTGATTAGGCCAATACGCGCTTTCGTCTTCTAACACCACATTGGTACATATTTATGACTATAACAGCTTATTACATGAAACAACTTTCACTCATAATGCTTACCACGTTACATGTCAACTATAGAACAACCATGATACTGAGAACTTATGAGAACTGTCTCCTCATAAATGAAAAATATAAACAAGTAAAAGAAAATTACAGATTTATCGAATGAAGCCGCATAAGTTACACGGAATACACACAATTATATTAGGCCTATTAGAGGTTCTCAAATCAAAACAGTCAAATACTTACAAGCTCTCTAAGCGTATAAGATTTCTAAATGTGTAATCATCAAGGTGCCCGATGGTGTTGTTGGCTAGATTCCTACAAAGAGATTTTACACTAAACATTTTGTGACAGTTTGTGGAGGTAACTAAATTAATCGAAGCCTACAGCTTCGATTGTTGGATTTGCTCAGTTTGGCACGTGAATCGGTGCCTTCTTTAGTGGCTCGGCGTATGAATATTTTCAGTGTGATACTTGCCTATTTGAACACGATCACTACGAACGTATACAGCATTCCATGCAACACAGTTATTTTGACTTTTTTATGAAGTGGAAATTTTGACCATTTCCCCGATTTCACCGACTTGACCGTGTTGCAATTGGAATAGCCTTCCCATTTTCCCATTTGAGAGATATAGTAAGTATTGTTTTTGAAGGACAATAAGTCGTTACGCAGTCCTATTTACTTTCTTTTATACTTGGATAGATCACTCATAAAATAGTCCCAGACTTGAAAGCCGACCACACCATCGAAAATCCCTGTTTGTTTAACACGCTGGTCTGCTGCTACAAATTTGTTTTCACGTCTCAGCTTAAGCTGCGCGTGCGTAAATGCCCAAAACTGGGTAGAAACGTTTTACAACTGTCTGTGTGAGTGCTTGGAAGATACGTTTCTGATGCAACAGTTAAAGTTGAGTTGGCGGCAGAACATTTTTGCTCTGAGAGGTGAGCATGGTAGGCCGTTTGCTACTTTTTATCCGCACATAATATTTATTTGATCGAGACTTGGAATCAAGTGGCACAATGTTGGGCTTTCCTGCTTCGTTTCATTCCATTTTCAGTGGCTTCGATCTGTACTTGCCTGCAAGTACGAACCGTCTAGTTAAAGCACATGATTTCTAAAGCTCAGCTACTGTCAAACACAGTTCTGGTGACTTTAGCCTAACAGTGTCCTTCAAAATGTTAATGGATTAATAAATAGCTGTATTTGCTTTCAGCATAGAAAATTTCAAAATAGAAGTTCCAGTGACAAGACGACCGAGTGCCTGTCAGTGATAGAAGGGCTTTGAAGTCATTTTCAGAACCACCGTTGAGCAGGTTATAATATATTCGAAAAGCAATAAAAATAGTTGTAGTATCTTTCTACGAATTTAATGATTTCCGTACTTGTAGATTGTTTGAGCTTGAAACATGTTCAGAGGTATCTAAATGAGGGTTAAAAATGCAGTTTTGCAAAAATCTGCAGATACTGTTTTATGCAGTGAGCTCAGTCCCGGGGGCAAGAGGACATTGGAGCCCCCAAGTGAAATAGTGGGGGAACCGTAACTTGTCCCTCAAATGTTAATAACAGTACTCAAATATTTTCAATACTTGATCATTTCTTTTAACAACAAGAAAGGATATATGGCAAAAAGCTCTTTGCCTAATACCACTGAAACACGGCTGTTAATTTTTTTTATTGATAAAACTACTTTCACTTGTGACATTCCTTTTCTGTCAACAAATACAATTACACAACGGACATCGTATTTAAATGTCTATGGATCGAAGCCGTATGAAATTTATTTACATCAAAGGCTGAGCCATTGATGCAGGGCTGTCAATTTCCAGACGAGCGCACAAGCTAACAGAAACTAGTCAGAGGCTAGTTACGGCTGCTTGTAAGTGGAATATCCGTACTCTGTGTATGTTTTAAAAAGAACCGTTTAGAGTTGATTATCAATTAAGTAAGCCAATTTCTACTCGTCTTGGATAACTATTGAACTTTTCCCCTGTCTTCTTTACATTTAAGACACATCGCAACACTCGCAAAACTTTAATCCAGTGACCCACATCGGTAATATCAACTTTGTGTTCAAACTAGCCCTTCTTACAACTCTACATGTACTGAAACATTACACTGGAAAATTTCCGTTTCAGTTTCTCTGGGGCTTATGAAATACTAACAACCAGGACCTTTCGGGGATTCGCCCCCTGGATCTCACTAAGGCCTTGCTCCTGGACTTTACCAGGGGCCCAAAGGCGGAACTCTTTGACCCCACCCATTTCGGGCTTCGCCCTTCGCCCTTCGCCCTTCGCACTCGCAGTGCACGCTTTGCATGCACAATTTCATGTTCACGCATACATCATATGCAATTTCGCCCCCCCCCCATCTCAAACAGAGATTTGCTCCCCTGATTTCATGTCTTTTTTGAAACAACTCGACTTTTATCATAGATCAAGATATGTTACCTAGAAATTTCATATCCTTTTAGTTTAAAAATGTTAGTACCGTAACATTATTTCTCCCAAAATCTCGGATGTGGAGTGAAAGTAACACCTCAAGAAAAAAAAAAAAAAACATCAGTAGCATATGCTGCAATGACTTTTGGAAGCCCATCTTAAATGATGGATTGTCATGTTTAGAACAACTTACAAAAGGTGCAGGAAGTGTAGGTTTCTAAAGACCTCCGTAGGGAGAGCTTCCAGTTTGTTGCCATTCAACCACCTGAAAGGAAAAGTAATGTAGGTGTTATTTTTTATTAAAAGATATATTAACTGTTGATATCTCTGTTACGATATAAGCGTGAGGCTCTATGCGAGATTAGAAAAGTTATTGCGTTACGACAAACTGATGAATTCTTTTCTGCATAAACATGGGCGTAGGAGGCGGGCTGCTGGGGGACTGCAGCCCCCAACCCCAAATTTTTGTGAAAATTCGGGCAAAACGCTGAAAATTTTTCGGGCACCTACTGAAAGAGAAAATAATGCAATGATGTAGCTAAAGGGTATTAATAATTTATAAACTTCCTTGGTAATTAATATAAAGTTCTGATCTGAATTGCACCACCACCTATATGTTCCGTATTAATTCATCAGTGTGTTTTTTAATGGTTAAACTTATATTATGATTATCAGTGGTGTATTTGAGGGCCATATCGCCATGCCCCACCGTCACTGATGCTGATTTTTTCTACCTAAAATACGTAAATTTTTTATCACAGATATTACTTCAAAGGTAGCACATGTGGCACCAAATTGCATGTGGGGACACCTAATTTTTCAAACATTTTCAAAGAGGAGGGGATAATGCCGATTTTTTAGTACCTAAAATACGTAAATGTTTTAACACAAATTTTACTTCAAAGGTAGCATATACGCAGCGGCACCCACAATTGCATGTAAGGACACCTAATTTTTCAAACATTTTCAAAGAGGAGGGGGTAATGCCGATTTTGTTAGTACCTAAAATACGTAAATGTTTTAACACAAATTTTACTTCAAAGGTAGCATATGCGGCACCCAATTGCATGTAAGGACCATAGCCAGATTTACCCAGTAATCGAGGTAACATATAGGTTACGGGTCCCCGACTTTTAGGGGCCCCCCGAAAATTTCCATAAACGAGTCTTCTTTCTAGCTTAGTTTTCAAATCTGCTTTTGAGTAAAAACAGAAATCCTCACCTTTCTTCCTACCAAAATACAGACTCAAAAGCACTAGTCTTCACTTTCTAATCTATAACGCAGTGGCTGAGCTAGATATTTTTTATGGGGGTGGGGGGGGGGGAGGCAAAAGCAAAAAAAAAATTCCGACGGATTATTATCTGGAGACCTTTTTTTTATTTTGGCTTTTTGGGCAATTTGGGCCCGAGATTTGATTTTCACGTTGACATTTCGATGTGTAATTCTGTTCAAAAACATAACAAGTGTTGGAAGTGTTTCAAATGAATTGAGTTTAATTTATTTCCGACAGAGACTAGAAATTTCCGGCAGAGGCCTTCGGAGGCTTTGTGGGGGGGGGGGGGGCTTAGGGTTAGGGTTAACTTCTCTCTTCTTAATTTCTGATACAGCACAGTTCAGGAATCACGTAGCACGTTCAGTGTAAACGACACCGTGCTGCTTCTAAGTGTTGTACCAAGGGAAGCAGGCCCGCGTTAAATTCACACCCAAACGGCATCACACACTGTCCATGATAGCAATTTTTCTTGAATTAGTTTCTTTCACAAAAATGTGTACATATCTCAAAGGAATTACCACAGAATGAGTGTAAGTTTAAATAAAGGTTTATGTGGACCTGATAGCGCAAAGGTAATTACTTATTTTTGCATAGGACTGAGTGGTAACGATAAAGTCGGCTAAAACATTTCGTTTGTTCGTTGAGTTGACATTTCTGAGACAAGCCCTGCCTCTAACCAGCGAAACGGGCATTTGTTTTTGGTTTTGTCAGTTTCGTCGCACGGCTGTTAGACTCGATTAGAATATTTTCGATACCTGCTATATGGAGGTTAGCTATGTTGCTACAGTCTACGTAACAAGTGTGCCTTTCGCAAGGCAAGCAACGGGATGCACTATGATATGAATGGTACCGTAATTTGCTAAATTTGTGGTTTAGTTGGAAGGTATACTTCCGAAGGCAGGGTTTTGTTTTGTGGCTCTATCATGTATTGAAATGCGGGTTTTTCAAAGGGCTGGGCGGGTCAGCGGGTTTTGGTGTTCAATGCGGGCCAAACCCGCGAAATGCGGGTTACTTGGGAGGTATGAGTTCGCGGTTAACCGGCTAACGCTTGCTGCAGTGGTTCGCAGTCGTTTGACCCATGGGCGGCCTGATTATTTCCCTCTCCGATATGGACATTTTGTATTTTCAAAATTCTACGAAAACGTGTCAAAATCGAGGTTGGGGTTAGAATAGGTTTAAGTCGGCCTCGAACTTGCGAATGTAACGTGGTCTTTCATATTCCATCCTCAAAATTGGGAAAGACAACCATAAGTTCGTTAGTGCATGAAAAAAAATGAGCGTGGTTGGATTCTAACGTTTTGATTGGTCGACGGCCCTCCATTTCTGTCGAGCAAACAAAGCTAGATTTGACAAACAAAGGGGAGGGTGTCCCCTTCCCCTTTGAAAATTTTTTGAAAATAAGTTGTCCTTACATGCAATCTGGTGCCACATATGCTACCTTTGAAGTGAAATTTGTTAAATTATTTACATACTTTCGGTACCAAAGAAAATATCGGCTACCTCCTCCTCTTTGAAATTTTTTGAAAAATAAGGTGTCCTTACATGCAGTCTGGTGCCACATGTGCTACCTTTGAAGTAAAATTTGTGTTAATAAAATCACGTATTTTAGGCAGAAAAAAATCAGCATCAAAGAGGGTGGGGAATGGCCCAATGGCCCCTCAAATACACCACTGATAATCATAATATAAGTTCAACCATTAAAAAACACACGGATGAATTAATTTGGAATATATAGGTACTGGTGCACTTCAGATCAGAACTTTATATTAATTACCAAGGAAGTTTTTAAATTATTAATACCCTTTCGCTCCATCATTGCATTATTTTTCTTTTAGAAGGTGTCCGAAAAATTCTCAGCATTTTGCCCAAACTTTCACAAAAACTTTTGGTTGGGGGCTGCAGCCCCCCAGCCCCCCGCCTCCTACGCCTGTGAGAATGACTTCTAGCCTTTTAGATAAAACAAGTATTTTTCACACTTCGTATTGTTGCTTACTTTTTACTTCAACTATAAGACAACCATAATTTCGTTCAACAATATCATGTGCTAAGTACGTTGAATATTTCGAATTCAGTGTTTATCGTTTCGTTAGCCAATATGTAAACAAGGGGTTTTCAAGTGTTTTCGAGAGTGGGCCATATTTATTTATGCGTTAGCAATGTTGTAGAGGCAAAAAAAAAAAGCGAATAAGGGGTTAGGAAGTTGTTCATTCTTGAAAGCAAAGCCCAAACATAAGAGCCTTGAAAGTCCCTGTACAGCAGGCAGTGATGATACTTGGGTTTCTTGATTTGCCCGTGGTTTCGTAGCGGGGCGCCGTGCGAGATCACACTGACTTCACTAGCACTACAGCTGGTTCAGGTGAGAAATTTGATATTGTTGATGAGCTAAATAGCAGGAAAACTCACTCTCCAACGCAAATTGCCACCATGGCTTGTGTCGCCAGTATGGTAAGATAATTTGGAATCCCCGGCCAACGAGACTAGATTGTACGAAATTGCACATTTTAACCCAAACTTGTCATTAGAAATCTGCAAAGTGGTGTGGGTCACCAGGAGGGAGGAAATTGGAATCTCAAACTCTCTAGATCAGAGAAAATCCCACTTTTAGCATGCATTTGCAAGTAGACTCATGTGTCCAGCATGTGTAAATCACCAGTTGGCCAATTAGAGGAAATATGACATTCAAAGATTGCACTTGGAAAGTTGCACGTGAAAATGCTCTGAAGCCTCGCAATTTCGCGGGGCACATTAGGAAGACCTCGCAAATGATCTCCGGTCCCTCCACTTGAGAACTTTGGATGTAAAGCAATCGAAACAAAATAACATCAAACGTAACGGAATGAGTAATATTTGTTTCAAAGAAGAAAATTTTGTTAATATAATTCAGATAAAACTATTTTTTTTTGAAATCAAACGAGCTCTATACTTACAACATGTTTAAGCGTGAAAGATCTCTGAATGTGTTTCCATCAAGGTGATCAATCCCATTGTTTTCCAGATTCCTACAAAAGTATTTAACAACAATCTTCTTGTATCAGTTTGCGGAGATGACTAAATGCAAATGAGACTTTACAGTGCTACAACATTCTTATCACATGGATTGAACATTTAGAAAACAGTTTTGGTCACTTTTGTCTATAGCTTTCTAATCTTGCTGATACTTGGGGGGGGGGGGGGGAGGGGGAGCAAAAGGCCCAACCCTGGAAGACTGACTGCTTTTCGGCATGATAAACCGTTTGAAAAAAGGATTTTCAATCACAAGATGGCTGCGAGCTTACTAGTCATAATAACACGCCGAATTCCTATTCAGAAACGCCATCGAGCACGTTATATTACAGTTCGCAACCCAATAGAAAAACAGACACTTTGAAGTGGTTAACCCCCTTCGATGTAAACGATTTTTATTTATCTTTATAAAGACGAAGAACGTTGCCGTCTTGCAAAAGTCTTGAGAGTTTATTTAATATCTTCTTTTGGATTGAAAATACAAAAATATTATGGCTCTAAAAATTTGGGATTTGGAATGAAGTTAACATTTCAAGAAAATAATACACCTCGTCATCTGCAACCCTGATGTGACCTCTTAATGCCTTTCCAAAATGATCGATTGTCAGATACATAACTTACAGTTGTTCCAAGGTATGGAGATTCCTGAAGACCTCTGAGGGGAGAGTTTCCAGCTTGTTTCCACCCAATCCCCTGAAAAGTTATGGAATGAATACTGTTGGCGTTATGTTTAATAAAAGAGGTCTTACTTATCAGCACCTGCGTTATCTTACTAGCCTTAGTCTATATTCAGAAGATTTTCATGATTAGGTAACGACGAAATGATGGTTCATTTCCTAGATATATGTAACTAGCCTTCAGTCGAACGTACGTCCTTTGGTAGATACATCCTGTGTGAATTGTAATTTATTTAGAGTACAAAGCTTTTTTTCTCACAGAGGCTGACTTTTAAACAATTGATTGGCATATTTATTACCTTCATGTCGTCTTCTTAATAATGAAGACAGTTTTGTTTTTTAATAGCACTTTACACCATCAATTGTCCTCAAAGCGATGTAGAAATTTCACCCCTGCGCATCAATAACTTCTCCCGTAGACATCACCCACACAGCGTGTAGCGGGGGGGGGGGCACCGTGCGTCATTACCAGCTACCTCACGGATACTCATTTAAACTCTGGAGAGTGCGCCCATTGAAATGAAGCACTTTGCGCATGGATACCTGGGAATCATTTGGACGGACATTTAACAAGCAATTCTTGAACCACGTTTCCAACGCGTTACTGAATTATTAGGCCAATACGCACTCTCGTCTTCTTACACCACATTCGAACACATTTATGACTAACAACTTATTTCACGAAGAAATTGTTACTCATACAGTTCGGGAGATTCTCCCATTTGGTAGAAAACCAAACTTCTCCCAAAACGGAGAAAAACTTGCCAACACATTGAGCAGTCTTTTAAGCCTAACAAGGTCAAGTTCAAGCAAGAACGAAAACCACTTTAAAACTGCACGGTGATCCACCGAATCGGACTAACGTGGCTTTTCCGTAGCTATAACAAAACACCTTCCAAATCCACATTAAATTCTATTTCATTAGATCGACAATTTTTGAAAGGGGGGTTCCAAACCCATTCACCGCTGACAATGAACACAAACAACGGGTTGGATCGTGAGTAAAATAGACATGTCGGGGTCCATGACCAATTTATCTCCCGATCGGGATATAAGTATATTCTCCCAAATGGGAGAACTTCCCTAACTGTCGTAATAGTAATAACGGTACACGTCGACTATACTGCAACCATGATACCGTCCAACCATAAAATGTGCTCAACAAGTTTGAATATTAAGACGCGAGCGTTCACTTTTTCGGTTAAGAATGAAAAACCCAATACAAGAAAATTACTGTTACATGAAATGTAGACGCATAAGTTACAACTGTTTCAAGCTAGGAATATACACTATCATATTAGAAATCAGAGGTTCCTGTCGTAAAATGAGCCAAATACTTACAACTCTTCTAAGTGTGAAAGATTTCTGAATGTGAAATCATCAAGGTGACCGATGTTGTTGTTGTCTAGAATTCTACAAAGAAATTTTACACCAATTATCTTGAAATAGTAAAGGAAGGTAGCCTCATAAATGCACATCATTTTTCTGAGTCTTTTTCACATCGCATGGGTGGACACAGATTTCGTTAACTTTAGCTTTCTTTAGCTTAACTCTGGACGACTGAGGTTCCTTTTAGCGAACTGGGAATGTTTCAAATGAACGTACTAGTAACTGCGTACCTGCCAGTAACAATAGGGCACCGAATGCTTGCCCGAATTTTTTTCATAAATAAACAGGTCATAGTATACTTTGTAACGCAAAAGAAACACTTTGAAGTGGTTCTAGATCAATTCTTACTAATTAAATGATTTCCATACTTAAAGATTTTCGAAGCTTGAAAGATGTTGAAAGGTACGTTAATTAAGGTGGTAAATGAACTTATACTGCCAAAGTCTGCAAAGAACATTTTTTGTCTTTGTCTTTGAAACAACTCGACTTTTGACATTGATCAAGCAATATTATCTGGATATTTACATAATCTGGATTTAAAATACGACGATTACACGTCTCTCAAAACTTTGGATGCAAAATGAAACGAAAGCTTTAAGGAAATATTAAACATCAACATCGGTCATCCTGCTATGATCTTTAGGAACCCTTCTACGATGTTGCATTGTCACGTACACAAACTCCTACAGTAGTTGCAGGGTGTGGAAATTCCTGAAGACCTCTGCATGAAGAGTTTTCATGTGTTGCCATTCAACCCCCTAAAACGTCGTGGAATGAGTACTCTCTGCGTATTATTTGCAACTAAAAGATGTCGATAAGATTATCAATAACTGTGGTACCGTACCCTCTTAGCTTGAGGTTATATTCGGGAATTGGTAAATGATTTAATAAGGAAGAAATGAGGAACCCTTTCCTGCATTAATGAAACTACATTCCGACGTCTTCCTTGAGTGAATTACCAAAGCAAAAACAGAATTAGTAGAAACCAAAACACAGTACTGAAAACTGGTTGTTATAAGTTTCAAGAAAAAAATCAGTCACGCAACAATGGCTCCCGTCACACTCGATATTTCGAGGTGAAGAAAATCTATCGATAAATCTCAAAACATTAGCTGTACTCATCAGTCTCATGCGGAGACATCCATATAGTAATCCTGCCAGTCAGTTTGTTTAGCCAGCGCACACGATGTGTAGACTGGTGGGAACCTGTCGCAATATCTGCTGACCCAACTCCAGTGTGCACCAGAAACCAGACATGTCTAAGGTCATGTCCTACTTCTGTTAAAATTAGGAAATGGCCGGTCACCCTACTTCAGCATTTTCACCGTGCTATACCTTAGCATCTTTTAAGTGCTAGGATAAACAGCGCTTAGGCAAGTGCTACACTTACGGTGCTGTTCATTAAAGATCATTTTTCAAGTGTTACGAAATAGCTCTTTAAGTGCTTACAAAAGTACTTTAGGTTGTAGGAAGTATAGTATAAGCGTGTTCGAAGGTACCTCAAGCAGCAGTATTGGGCAATAGGTGAAAAGAACAAATAGTAACACTTTCGTGTGTACAATGATCGCCCATGACATAGGCTTTAACTTTGTGGTTTGCGTATACAGTAAAGAGTTATAAGGTACATAAATAACTATGGCAATAGCAATACGAGCCCCGAATATTTTATCCTGGGTAATTCTAGGTTATCTGAAATATTTCTCAGTTTGAAATATTCCTTGCACGGCATCTTCTTTTTTTTCGCAATTTCTTCTCAGGCTGACCTCGGCATGTATGCTTTAACAAGGATGTTACTGGGACGTATGGATATGAAACTATACTTCCGTTGTTAGTTGACCTCACCAGAAAGGCCACTCACGAATGAGCAGATTGTATTCTCGAAATGACTTATTGCAGCATGTGTTGAAATTGTCAAACATTACCCTATTTCGGTGTTTACAGGCCCGTTACTCAAGAGGGAAAAAAGATTGCGCAGATCCCTACAAATTTTCGTCTACACCAGAAAGTTCAAGAACAAAACTACTACTTCTGCTAAGTTGAAATATTTTAACATATCTTGCCCACTGAAACGTATTTCTCAGACAAAGTGGCTTTACGCTGGGGACAAACGGGCCTTTTGAAACCTTCCCCATTTTGGCACGCTTGCCCTTTGTAGCAGCAGTTTTTCGCTTTGATCGGGGATCTTTACTAGGTGTGATAAAGACTGCTTTCCCCAACATCGACCAGACGTCGGGGAATTTTAATTATTTTGCTCTGCAGGAGGGCAGGTTCCTAATTTCACACACAATTTTTGGCACATTACCTTCAACGAATGCTCACAATTTCAAATTTTCTATAATGAAGACCCCAAATTTTTGCATCTTCTTCTTCTTCAACAGAAAAAAAAAACACCTTCCTGGTCCTCATAGTGACCCGTCGTGTGTCAATGACTCTGGGTGTTCTCCCCCACACGTAGGGAAAGTTGTTACCGTTGGGCAAATCTTGTGCCAACACTTATATTAGATTACACTGTTACAAGGAAAATTGTTTAAAACACGCAAAGTTCACATAAGTAGACTGTCTTCGGCCAACATTTTCTACAGATGCTCTGATGGATGTGAAGGAGCTTTTGCTAAAGGTTTGCACTACACCTTTACACTTACTTATTACATTCATTTTGTATGAAAGCTTCTATATAAAATTACACTTTGCTTTTGTTAAAAAAAGATTGAACATTGTTACTTTTCTATCTGTTCTGTCGTTGAAACGAAAAATAGCACAGCTCTGTCATTTTGTTATATGTCATTAACATATAACAAAGTACAACTGCTTTCCCCAAACTGTATTACCAGAGTTGTTTATTGAGATTATAAGACAAAAACAAAACAATAAAGTTGTTACTTACAGCAAATTTGTAAAGAATGGTATGTGCAACGGAACTTGGTCTAATTGTCTGTTCGAACAGTTAACGATATAAAAATCAAGGCCGTAGACATAACAATCACACATGCCGATGGTCCCACAGGCATCTACAGGGAGGAAAAAGGAATAAACACTTGGAAAAACTTACTCTAATTAACCTCAAAGAAATTTGGTGTTACTGATTAGAACAAAGTGGCTACTTTACGAGTTTGTACAATTAGTACCGTAACAATTTTGTAAAATAATCATCAAACCAAAAATCTTTTAAATCTGAACAATCAGATTATTTCCATTTTTGGCTAAAACTGCAGAATTTAGTAAGTGTCTTTATTTCTTAAATGTCGCTCTGATTTCTTCATGAATGTGAAAACTTAATTAATAAACTTGCATGGACTTTTAAACGTTACCCTCTCCTGTCATGTCCGTTTCATTCATGCAGAACACAGCAGATGATAGGATTACCACCATGGAAATACCTACCGCACCTTCACACATCAAGGACACACTTGTCCGTCTAAAAATTGATTTCAAAGTTTCCATACTGCAACTAAAAGAAACACATATTGAAATAGTGTTAAATTCAATCATTACTTTCATTTGCTACTGTTTTTCAAAATTTTTAATCCAGCATCAAACACTTTCAAAAGTAACACACATTGCTGACTGCAGCTTGGTAATGTAAACCATTCCTGCATTGCTGTGCTGTCCGGTGTAAAACTATCAATCAACGACCGTCTACTTGTATGAATCATCTCTACTACTCTGCCATCAAATCATTGCTAAATTGCTATACTATTCAAAGTAAAAGTATTAGTTCATAGCCGCTTAGCTGGCTGAATTATGTAACATCAAACCTTCTTCAGTAATGTCTATTACTATAGACGTACATAGCACTGACTAAGACTTCTATAACATTGTTTTTTTTTAAACGAAACTTTTACCTGAATTGTCTTTTTTTTGTAAGGACAGAATAGAGAACGTCAGTATTTGAACCTCGCTGTATAAAATTTAGCTTATATTTTTTAAAATTACCCTCAGGCTTTTTACTTTAAAATTTTACCTGGAAAGTCTGATAATTTTCAGAAACTAAAGTCAATCGATATCCGACTTGCCCTCTTCATAGGAAGGTTCTGTACCTAGGAAGACCGCTTTTGTTGAATAACCATACCTTTATGACATTGTTGTAAGGCATACGAAAATTAATTTGTTGTTACCAGCTGTTAGTACCTGTGACCTCTTCTGTTCTTTCGGTATGGAATAGTCAACTAGATCACTGTTGTAGATGATATGTCTGTTTTAGCAGATCTTCATTGTGTTTGATAAGGAAGTTATACTCTTTCGTCGAATCTGAGTAGTTGTTTTTAAGGAGGAAAGGACTTCCTTGTTATTTTACTTAGTTTCACGACACTGGGTTTCTGTACTTCTTTGCGGTGTTTAATAGCATAAAGATTTTTCCAGTCTGAATGCGGTCACGAGAGTTTAACCTCGAAACTCTTCTTTTTACTCCTGCTATCTTGCACTTTAAAAAATCAAGAACAATCAAATTCCCTTTGCTGCCTGATCTTATTTTACCTAAGTGTATTTAGCTCCTACCATGTTGGCAAGGGCGTCGATCAGGGGTGGGGATGGTGAGACATGCCTCCCAATATATTGGATGGGGACGGACCTGTCTTTGTCCCCCCTCATTGTTTGGTAAATGACCATAAATGAATTACTAGGACTTTTAAATTTTCTAAGCACCGTTTTGCACCTAGACACCATTGAAAACCGGAAAATTTTCCAAAGGGAAGGGGACACCCTTAGACCCCTACATCAAGACAGTGATCTATGTCCTCCTTGCTAGAAAAGAAATATGGTAACCCTAGGTAGGAGACAAATGGTATGATCTAGGGGATATGTAACTGAGTAGTGGACATGTAGCCTATGGATAGGGTGATGGACAAATGTAACAGAGATATACTAGAAGGTGAATATGGGAGAATTGCAGGCAGAATAAATGAAAAGGGATGCATAATTCAGTATGATTCTTGTATTATCTCAGCTCAATATGATAACCACGGCCGTACACAGCGGAGGGCGAGCAATTACCCCCAGAGATTTTCAAAGTGCACCGTTTCCAACTTTGAGAATATACAGAGAAAACACAGCCTTAAAAATATAAGAAATAGCTATGATCGTAATGATATAACTTAAACAATTTCAAAAAGGCAAATCAATATTTTCATGCCTATATCTGTACACATCATTAGTCATTTACAGCTCTGTTATGATGTATTTTTAGCCTACTTTTCTAAAATTCTCGCGCAACGCACGATACTGCATAGCTACAATGTTGTTGTTGCTACAGGTAGCTTCTATCATCAATGGCTTAAAAACGTTTTTAAACCGTACCGGTTTAGTCATAAAAACATTTTATAACAAATAACATTCCCTCTCCTCCCTTAAACCCTTTTAACAACGGAGTTCAATGGCTGAGGTCATGCTTCACATCATATTCACCACGCTCTCAAAAATGACTTTTGTCGCACTTAGTCATAACTACTTTTCGTTTTCCTTTTGAAAATCCCTCAAATATTGCACCATTTGCTATCTATACGTCCTCCTGAAATTACAAATTTTCGCCAGGGCTAGGGAGATACCCGTTTCCTTTAGTCCCCTCACCCAGGCCACAGATCAGTAATGCCCACATTTTGTCCACTAGCAAAAAAGTGTATGTGCGGCCTTGTGTATTACCACTTTTTCATGGATTGATTTTTTCCCATTATTTGAGAAATGGCAGACATGAGATTCTGATTTCAAGGCTGGGTACATGCAGCTTAAAACACGTGGGAAGTGCCGTTTCCGGCCATCTGGAGGGTTTGTAGGGCCAAAAATTTTCTTTCACGCTCCGCGCCAACTGATGGTGGCGCTCTGCTTAGATAGTCTTGACAAGCCTGACCCTCGGCGGTGCCGACCCCCCATTTGTTACCTAGGCCTCCTTACAAATTTCATCCTAGCTAAGCCCCTGGTACATGATCGCCGTCTAAGACCATCAGTTAAAAATGGTAAAATTTTCTAGACTACTCAAGCAAATTTTTTAGCTGCATACTCAATGTATGACAGTGCTCCATAAACTGAAAAGCGGGGTTCTAGACACTGTACCACAATACGACCGGTATATTAAGAATAAAAAAAAAAAAAAAAATATAGTAGCCCGAATTTGATCTCAAAAAGCCCGTAGGCCTACAACTATTCGTCTTCAAGCCTTGGGTGTGATGTGTAACGTTAATTCAACTTTAATGGTGTAGTGATGCTCTGTTTCCTTGTTCGTTTAAAACTATATTTTTGTTACTGAAAGCTACCGTAATTTAGTTCTTGCGGCACTTTCTCAGGTTCACTACATAAAAATTGTATCGTGTATTGTTGTAACATCATCTTTCTGTTTTTGAAATTAAAATCTTGTTTATGTTTCCGGAAACTTTCATGAATCTAGTGAGCAATATATTTAATGATTGTAACAGTACTTTAATTAGTTACTTTAGTTTGTTTCCTTGACTGTAACCATTATAACAAATTTCCCGGTTTCCTTTGTGCCTGTACTTTTTAAAGTTTAGCGGTTACATGATTGTATAAAAAAAAAAACAGTTAAGTAGTTATGGGAAAGGCATGTTAATTGAAGATGTTTTCGTAAGTGTAACTATGCTATCTTCAAAGAACATAAATGTTGAATACAATATGCTCCGGGTGGCTGGAAGGACGTGAATGTTGAGTTTTAACCTCCAACTTCTTGGGCAAGCCACGATCATCGGCATCTATAATGAAATTTTACGACTACTTACTGATTTTGATATTTCAGTAATGTTGTAGCAAATTTTGTTTTTGTCAAGATCGTCCATTTATCTGTATATTCATCCGTTGAAAAAGCGCATGCATTTTTCTTAAAGTATCGTTGGGTAAGAAATGTAATTAATTGTCATACGGTAGTCGTTCAAAAGCTATCAATGTCTAGAAAACTGATTGAAAACTACTTGCACTTATGGCTATAATCTACCTACCGCTGGTTAAGCAACAGTGCGCTGTTGCAGTAGGCCCAGTCCACTTGGCTAAATATATATATATATATATATATATATATATATATATATATATATATATATATATATATATATATATATATATATATATATATAGTAGGTCGAAGTTAGGTAGATCGAACGTAGAATAAGTAGGTCGAAAGTTGTGTTTGGTGTTCGATCATGAAGTTGAAATCAAGCCCACGTGCTGGCATAGCCTTTTCACACAAGGGAAAGTACAGAAGAAATAAATTCAGAGAGAAAAATCAAGTCACAACCAGGAATTGAACCCGGGTCTCTCGCGTACCGGGCGAGCGCCTGAACCACTTGGCCATTGTGACACTTGTGGTTTTAGACCAAGGTACAAATATATATATATATATATATACACATATATACACTCAGAAGCTAGCAACAGTTTGCATATATCATTATATACAAACACATAACATTCCGTAGTATTAGCCCAGTAATAGGAGGGGGGTGGCTTCACAAGTGATTCAGTAAAAGTGCACTGAGCACTAGGTACAATTACTCTCACACTTTACTGTCCGTAATTTAAAAACTTCACAACTACAATCCTAACATTTTCCTGAAGCAACCAATAAATTACATCCCATCTTTTACAATATTTTGATACCACTGTGTACAATGTTATACATAATTAAATAAGTCAATCGGAAGATTCCAGTTTCAACTTAAATTTACTTCTGAAGTGATATTCAAAATTTAAACACATTTTTGTGTATTAAACCAGCATATCTCACAAGAAATTCTTTCGGAAACGTATTACTTTTCAAACAATTTGGGTGGCGGGAGTTTCGGTGGGTGAAGGTCAGACCAAAATAGTGAATTACTGATATTATCTTGGCAAATTCATATAACAAAGGTTTTTTTCTTTAGAATAGGGCGTAGAATGTGTAAGTTAACCGTATAATAATGATGATTACGGTGAGGATGACGAAGATCATCATTATAACAACAAAAAGAAACCAATAATAATAGAGAGAGAGCAGTACAAGAAGTTACATATCTCATCGATAGCACCAGGGAGTTGCTATTTGACAAATAGCAACTCCCTGATAGCACGCATGCCATTTAATATCATAACAGTAAGAAATATCGCCTCACATGACTGATAAATCTTATACTTTTGGAAAAAGTATGTCTACACCTTTGATGTTTATTACCGGTTGTCTTTGAGGCACAAATTCCCACCATGGAACTCCTCTTTACCAAATTAGAAGAAAATTAGTCAGGGTAACTAGCAGTAATTTTTTACACAAAAGTGAATATTTGTCGTTCTCTACATGATATTTGACCTTGGTTGCCATGCCAACCACATATTAAGGTAAAACTTTTCAACCTTATACTTGTCAAGTCTCATGTCAGTGCAATGTTTACTCTTGAAATTATAGCCAAAAACGATTTCTACACAAGTTTACCTATGGTTACTGACCTTTGACCTCTAATATTGACATCTAACCTTCGACTTCTCACCTGTGACCCTTACTGCCGAACGGCTTAGGGACACAGTTTCCCTACCTGGGTTACTTTCCCAACAAGTGTGAAGAAAAAAGTCTACTAGTAGCAGTTTTTGAAACAAAAAAATGTACATTTCACCTTCTGGCACTTGACCTTTGACCACTGTTTCTGTAGCAACCACTTGTTTCACTAGAATTTTTCATCTTCATTACAAGTGTAAATCTCATTTCAGAGCAATGCTTTCCATTGGAATTACTGCCGAGAAGCGATTTTACACAGTATGACCTTTGACTTTCGACCTTTAGTCTCTAATTTTTGACCTTGACATCCGGGGTCTACGATACAAAATTTTTTACCCTTGGGTCCCCACTCAAAAGTTTGGAGAAAATCTGTCCAGCCGACAAGTAGCAGTTTTTGAAACAAAAATGTACGTTTGACCATCTGTCACGTGGCCTTTGACCCGGGTTGCCTTGACAACCAGGCATTTTGGTAGAACTTATCATTCCTGTTGTACGTTTTTAGTTTTATGTCAGTGCATTGTACCACTGTGGAACTATATCAAAAAATGCTATTTTCCACTTTCTCTTCGACCATTACTTCTAGGGGTCTGCGAGACAAAACTTCCTAGCCTGGGGTACTTTCCCACCAAGTTAGTTGGACGAGAATTGGTCCACCCCACTGGGGAGTTCGTGATACAAGTTATTGTTTAATAATATACCTTATACTATTTCAGCTGGCATTGTTGTATTTAGCTCACGTGACAAAGAGACTGCAATCTCATCATCGTCATGAAGCGATGACATAATAACAGAAGTCTGTTAAAAGTACGTTTTTATACGTTGTAAAGAAAGTTGGAAAATATTCAAGCCTTGCAGGATATTTTTGATACTTTTTGTTGTTATGGCTATTGATATTTAGTTATGTTGTGGTTTGAGCAATTTTTTTTTGCATGCATTCACACGCAAATGAAACTGTTACCACGTATCTGACAAAATACAAAGCGTGGTGTATGTTAATGATGGGAGAATCCCCCTCCCCTCACTCCAGCCACCTAATATATCGCTTTCAGAGGAATGGCCTTGTATTATCCATGAGTCGCTTTCTGTCATGATTGCTTTACAATCAGGAAAAACGTCAAGACGAACAAGAACTACACATTTGCTAACAAATACAGACTCTGGTAAGAATGATGAGTAATTATCGCCTAGATTCCTTCGGTCTTTGTGTGCAACTTGCAGGGTGCTGTTCGCCAACATTTCATTTGCTACGGGGCAGGGGTTAGTTAAGAGGAAGGGTCAGGTAGAGCACCGATCTTGTAACAATTGAATGAAGCTTATTCTAGAATGTTATTCTGATGTTATGCATTTTTGAACATGGGCATGGTGTCTATTGGAATAATAAGGCTGGAGGCATTTGCTGTCTTGTTGGGGCTTAAGAAAACTGTATCGACAGGTTTTAGTACCTTCCGACTATAAGATCGTAGTTAAGATTGGTCGACTAAGGTTTTCAACGTGAACTCGCACCTCGCACGTACAATTATTTGGCTAAAAGTAGCCCTCTACCTAGGCTTTTGTTGTAAAGGGTCGGTGCAGCACTTGCAGTATAAGCTATGCAAAACTAGACGTGGTACTACTGCCTGGTATTGGTAGTGTGGAACTGATGTAGGCTGGCTGCACAGACAGTTCTAACGTTATTTAGTGCATACATAATATATATGTATGCACTAGTTAACGTAGAACTGCCTGTGGATGGCTAGTCCTAACGTCATTGTTCAGTACACACTCTCTTAATGTAAAAGAGTGAAATTCACTCCATGACGATTGCCTACAGTGACCACTCTTTTATCAATTGGAAATCGACTGAAATTCAACTCCCCTCGGAGTGGTAATTGACTCTTAATAAGTGTGACAAACCCACGCGATGGAGAGTGCAATGTCACTCGAAACAGAGAGTGGTCACTGTAGTCAATCTTTTTTGCAGAATTTCACTCTTTTACATTTAGAGAGCAGGTAGAAAAAGAAAGTTAGTGAAATGGATGGAGAATTGAACTTAGATAACAATTCGCTATTTTCGCCTTTCAAATAGTAGGCCTACAGCTTTATCGAATGAATGCCCATTCGCGTTAACCACAAAATATTCTTACCTTAACCAAGATCTGGATACGTCTGTTGACATGTGCCACACCGTACACTGTGCAATATAATTCGCACGCTCCTGCATGATTGTCGGCCAGCTATATATGTTCACTACCCTTAGAATCAGAGTCCACCAGGCCGGAGGAGCAGGCCGCGAGATGGCGGTAGTCACGCACTGAGCGCTCATCGATAAACAGATTGCATTGTAGAATAATAAAAAAGAAATGTCCTTTGTAACTCATATCAATGAAAATAGGATGTAAAATGTTTTCGCTCTAAGTTTTTTCATTAAAAGATTTTCATATATGGCGTCGAGTTTTACCCTGCATTGGGATAGGAAATAGGGAAATCAACTCAGTAGGACCAAAAAGAACAATACAAACGGGCTTTATTTTGCTCACCGCGTGGGTCTATCTGTTCGCAAAAATCACGGGAAAATCGGTTGAAACAGGACAGAGGGCGCCTCTCCAACTCGTACGAATCCTACATACTGCAAGATATTGCAATAGCCGAATCACGTCATTGTTCTGTACTGATCCAGACGAAAGCAAGAGTGTGGTCTGTCAGACCACACTAATTACTCCCTCCGTTATGCGAAATATCTTTCAAGACACAATGATAAGGGTATGACACAGTCCAGGGAATGTTTCCCGAGAGATGCTACGCAATTGGCGTAAAAACGTACCATCAATCTCATTCATTCTGCGTTACTGTAAAAAATAATTTGTTGACATTGTTGTTGGTCTTTGGTTTCAGAAAGCAGGTAGAACAGTATTTAATCTTATATACATTTCACATTCAAGCTCTTCTTTGCATGACTTCATATGAGGCAAAGTTAATGTGGCTTTTTTAAGTTCAAAACTGTCAGACACAACATGCATTGATAACGAGGTTGTGACATCTGATTGGTTGAACTGTGGAAATGAAATTTCAGTTCACTGGTTTATCTCTTATGCCATTTTCTGAGGGAGTAAAATGAAATTCCGAGAGGAACTCTAAGAATATTTGGTCACTTGATACATAGTGATCCCTTTGGTGTTACTATTTCATTTTGAGAACAATGATGCAAACATTGCAGACTTGTTCTAGTCTCGATCTATTACATCTGACACATATTTTCCCTTTAATAATGTGTATGATTCATTGACATTCGAAAAATTGCAAACACATGTCATGCAAGTTGCACATGTTACAGTCAATCAGGAGAAAAACGACAAAATAAGCTACTTTTTTGGTGAAATCCCAGTGATCCGATGATTCAAACATGCGTACGCACGAACACTTCTGCCGGGATATGAGGTGAAACTAGTTTCTACGCCCGGCATCCTTATAATACCTTTCTGGTATATACGCCACTGTATATGGCAAACGTTATCGACCATATTTGAGTCCGCTGTTAATGAGATCCATAAGCCAACTAACGTTGAGTAATCTTAATGATGATAACGACGACAAAGGCGATGACGACATGACAATGATAATGACAATGATTTATAATTGTATTCTTCATTAGACTCAGGAGAGACCGCAAGATACGTACCACGCATTCAGTTTTACATCAACGTGCAGTCATAAATAGCGAAATAGCGGTGGAAGAAGCTTGCAAGAAGTTGGCGGAACGGCGGACCTCGAATTTCAAGGACTCACTGACACAAACGAAAGAGCGACGACCCTGAGTAAACAGTGTGGCAACAACAGATGCAAAGCAGAGAGAGAAAACCAACAACCTGGGAGGCGTTCAAGGAAAATTGAGTTCAGGAAAACCGCGATACCTGGGCGCAAACACTTCTTCATTGAAAATATCCAGGTGGAGGTTATCACGGAAAAGAGACGTGTGTATTGATGGATAACATGCACGACACTTAGAATTGACTGGAAACATATTTCCTCATATCTGTAGCAAAAGACGCCAACATAAAACCATCAAATAAGAATCATTCAGCTATCCAATAACCTGAAGTGAAGAATATGTAAGACAGCGAACACGACCATTAGCTTCATAAGTATTGCTTGCCAGAAACTTGCCTGATCCCCGAGTCCGAAGAGGCATTATACGACCTAACTGCTGCAAAATATCACAGAATTTGCCAACACTAGGACATTCCCAAAGATCAAGTTTCATGGTGCAGGTACCTGTTGACTTAAGCAATATTAGTGAGATATAAAACAGGAAGACTTTCAGACAACAATGATGTGTTCTTCTATAGATAAATTACTGTCCAGGATTATGCTCAAGTTATGAACATTGTCATTGGGTTGAAAAATACCAGCAAAGACTAAGATTCGGAAACGTACATGTTTGGAAGTATGCAAGTAGATTCAGTACCGAAAAACAACAAATTCAATTTGATTGTCAACTAAACTATGTTCATTGGCTTAAAATTGAAAAAGGTGAATTTCTACAACTTAAACTCATTCGTGTGAACTTTAATGAGCAAGAATTCTTATGCCCTTGCTACAGCCCTCCAATCCTCCCAGGGGAGAACAGGGCTTGTATATGACCCTGCATTTCTCTCGTGCAACTTGTATGTACGGAATGCTAATAGTTCAGCTTACGCTAAGCCCTCATCGTTATGCTCTATTTATTCTAATATCCTCGTCAGGCGTTACATCTTTCCCTTCTTCCTCTAGATGATGTAAAGGTACCAGCTCTTCGTCTTCAAAGAAACTAGTTCCCTTCAGAAGAGTAGGATGGGACAATCGCTTAGGTCTTCACATACATTCGTTAAGGTCTAATGTGCACTGGTATTCTTGAGTAGATTGAGGTGAAGAATCATCATCAGTTTCACACTAAAGTGCATTTAAATAAGAACTTTATGACAATGTCTTATTATTCGGTGCAACTTTGCCCGAGGGGATTGTTTCTTTCACGGTCTTCTTACCTACCCTTCGACGTTGTCAGGGATCACTACACGTTTGTAGATTATATCATCAAGGGTAACCATAGTAACAGCAATGATGTGTAACATTCGGGAGGAGCTTAAAGCCACTGCTTACTATGCTCAGTCCATCCCACAATGTCATGCTCTTGGCTAAATTTTCAGTGTTTCCTGTAGCCTAGCAGTTCCATTGAATATTTCTGTTTGCTACCAAGTCCCATTTTAACTGGGAGTGACAAACAGCTTAATATGCTCCCAAACATCTAGGAGTAAGTGAATGGACCACAAGAAAGCATATCCGTAGAGACAGGGTCATCCTTGCAAAAGTCAATTAATTGAAGCAATTTGGAAGTTTAATATGGTCGCCTCATTTGGCTGAAATAATTCATGTATGGATAACATTTTAATATCATAAAATGTAGCATTTGTTAGTTCGTCATTACTGCTATGACGAGTAATTAAGAGCGGGCCGATTCTTATGGAAAATGGCCGTTAATTATAGCTGGAGGCGGTATTATTAAGTCAGTATAAAAACATGTCTTTGGGCCCAACAATTACTCCTATAGCTTCTAGAATAAGAAGCTAATGTTCACTTGTTATGAAAAATGGCAGCTATTTCTGGAGTCAAAATGGCCGACATGATAATATTGGAAAACATGGAACCCTGCATGTATGGAAGCTTGCATGTATGGATTTGGCATATTGCAACCGTTGACAAAATCCAAATATTCAAATAAAAAAGGCAATCCTGTATTGCAAATACTTGGCTTTGGACTTTAAACCCTTCACTTGAATAACTTATCTTTATTATTAAGAACAAAATTCGGCACCGGCTAGAGCACATGACCCAGTTGCCGGCCCCCAACACGCCCCTGCCTGTCATGGAGATTTTTACAACGAGCTCGCCTCCCTATAAGTTAAGCTCTTACCCTCTTAGGTATATATATGAGTTACAGTTCAGGTGAAGCAGAGAACTTGAAAACTCGACTGATGTAGACATCTTCAAACGGAAAATTTACTTTAGAACTCTTTTATTTTTAACTACCTTAGGCTATGGAGGTAGTCACATTTGTAGTAGCTCCATGGAAAAATAATCTACTACTCTGAGACAATAGAATGAAAGGGTGGGAAAACAGCTTTTAGCGCAGTCAATACAACAAAATGAATAGGAAGACCCTAGTGAACTCAACAAGGGAGGTGATATTAGATGGAAATCCATCGAAAAGTTCTTCTTTGAACCCTACTAGTTGCCGACAGCAATCTCATTTGTGTGCTGTTCTTGATGATTCAATAAGCTTAAGAGGGCTAAGGAACTAAGTACGAGTGGGGTACTTCGTCCGCTACATCTCGAAGAGCAGACCGGGAAAATTACCCCTTGCCTTTACATTGTCAGTCGCTTAAGGTGTAAATTAGTTTGAGGGTTTCAACGCGTTTCGACGCTATTTACAACATACTTGTCTAGTTTCCTTTAACTTGGCCAATATGGGTATTTCATTTAAATCATGTGAACGAATGCGAAAATCAGTCAAAATCCGACAGCAAAGTTTAGTCTTATACTTCTTTTGCTCATTTGCGTAAATCATGAGCACTGGTTTATTTACAGCATCATTAGGTTTCTTGGCAATAAACAGTCGTTTTGAATGTCAGAGCAGTGTTTCGTACTTGACTGTCGGCAACTATAGTTAGACTTTAAAGCATTGTTCCAACTATTCCCTTTTGTTGGGGTCGCTGTAGGTATGAATGAGGTTGCCTAGATATTAGACAAAGGAATCCAATGCCCTTTAGTTCAATAATTCCCAATTAAAGGATTTAATCTCCACTCTAAGGTCAATCTATTTTGATGAGCATAAATTAAAGTTTTTGATAGACAATATCACCTCCCTGATTGAACAATTTCACACTGAACAATTATAAGACATAAAAATACAGAACAGGTGAAATATGTTGTAAATCTTAAGTTTGAAAGCTCTTTATTTCCATAATCGCATAAAAACTATACAGTAAAAACTTACATCCGAGTGTTTACAAACGTAAGGAGCCTGCAAAAAAGAAGCTTACCCAGTAGGTACTATGTTAAAGTTGGCGTACAAACAGTACGGGTACAAAGTAAATTCTGTAACATGTGATAGATGCAACAAGAAAGGAGAAATAAAGAGAAAGGGAATGAAAATGGATAGGGAATGAAGGATAAAAGAAAATATTAAGATTACTTAAGTAGTGATATCTAATCGTGTTTATTGTATACATATATTCAAGTTGAATCTAACTTTTAATAATGACCTAAACGAAACAACTTTAGGTCAAACTGAAACAATTCACAAAGATATGGAACCATTAATTTGTAAAGTAGAATAAGCTGTGGAAGTGTATGATGGCGGTATTAGTAATACTTGTTAGCATGCATTAACCTACGATCAGTATGGGAGAATACTTTTCATAAACAAATCTTGGTAAGACTTTTGTACCCCATTTACCTACAGATGTATTTAACAGGCATAAGAAACCCTAAGCTTCAAACATTGTGGGCAATCAAAAGTTCGTTCAAGTTGACTAAGGATACAGTATATATACCAGCTGTCGCTTCAAAAATTTCCCGGATGCTTCCATTTTCCATCTGTGGGCAAATTCATTTCTATGTATTAAATCCCAAACTGCGTGTGTGCAACAACCAACACTGCAGTAGGGTAGCTAGTGAGGAGGGCCCGACATTTCGATATTTCCCAAATTCGAATATTTTTCTTTAATAGATCTACATGCTGCGTAGGTGATTGTATGATATAAAAGGTATCGTGCTGAACTGAACATACGTTGATTAAGTACTCATATGAACAGGGGCGTCGCCGAGGCATTCTGAATAAGGTAGATGGTATGTACCATATTTTGCGAAATACTCCCTCCCCCAGATCCCTATCGAATCTCCTTAGGTTACATACATGAGACTTAGTTATCTTATTACAAATGCGTTGACGGTGTTTTTAAATAAGAAAAACAGGTCTTTTTTTAAAAACAAAGACTTCCTTGCTGAAAGGGATGATTTGTTGCACTGACTCGGTTTATCCTTTAATTTTACACTTCTTGACTTTTTTATTTTTTACGACGTTTTCCTATCTTGATCGCTGTTGACCTCATATGACCTTTAAACCCTACCAAAAATGAATAACAAAAAGGAAAAGAAACAAAAAATCGTGTTCAAGGAGGGAATCGAACCCGGGACCGTCTGCGTGAGAAACCGATCACTAATCCACTACCAGTCCAAGAACTCGTTCAGCACATAGTATTTCTAATCATCCTTGCGTCACAGCATATTTTACAAATGTCCATAGGTAATTCATATAGGTTATTCAAATAAGAATTATTACCGTAATAGTTATGCTGGTGAAAAAATGTTTTTACCTATAATTTTATAATTAGAATGGTAGCAAATTCAAACTTAACTTTTCGTTTGTAACCCAACGCCGGACACAATTTGGAGGTACCTCTCACAGTCTATTTAGTTTACGAGGTTTCATAGGTTCACCTCTGATGACCTTTGATCCCAAAAAACCCAAAGGTTCTCTTTCTCTTGAAATTATACATCTATAAACCAAACCTCGCTTTTAAATCTCACTAGAAGTGTTATCATATCTATACAATTATTTTGTCAAGTAAAACAATAACTATGGAAACTTAAGGATTTCAGAAACTCACAGTTCGGTAAAATGAGGAAAAAATTACACGTTAATCTTGAAGGTGAAACAGTATGTGAATTTGCAGTAGCCTAATGCATACATGGTGCTTTTCAAACACCTCTCGGACCTTATATGCGCCCGCTTGCGTTTCTGCATCACAAAGAGCATTACTATACAGTGCATAGAACAGTATTGACGTTAACAGCAATTTAGTAAGGATAATAGTTCGAGTGGCGGGTAGGATGGTATGTTTGTAAAAACTCATTTACCATCTAGCTGGAAAATTTGACAAGGATCTAGTAAGATCTCAGCCAATGTTTCTAATTTGTATTTTGCTGTACGTTAATGTTAGTAAAGTATGACAGTAAATAGCCCATTCAATAGACCCCCTACACACACGCACACAAACACAGTTCAAGCTATCTTTTTACATTCCTTGGGTCTATAACACTTCTATTACATATCCTATTCATCAGCACTTTTAAATTAATATTATATATGCTATTTAGTCTGCTTATTGTCTCATACATCATCCAATATAGTAATACAAAGTATTCCCGGTAATTGTCCACGTCTTCTGATTCATTTATATTATTATTTTCACCACCATTCAGGGTATCATCTCAAATGTTTACGCCACGTCGGGCCTAGAAGAGAAACAAGTCACAAAGATTAGCCATGACATATAGCACAGATGGTAAACACTAAATAAAACAGCGGGCTACAACATATATTGTTATTGGTTACAATGTTCATCTATTACTCTATTGTTACTTCAATAATTGCATCACGTGGTTTTTTCCTATAATTCTGTATACACCGGAGAAATATCGACAGCAATCGCCATAGAAAACGAATAACTATAAACGTTCTTTGCTTGCAAACGACCTGCCATTCCAGAAACCTTGTCATTCACGGTATTATCTTCCATGCAGACCATTCAAATCAACGGGTTTATTGTATTTAAATCTGCATGGTAAGAGTTTGGTTGTTATTGACTACTGAGCCAACAAGCCATATTGGTATTTGCGACTAGGTATAGAGAACATTTTTGCTCCTTCGACGCTTCTAACGAGCACAGTTTGTTGCTAGCATTACATAAAGAAATTTACATTTCCATATACGGCTGCATATACAAATATGTGCTTATATATGTAAATGTACGTGTATATATATATATATATATATATATATATAAATATATATATATACCTATCTACCCACCATAAAGGTTTATGTGTACATGTGTACGTATACATAAAGAGTAGAACTTTTGAGGTTTCCGACCCTAGTCCCCCATGTTCAGCCCAAATTGCCGCACTTGAATCAGCTAGTCTTCAGTGTTTAATACAGCAGAAAAGGTGCATAGGAGAGCGGGGCAAAACTTCTGAGTAGGAGACAATGTTAATTTAATGAATATGTTTTTCTCTTTTGAGCCTGGTACCTGTATCGGTTGGTTTAAACTTAAAATGGAATAGGCCAAGTCGATCAAGACAGCAGTCAGACCTGACTGCAAAGTAATGTGTCTGCTGACGAATCTCCTTTCTGATGCGCAGGTGCCCCCCTCTCTTTCTAAAGAACCTTTACTTTGTAAGGTGATGAGATACAAAATGCTAGCTGCTAGTGTTTTCATGTTTTCAATCACTTTGGTTTTCGAAATTTCCGCAATGATTTTAAGTAAAAATGTATATAATGGTGGAACCATGAGTTTATTTTAAAAATATTTTTAGGTCATTTAAAGGTTTCTAGCCACCTTTAGGTAACACTAGACAATGTATATGATGGTGGAACCATGAATTTTTTTTTAAATATTTCTTTAGGCCATTTAAAGGTTTCTAGCCACCTTTAGGTAACACTAGGCACGGTAGGCTAGCCTGAGTAAATTTCTTCTAAAATGGGAGTAATGCTTGATTTTTGACAGAGCTTGAGTTGTTGGCATGTCGTGCTGGAGTTTCTGCTCTTTCATATGTTTATTTGTTGGCCATCGTGCGCTTGTCTTACAGTTTTTATGCAGTGACCGACTCAAGGTACCGACCGACTCAAGGTACACTCAGGTTCTGGTAGCGTGAGTGTTAAGCGGATTGCTTTGTATGCCAGAGGTCCTAGGATGTGATCCAAGTGAAACAAAATGGAAACTTTTGGGTGGTTAAAATGTTGCTCTTTCGCGGTAGGTTGTTCCCGGATGTGGACCCAGGTTGTCCGGCTTAGTAAGCTGTTTGATTCATACTCGCTTCAGCTGTCTGGACAGTGATATAGGGCAGATATTTGGAAATTGCCTAAGATTGGGGATTCACTTAGTGGGTCCGTGGGGGGCCGGACAATGAATGTAAGAAACCATTACTATATCCTTGGCTAGCTACCCTCCAAGCGCTTGTCAAGAACAAAGTGAGAATATCCGTTCATAGGGACATTCAATAACGGTGACCAGACACAATTGGGGGTGATAAGTGCATTCCTGTGTAGTCACCTCTGACCACAAGTCGGAACTAGTATCACAGATATTCATCGAAGATCACAAAATAGAACCCTCAGTAAACTTCACGATCCTTAATGTATCTCAACGTATTTTAATGTACATAATTTATCATTTGATGGACTCATTTTACTCACATAGATCGGCTTGTAGCACATTCCCCCTCTAAGGGACTCTTTCTTCCATGTAGTTGCATATACTACTTGTTTATAGTTGCATATTGATTTATACAAGATCGTCGTAAATATTATGAACATCATATGACTGATTACCGGGGATTTCTTTACTGAAGCTATATGAATAAGCATTACCACACCAAAAGTTTCACTTTTCCTTATCTATAGAACGGAACGGGGTTTCTGAACGGGGATGGAATGGGTCTGACCCCTCCCCTCCCCGGTACGGTCTTGGCTACTGAACAATATCAACTAACTTCTTCACGATATTCATCATCTGTCAGTTCTTGTCCGTTCCTCTAGTGGATGAAAAAAATGATAACATAAATTTGCTTTGTAAAGAATTACCAAAGAATTCGTGGACTTCCAAACAATCGTCTTAAACGGATGTATAAGTCTCGTACTTCAATTCTTGCTCCATTTAAGTCTTTAGGGGGGAGTCAGTGACACTGATAAAAATATACAAGAAACTTTCTATGTCTTACAGAGAGGTAATACACTTCATCACCGGTCATTGATACTATGCATGGGATAATGGTTAATCCATTTGGCTATTGTTGTTACCAATACTTACAGTTTTGTGTCTTGCATATAGTATTACATTAAGCGTATTTTTTTTCTTTGAAAATATCGGACAAGGGGCATCTGTCGCTTGCACTGGAGGGGGAAAAAGCGTTTTGATGAGCCTTGTGACAGGAATATGTCCTGGCCCAACTAGGTGATATGGTACAAAATGTATGCAGCCAACGTTTTAAAGTTTCCGTAAAACACGTCTTTGATTTTAACAACATGAAAACGTTAGTACGTTGTCATAATATGAGACTTCAATTATTGGTCCGCGTCTCTAAAAATTGCACTTTTAGTTTAGTCTTTTTTACAGCATTTGGGCCGGTAGGCTTACCTTAGTAAACTATCTTACATCGCTTCTACTCTCCCCTGCCAACTGTGTATCGCACTTCACCAGCAAAGTTTAATCTGTTGATTCTTTGCTATACCACACTATAACAAGGAGGTGATGGGGAAGAGTATTCCAAGAAGAAGCACACCCTTGATCATACGAACTCATTTGTCTCTTCATTGAAATTAACAATGACGTCCTTGTTTACTTTATCTACTTACCTTTTCCCATTTTCCTGTCTGCAGATTTAGTTTCACCCAGCCCAAGTAGGTGTACCATTCAACTGTAATGTAAAGTGGTTTATACGAGGTGATATGTAAGGTGTTTTTGATTAATACTTTATAACATCACGGAGTTGTTATCTGAATGGAGACAGCTCGCCAAAACTTCCTTTGAAGTGAGGTTTGCGCATTCAAGGTCATGTAGTAATCATTCGATTATGTTGCTCTTAAGATTCCTATTAAAACTAAGCTGGATTAAAGTCTTAACAAAGGTTTGTCGTCTGGAGTGGAACTTTCGACATTATTCATTGTCATAGTATTGCTAGTTGAATTAAAATAAGTATAATCTCTTCCTGGTGTCGCTTGGTGTCGCAAATGAGACCACATTGGCTCGATTTTATGTAAAATTGTGAATAAAGATTATATGTCCGGTTATTTCAGGAAACTTGAGAAAACTTTTCAGAATGCAGTAAAAGAACAAAGCTCCTGTCTCTTTAGCACATTTACATATGGTCTTGTTAGATGCATAGGGGCATTTTCATTGATAGTTCTAGTAAACAGTCGTTTTGAGTTTAAAAACCCTATCGTTACTGTGATGGCGGTAGGCAAACCTACACATCAAAGCATTATTCAATTTAAGCCCCTTGTTGAAGTATTTCTAGAGGTGAATGATGTCGCAAGGAGAAAGAAATCAAACTGAAAGCATTAAATAAAGGGCCTTAGTCCTGATAAAATTTTTCTTCAGCTTATTGTTGGTAATCTTTTCACACTTAAACAGGTCTCAAAGTATAAGCATAACTTAACTTGTGTTATCTCCATTCAGATATCAACTCCCTGATAACATTTCAGTCTTAAAAGAATCTGTTTGCATATCGTGAAATTAAACTAGGGGGCAGGGTTAATGTTTACCCGGATAAACTGTATAAGTTATGTTGTTGAAAGTGTCGTTTTACCCAAATTGAACCTTCGTTTTGCTCAAATTGGCCCCTAGTCCTCATTAATGACCTAGGCTAATCCAGGTTGTTGCAGACTCCCCACACATGCTCCTTATTACCACCCACTGAAAATCTGGGGTCGTCAACCATCCATATGACAGTGAAAATTGATGTTCATCCTAAAACAAAATTTACAGGTATATTACAGTGATTTCTGATGACTAAATACTCATGAAAAGAGAAAAAAACCTCTTGATTTCACAAATTTATTTTTGTGATTAACAGTTCAACTAAGAATTAGTCCAGCAAACTCTAACAGGTCAGCAAACTCCCTCAGGCAGGTTAGAACCACAGGGTAATGTTAGTGGTCGAATCAAATGGCTATGGCATCTAGGACTTTAATCACTGAAACACAAACTGGCCGTTGTTTTTACTTAAGGCATGTCTCTTTCTAGAAAGAGTTTCAAGCCAAAGACATCGTTTTTCCTGTTTTAATGATGTTACTGTTATAGTTCACTTTTCATATGTCGGTTTTGTAGTCGATAATTAATGGAACATTTATTTGATTTTGGTGAATAAAGTTAATTATTACTAAATATATTGATTCATTGGATTTATAAAACTTGCTGTATATTTGTTTTACGAGATGCCTCAAAATCGGGGACAGGATCATTTGATATCAGTGTCTTTAAGATCGCTGAAGCTCGAGAAAACATACATGATGGCTTCCCTTTATTTTTAAAATCTGGTATTCACAGTGCACCAGCTACACTGCCATGTTACAAAATATAAATAGTAAGGCTACGCCCTTTGTGTTGTAAACCAGTTTTGATTGTGAGAAAATAAAGATGACTCCAAAAACAATCATTAACACCACCAAAAATTAACAAATATCAGGATTTGGTGTTAAAATTAATGCTGATGGATGTAGATTCTATACCAATGGGATTAAAAGAAGTAAAACCCTCAAGTATTAAGTTGAAAACCAAATCTGGTGTAAGAAATCTATTTCAAGGATGGTGTTGATTTGACACCTGGTGTGGTCACATTTGTACTCCAAAATGATTCAAAATCAACACTCTTGGTGTTAAATTTAAAACCGCAGTTTTTGCAGTGCATAGATATCGTATCGTTTTTTTCTTTCAGAGCTGGTGCATTTCGCAGGAAGTATTTTGCCGCAAAAGTAGATCTGAGTTTCCACAACTGAAGCACTAATCAATACAGATGGTGCACTGCATCAATAGGAAATAAATATTGCTGAGCATATTTTTGCGCTGAGTTCGCAGATAGACTAACAAGACTGCGGAATTGGTGAGTAGACGGTACTCAGCTGTTGTTATTATTCGGCTGGTGCCCTGCGACCGCAAGAGATTACGTAGGTAGGTATGTATTATACTACAGCTTTTGCAGTGCAGTCCCAGGGAAAAACTCCTATTGAAGCCTGTTGACCAGGGCAAGAACAGGTTTTAACAGGTTTGAACAAGTCTGAAGGGTTATTAAAAACAGGTTTCAACAGGATTTCAATAGGTCTTTTCAGGTTCCAAGAGGAACCAGTTAGTTAGCTGTTGGCACCTGTTGATTTCATTCACTCCAACAGGTAATTGGAAACTTGCCTGTTCATCCCTGTTAGTACCAGTTCAAGCCTGTTGAAATTTGAACAGGTGTCAACAGGAATTTCCCCTGGGGTAAATCAGCATTTGTCACCACACAGTCTGTGCGCTGCGTCCTCAATAGGTACATTTGGCTGCGCAAGTTCTGCAAAACTTCTGTAAAACAAGTATTTAAACTTCCGCAGTTGCAGTTGTAATGTTTTTGCAGGATACATTTATCGCTGCTCAAGTGCGCAGCTTCAGAAGATAGACTTGCTAGTTTGTGTGCAGCTCCCCACATTAAGCTGGCATTATTACGCAGCTAAGAAGCTGCTCCTACACTGAAATTTCAATGATACCTAGCTCTTGTGCAAGTCCCTTTTTACTTGTTAAATATAACTGGTTTTATAATTTAAGCTAATTTAAAGCAGGCAAATGATCATGTAATCCGCCTCACGAGGCTGCACCTTTTTGAATAAAAGAGAATGAAACTGAGATCTTTTCAGAAGGCAAACTACTATCTTCTCTGGTTTTTGTGACTCCCTCTTTCAGAAGTCTTTAAGGTCTGACCTTTGTCCCCGACTGACATCAAAGTAACGCTGCAATACTTCATCGATTATGCTTGGCACATGGATAAGCGTTACAGTCAGTAGGCTCAGCCAAGTGACTAACAAAATATTGAATATAATGTCTCCAAAACCGGAACAACATCGAATCCAGTTATTTTACCACCCCAGAATGAAGCAATAGCATCCAAATGTCCTTTTTCACCATTGCAAACGAATTGCAAATGATAATAAAAACCGGCAGTTTGAGGAGTCAATTCTACAGTCTGTCCAACCGTGCCAATTTTAGTTGACTGCTAGTGACATTCATGTAGCGAACTTCTCAACAATAACACAGAAGCCTCTATTGGCATGTATGTAACTTTTGTTTGTATGGACTCGGCTCCGAGTCAGAGATAACTGCAGCACATTTTGGTTTTGGGGCAATTTCGAATGAATAAAAAAGCAAAAAACAAAACCAAAAAACAATCAAACAAAACAAAAACAAGAACAAAAAAAAAAAGAAAGGAAAACCGAAATAAAGGCCGAAAATGAGGTCTAGTCTAACTCACGTAGAAGCCACCTATGTTAGTAAGTACACTTGAATATGATATATGTGGACCCTAAATTGTTATAGTGACTTTCCATTTTAAGTACTCTGCAAAAATGTGTAAAATTGCTTTACAATCAGCATTTTATGTAGACTTGGGCGTCCCTGGCATCAGTGACACATAAACACTATCTGTTAATTTTTGTGTACCAAAAATAAGGTGACTCTGCCGGTATAGGGCTTGTTGAGGAGATGAAGAACCAATAGGATGAATTTATGATAATCTCTTTTTTGGAAATTTAACTTCATAACAGGTCTTTGATAGTAATAAGTCCTTTATCGACAGTCACTACAACAATGAACAATGCAATGTAAGAGTATATTAGCTTGTTAAATCAGGGAACTGGAAGACAGCTCCCTGGTTAAATACTTTTAATTTTACCCACTTCTTTAAAATCTTCTACTTCCTTTAGATAACTGATTATTGCTCTGTTTTTCTCTTGAAAATGATATACAGAACACATCCATTCCTACTGCTCCCTTTTAACATTCAACTAGCAATAAATCGCGTGTCCTTGTTTGTAACTTAATAGTGTGTTATGTATTATACAAACTTGCTACGACTCCTCAGCTGTGGATCGCCTGCTAGTTGCGTCTAGAGTAGCGTTAGTTAATGAAGATAAAGAAAAACTATGGAATACAAAGAAAACGTTGGACACCTTAGGTGTACCATATTATCATTCACTGCTTTCCTCCGTGAAAATAAGATTTCGTAAAGGTAAGATTTCATGTTTTGTATTTACCCTGATTTTTGTACAGACCCAACCTTGCCGCTTCTCGTTATCATGCCAGTCACCTAAAATAGCAATGAGGCTTCATGCATCTCCATTTTCTCAAAGTCCTAGCGAATATAGGTGTCACTGTGTAAGTAATATAGAGATTGCCCCTCCCCATCTCCCTGGCTTGACCAACAGTTTAAGAATCCTTTAAAATCTAGGAAGATTACCCCCCACTTTCCCACTAGATCTTGTGACACCTGTCTTTCTCCTGTACTGATGTAGTCACCATTTTGAACCAGTCTTGTACTATCACTGTTACTGTAATTCGTTTGTAACTGTTTTAGGCTATAGAGGTTTTTCACTGACGTCACTGCGTTCGCGCGTCTCTCTATTTTGACGGCCAGGCGCCCAATGTGTAACAATCGTAACTAAGATCCTGCAGTCTTTTGCGCATGAGCAGTGACGGCCAGTGAGCCAAATTGAAACGCGCTGACGTCACGTGAAAAACCTCTATTGCCTGCTTTTCGATGCTGGGTTGTTTTATTGTATAATCAGCGTTTTCCTTAACGGCTTGATTTAAAAGTGCATAATGTGCTTATATCATGGAATAAATGCTTAGCCAGAGGACATTGTAACAATATTACAGGAAGATATAACACAAAGATGAATTACCTTTACAGTTTTTCCTATGAAGTCTTGCCAGGACGTCTTTGTCATCAAACGATTGCGGTAGTAGAATAGGATTATTATAAAATGACGAGGACGTAAATCTGTGGAAAAATTATACAAAAAACGTAAGTTCACAAATTAACGTCAATATATAGACAAATTGTAGCATTTTAGAAACACTCTAAATTCTTTTAGGCCAGTTTTAGAGCGATGACTACTCAAATTCATTGCTGTAAAGCTATGGAAGGTGAACATTGCAGGGCTGTAACATCCTGGTACGTACTCGGACTCCATTCTGGACTCGAGAACGTTTTTCGCCAGACTCTAAATTGGCCCGGAATGGGTCACGGAATCGAAATTGGCCCGAATGGGCTCAGCTGGACTCGGACTCGGGACCACTTCCAGTCGAGTCCACATAAACGAAAGTTTCATTAATGTTACCTACGCAACATTACTATTGGTGCACAATTTAGCAAGTAAATGGTCACATGGGCAGGCGCGGTTTTACGGGGGGGGGGGGCTTTGGGGACTCAAGCTCCCCCAAAATTCGCTCAAGCCCCCCCCCCAAAAATTTCCGAGGTTGTGTGTTATCTTCATGCTATATTTGCGTGTATTGAGAAAAACAAAATTGTCCAATACGTTTGTGCACATCTTAGTCCAGTGGATTTAGTTTCTCAAATGTGTCATGCAAGATAGGCATGTGATCACGTTTCTTGTATCCACGTCCACGTACGTACACCGTTGTTTTGACTGCATGTAGTACGACAGCCACGCTTCGCCTTAGTACTGTATTACGACGGTAGGCACAGTGCGGGCGCCTACTAGCTTACCCAGTTGCATTCTTACGTTCGACGCCAGTCCCAGGGGCGTAAATACAGGTGTGTTTGTGTGTGTGTGTGGGGGGGGGGGCCTGAAAATCAAAAGTCGGTCTACGAGCGCCAAAAAGTCGGTCTCAAATCCAGTGATTGCTCAAATCCAGTTCAGTATGCCTTTGTAACAGTAGACCAGACATGAACAACATTTGATACCTTACTCAAATTGAAATTCCGGCAGAGATGAAGTAAAAGTGAAAAGATTGCCCTAATTTTCTACTGAGTTCCCGAATTTTTGATCGAATGCCCGAAAAATGTGCAAAAATTTTCGCGCGCTTCGCGCGCTTGTAGTGGTTTAGTGGTCTATTTCATGTACCTGAACTGCAACGGATTTCTGGCAACTTTTTGAGAATTTCCTTGACCCCAAACTGTAAGAGTCCCATACGCCTATGATTATTACTATTAGTGGCGTACGCAGGGGGCCATGCCCATTCCCTGATGCTAATTTTTTTTTTAGTTCCTAAAATACGTAAATTTTTTTAACACAAATTCTGCTTCAAAATGTAGCGTATGTGGCACCAAATTGCATGTAAGTACATCTAATTTTTCAAAAATTTTCAGAGGGGAGGGACACCCCCTCCCCTTAGAACCTTCCCCAGGCCGGCGATCACACAACATACTGCATGCCCCCCCCCCCACCGTGAGAGAAATCCTGGGTACGCCACTGATGGAGTCCTCCTTAGCATCATTCCCCAATGTCGGTATTGATAATGACAGAAAGTTTTATTCTTCCGTATCAAGCCCCCCCTAAGCCCCCCAAAAATCTCGGTCTAGAACCGCGCCTGCACATGGGGAGGAGCCTACAGTCAACTAAATAACAGAGTCAGCCAGATTATGAACTTGACTCCTCAAAAGTGCCCGTTTTCATCATAAGTGTAGTTGTAGATAGTACAAAAAGCATTTGTATGAGGCGCTGCATTGTCAAATGACCAGACACAGAATTGGCCCGGAATTGGAAAACTTGGAATCGGAATTGGCTCGAGTCGGAGAGTACTGGACTCGAAATTTGTCCGGAATGGTGGCCACTGGAATCGGAATTGACCCGAAATTGGGTTAAATGACTCGCTTACAGCCCTGGAACATTGTTTTTCTGAGTTATATCCGTGTTTTGCCCGGAAGTGTAAGGAAAATCGGATATAGCTCACCCGCTATAAAACATATAAGAAACATAGTCATCCCTTGCCTTTCCGAATGGCGGACATAGCTCAGAGTTAAGCAGTGTTCAACTTTCATCGCTTTATAACGCTATGCACTACTGAAGTATGAACCGACCTTGAATCAGCCTTTACGCTTCACTTTTTCTGAGAGGTTCCAAAAGAGTTTCGGATTTAACCAATTTCCCCGCACAAGTAAATCAGTTGTATGACACCGTGCCTCATTAAAACGACATATTCAGTAGCGTACATATAACCATATAACTTGACACCATACTGCAATATTTAAGAGTACCTTGAAAACAAAATCTGGTGATGATATTTACTTTTGCAAAGCAAATCGCCTATACAAGTGAAAGATGTCTTTTCCCATTTTATAAAAAGAAACCAGAGTAAAACTCTTAGTTTTTCTACACCTTATCTTTTGAGATGTACAAGTTGAGTTTCAGATTCCTTACGTTCCTTTAAAACTTAATCAGTGGCCCAATACTCTGCTGTATCAAAACTAAAGGCTCAATACTGTTTTATTAAAACTAGTGGACTTGATAATAAACTGAAAGATGAGGCGTAATTTGAAAAATCGTCTTTCCAGAAATGTGTTTTTTTAATATATTTTTTTTTTATATTTTTCACATTTTCTTCAAATAAATACCCTAATTTCCACTAAATTAGAAGTTGTGGATTAGCTCCCATTCCCAAAAGGCATTTTCGGGTTTTGTTTTGCTACCTGCTCCTCTCCCCCCCCCCCCCCCATCCTGTCGGGGAGCTTGATCCCTTTAGGCAAATTCTAGTGCCACTGCTGATGAGTATGATCCAGTTTTGGGCTGTTAATCTTAACAATTGTCCATTGTTACCGTTTGTTGTTGTACGTAATTACTGTAATACATGCATTCAGGGGCGGGATTTGGTGTTAGAATGGGGGGGGGGGGCGGGACCGACCGGAATACCAAACGGCAACGAAGGCGCAGCCTGAGCGCGAAGGCTCCATTCACAGTGTTGGGTCCAGGGGCCCGCCCTAGGGTCTCTCCGGAATTGTCAAGAATGTATTCCGTGATAATTTCAAGATTCAGCTAAGGTTCACCGGGTCATTTGATCACTTATCATATGAATTAATAGTTATTCGAGTTGTCGTGTTTTCAATTTATTTTCAAGCTCGTGTGAACCATCTTCAATGCGGTATTCTAGCTTATGATAAAGAAAAATGATAATATGTCAAACTGTCTCGGAGGGGGGCGGGGCATCAACAGTTGGTGCGAAGGTAATTAAGAAATTTCTTTGCTACAATTTCTCCCAAGTAGCCTTCATTGCTGTAATCGTGAGCTGTAAGTAGCTCCAGAACATTTATTTTGTGTTTTTATGTGTCAAAAATGTTAATTTCTCAAAAAGGGCCAACACTAGTCGAGTCAGAGTCTTTCACTTGTCATGTCGAGTCGAGTCGTATCCAGTCGAGTCCCCATCCACACTCGAATCAAGTCGAGTCGAGTCAGTCACTCTGTCTACTCGAGTCATCTCGAGTCAGTAGAGCATATTGACCTACAACTGACCTAAAATACTAGATCAGACAAGCAAGTTATTTACACAATTGCTAAACATGCTGTCTTGGTCACTCCGGATCCTGAAACCCGTGTGTGGGGGAGGGGGGGGGGGAGTAGTGTCTCCTCATTTCATCTATAAATGAATTCTACCATTACAGATTTGTTTACACTTTTACTTTATACAGCTGACTTTCACTTTCCAATCCACTTAAATTAGTCATCAAGTTTTTTTCTTTCCTCCTTTAAGGATCACAGGTCGTTTCTATTTTTGCATCCAGGAATCTGTCAGAAGCTCATGTTGATGCCACACCACCAGGTTTCAGTAAAAGTATTCATGAGGCAAACCTTTGCTTCAATTAGAAAATATTACAAAAAATGAAAAAATTATGTTCCACTTCAGGTGATCTGTTTATTATCTATTTATCTTACTCAAGATTCAAGACAACTAACAAGCACATAAAATACCCCCTCGTGTTTCTTCAATTGTGTTTGCACCCTTAATCAGTGTACAAAACCGAGTGCTACTTACAAAAATGAGGTCCTCCATTAATCACTATTCAAAATGTACTCTTGTCACTGGATAGACTGTCCTAAGCATCTAATAATTACAACTCAAGGGTGGGAATAACCCAATGAATCATTCTGAAAATAAATGTACTGCATTCTACACCCACAGTCATCTTAGGTCGACAGTTACATTGACTTACACACTAAACTTTCACAAATTCAATCGATTTTTTTAGACCTAACCCTGGCCCTACCCCAACCAAAGCTTCTAAATGTACGTTTTTGAGAACGAAGAACATTAAAAAGCTACTTCCCACAGTAAAAATGTTTCTTAAAATGGTAGTGAAAACAACAGGTCAACAATAGGTTTATTTCAACAGTGGAGGAACCCCAAGTTAGCAGTAATTACTTAATAAAGCAACTTTCATCACATTCTCTGTGTTATTGATTGACCCCACTTGAATCATGCACATACGTGAGTACATCGATCAGACAACATTAAAACCAGTGGCAGTTGTCAGGCAGAACCCAGCAGGTAGCTGTCACTTAACCTGCACTCAGACGAGAGACTTCAACCTTACTACTCAGCCACTATGCCCTCATTTGCGATTGTTATGGATGCTACAATAACTGCCTGTATGCTCTTGTGATCAGTACAAGTCCACCTGGAACAACCAGCAGAGAAGCTTTAAATGCTTAACACACCAGTTGATATCCCACCCCTTTCTTAAACAAGTTTTGTAACAAAGAGTGACATGGAACATTATATGAGTGAATGTAGTTCGAGAATGTGACTAATGTTGCAATAATAACCTACATGCCAAGTGAGTTACACAGCAAAGAGATACAACTGCATTTATCAGTTTAATTGACACCCCTGCAACCCAACAGCTTCACAGCATTACATTGTTGAATACTTTTCCCTCTCTCACCTCCGATCTTTTCGCCTTACTGCAAACTTTCCCTCCTGCCTTCATAATTATTTTCAGTTAGGGTGGATTACAGGGTGATTAGATCTACAGCATATATGCAACTTGCTTAGGGGTATTGCAGTGATTTGGGGACTTCAAATGTCTTCATAACAAAGTGCAAAATAGCTCAAATTAGCTTTCAAAAAAGGTAAGACAAGTGGTCTAAACTAGAACTGCAACAATACTGTATAATATATCCTTATCATGCTTCATCTTGAATTTCTTCAACTGTACATGGAACTCTCAAGAAGGAAGGAAAACAATGAATGTAGGAAACGTCCTCAGATATGATGTGACTCAGGTTGCATTTCAGAAAAACCAGATCTGAAAGAAGCTTGTTTCCTAATCGACAACGACGAGGCCTAATGATCAGACCTCCCTCGCTGGCTCGAATCATTGTCAGAAAAGACTCGAGTCTAGTCGAGTCATCCAGCATAGTGAATCGAGTCGAGTAGAGTCTCTTCTACATACTGACTCGAGTCGAGTCCTTTGCACTTCCTCAAACTTCTGACTCGAGTATAGTCGAGTCATCCAGCATAGTGACTCGAGTCGAATAGAGTCTCTTCTACATACTGACTCGAGTCGAGTCCTTTGCACTTCCTTAAACTTCTGACTCGAGTCGAGTCTTTTGACCTAACTGACTCGAGTCGAGTCATCAAAAATCGTGACTCGAGTCCGACTCGAGTCCGACTCGAGACGAGTCGAGTCAGTGACTCGAGTCATTACAACACTGTCAACAGGAAAACGTTTTCTTGGTAAAAATCACTGAATCCTTAACCACCTATGATCACGAAAGTGGCTAACTGCATGCATGCTTAGTCTTCTAAAGCCAAACTTGCCTGGCATATGCTGAGGATTAATGTAAACTGCGATGAATCTTGAATTCGAAGCTGTATCGGTGTCTGATGAAACTTGGCTAAAAGTTCTGAAAGCCTACTCAGTCACTGTTCAATTTAATACGGCAGAAGTAGTGCATAGGCGAACGCGAAGGGGCCTCACTGTTCAATTTACTGCGGTAGAAGTAGTGCATAGGCGAACGCAAAGGGGCAAAGTCGAACTTTGAACCGATTGGCGAGATTGTTTTAAAATGCAATTTCGGTTTTTTAACCCTACATAGTTGATCAAAGCTATTGTAAGACTTATCACTGACCTTTTGGAATAGGTGGTGAACTACCCTTCTCGTTTAGGGACATTTTGCTTCCCATTTGAACGAAAATCGCTTCGGAAGGTGCTGAATATCTTTGAGGATGGAACTGACTTGGTAGTTGAGTTTACTGCTTTGCATTCGAGAGGTAACCGGATCAAATCCGGTTAGTACCTCCTGGAGAATTTCTGGGGATCAGAAACTGCTTGATTTTGCATGGCTGTTCGCAGTGATGCGGTGTCGGGATGTAAGACACAGAAAGTTATCGGATCCAGACCTTCACTGAGTCGGTTAAACTGTTGAGCAGTGTTACCGAACAGTACGGTGTCGAGCAAGGATTCTGCATTCCTTCCAGCCTTTGAAGAAGTAACTGAGAATTGGGTATATACGTATAATCCGTCCGTCGTATGGGGACGCTACATGTAGTTTGCGGGATCAGGATTTTGAGAAATTAATACATCTCGGCTTGTTACCCTCTGAATTTTGCTGGTGTTAATCGATGACAAAATCGGTGTGAGATCTTCTTTGAGCTAAAGTGCATGCCTGGTCATAAAAAGATAAACTTTAATTTTGGTTGTGTGCATAATTTAGGCTGTCTCGTTTTATCCAAATGGAGCTTTGCTTGTTTCTTCTTACGCCTATGAAGTAGCAGTTGCTTGTTATGATATTCTTAATTTTTAAAGATAGTTCAGCTCATGACTGACTGCCTGACATTACAGATTTCGTCGGCTTGAACTCTGGACATTTACACTTTGAACTTGGTTTCCGAATCCAGCGGTGCAGTGATGCATTTTTGTGGTGAACCTCAAGACACTGGGCATCCGCCTTCAATACGCTTTTAAGGATCGATTTGTATTTCCACGTATGATGTGACTAAAATCAGACCCAGTGGTTAAATTAATTGCCAAATGAATTTTAAACCATGAAAATCGGTTCAGATTTAGTAAAGTTATGCAAAGAAATCAAATTTAACAATCTGTTAAATAAAATTCAATAATCTGTCCAATTATTGATATTTGAGACAAAAACATATCAAATAGGTACTACATGCTCCGAAACTAACGAATAGCGTGCTGATCGTTGCAGACGAGCATTAATTCTTGATATTTTCCGCAATGAGGTTCATTGTCTTTGTTCAGGCTGTGAATAGCTGGTAGAAATACCAAGGTCAGTTCGTTGTTTGCGGTTTTCTATCGTTAAAAAATCGGCCATGTCAAGACGCCCAGTTTCAAGGGGCAGATTTGTCTAATGAATGGTTTCTGAAGAGCTTTTAAATGCTATATGGGACATCACCCAAAAACAAAATAATAATTATACACTTACTGTCTAATATGACGCGGACCATTGATATTGCGGTGGGTCGTCCGAATCTCTCTGAATGCGGACATGATTTTGCCTCCCAAAGAAAATTTCTTTGATTCGCATGATGATCAATTTTAGAAATTATGGCAGTTAGTAGGGAAAGTGAATTAGAGCATGTGTTGCAAGTGTGTTTTAAAATAGTAATTTACTCAAATACTGGTCCTACAGGAAATAATAACCAGTCTATTCCACGAAAGTTGTACTACGAAGAGCAGTACTAACAAGACACCTACTTCTTTTGAGCTCACGTGAACACGCGGAAAAAATATTGCGGATCGCGATTCCCTGTCCATGGGTAGGTTTCTGATTTGTGCACAGAAGTACCTTGCATGGTGCGTGAGATGACATAAATGTTTTGTATTATGAGTGACCCTATTTCAGGGCTTCATGTCATAAAAGTGTTGCGAGGAGCCAACACCCATATGCTTTGGAAGAAATTTTAATTAAGTTACCTAACAAAGCTTTCAATAACAATTGTCCCTTGACTCCCCACCCTTAAGCTCTGGCACTCTCTGAGTTAGAGAATTCATTCATAAGATTAACAATTCTCTCATAGTTTCTCTGGTCTCCGTTACTTTTATTCATTGAAGTACTCTCAACTCATATAAAATAAGGAGATGTTACTTTTTCAAGGAAAATATCACATAAAACTTTGTCGAACGTACAAATTTCCATAATATGTCTTAAACCATAATTAAAAGATAAAAAGTGATAGGTAACTGAAAACAAAGTCGGCGTGGTTGCTTTATATTTAAAAATTAACGTTCTTACAGCAACATTGATTTATTTGTAGCTCCAGTATATATAATTGGTTGGTCCAGACTTACAAAATTTCAAATGATGTGAAATATGTTACTGTTGTAATGGATAACAGTTTTTGAGGTAAAAAGAAAAAAAAATTTTTCAATATTCTAGCGGTTGAAATGAATGATCTGTGATGTATATGTATGTATATACTATTTTTGAATGACACGATGATTCATTCTAAACTCACTTTACCTTTTACTTTCGTTATAAAAACAGTACGTAGAGGTCGTATGTTTCCATAACTATTTCTACTGAAATCATAATATTTCGTACCTATGCTTGATAAGTGATACTTACATCAAAGAATTCAATCCAGCACATCTTGCCGAGTAATGGAGAGTATCCCTAGCTCGGTCACGTAGGTCCTTATTTAAAGACCAAGATGCAATCACTAGCTCCTGAAGTGTGTCAAGTTTCGGCAATTGTAAACCAGAAAAAAGGCAGAGACATTCTTCCTTTAGATCAACAGATTGGAAACAATCGAGTAGCGTGACACTTGAGATCGGAATCTATATAACATGAAAAAATGTAACAAAACAATACTATTGAAACTTTAAAGGGGATGAGTGAAATATAAAATAAATGATATACAGCGTTGAAAGGGAGAATTGTGGAATGAGTGCATTATGAGAAAATACATTCGGGAACCCCTGTAGTGTAAGTTTTGATCCAACGAAACAAGGGTATATAATATTTCAATGCACAGAATATATTAGTTTGCATCGATTTAGAAACATTTTGCACACGCGACGTCGCTGTTTCCTTGTTATGTTGTTTACGTGAGGTTCAGATTAGAATCGCCAAACGGTGCCGAAGAGACACTCTGCTATTTACAATATTGCGGACATCAGAATGAAGAATTAGTTTTTGTTAAAAAGGGCCAGTTACACAGCACTCGAAGCAAGCCATAATTGTCACTGATGTATGGCAAAATGTTTTCTATTAGAAGCACAGGAAGCAAGTTCGAGAATTCGAGTGCTCGTGTGAACATCCTCCAAAACGTCGGGATAGACTAAACCCACCCGTACATCCTTTTTAAATCCATTGCAAATATAAGGTGGGTTCGTACCTGTGGTTCTGTGTCCTAGACTACATATAAACTGTCTCCTTTGGTGTAAAAACTTGTATTATAATCTGCCAGAAATAAGTAGGATGGAGACAAACATTTTCGTGCAAGTAAGCTAGACAGCCTAGACAGATGCAGGTTAAATGATGTAGGTGATATGCACTGCTCTGAAAATGCTATCTCATGAAAAAAGGGGATTGCAATATACTTTTGGCTGAGCTAAGTTTGTTAATAGCCCATAAATCCCACAATTCCATTCGGCATACGAATGATATATAACTCTCTTAAAGAGGGGACCCTTTTCTGCTTTTAGGGAATAACATGCATTTTATTTTATCTACCCCATATCCCGGTCGAAATGGTCAGACTCCCTCATTCGTTTCCCAAACCTAAACAGTCATTATACAAGAAATGAAAGTACTGGTCGTGACAGGAAACCGTATAGCTGCTGTTTTTAATGTACTTTCCTATACGAATGTGAATTGGTCGAGTGTCTTGTTCGACGTGGACATGGACCGAGGCGAGCACGACAGCAGGTACAAAGGGCGTTTAATGCACAATACAACCCATAACACAATTTACGATGAAGTTCCAGCCCGGCATACCAGACATCAGGGGACTTCCGAAAAGTACCAACCTTTCCTTCATACATCTAAACTCATGCGCAAGGTAGTTACACGCCCGTCAATAGTTTCGTTCTCCCAAAGGAAAAGCCTGGGTGGTCTTTTATGTTTGACCAGACTCCAAGAGGCTTCGGAAGACACGGACGGATGGGACCCATGAGCCAGTCATGCGTTGGTAAGCGTTGTCAGCTTTGTCATCTATTTATAACCTCTGACAAAGTGTTTTAGTACCAGTAATGATAGAACATTCACATGCCATAACCTAGGTACAGATTGTAATACTAAATAGGCTGTGTACCTGATCATGTGTGTGGTTTGTGGGGAAACAGTATGCAGGTCAATCCAACAACGTAAGGCTACGCATGAATGGTCATAAATCCGATTTTTGTAAATGTGTGAATGGGGATGCCGCTAAATCGGGAACTTCAGCGCTCTATGATTATCTGAAATCTCATGAGGTGGACAATTTCAAACTTCATATTCTGAAAGTTTTGAAAACTGAAGGGATTAACACAAAGATTTTCGTATATTGGACAGTTTATCAGACGAGAAAGACCGACATTGGATTTGCAAACTGGATAGTTTAGTTCCACACGGCTTGAACATTGCGGACACTTTTCATTGTCAAAACCATTGGGAGAAGACCAAAATGACACTAAGCTTAATTTTTAGATTTCTTTTTTCCGCTTTGTTTAACCTTCATTGTCGGTTACCGTTTCCTCTTGTTTTAGAGCCTTCATTTCTTTAGGTCCTCTTCTATTCCCTGGGATTGAAATCCCTTCTGTACGCACGTATTCCTGTGTGTTCCCGTTTCCTAAGGCTTGGTTATTTTGCTTAATGATTTAGTGTTTTATGTTGTGTTCAAGGATAAAGGTGCTGCTCGCTAATTCAACTTAATCCTCGTGTGTTGGTTTTTTTCTTCTATTTGTAGTGCACTATACGATGCGTCTTTTTGGACTGTATATAAACACACACACACAAACACCCACACACACACACACATATATATATATATATATATAGCAAAATAAATGAGCGAAAAGTTTGATGTCCTTTCTCAATCTTAAAAGATCATAAATACAGTTGATTGAGAAAGGACATCGAACTTTTCGCTCATTTGTTCGACAAACACACGGTTTCTCTAAAACACCATATATATATATATATATATATATATATATATATATATATATATATATATATATATATATATATATATATAAATTCCGTTAACACTAAAATATAATCTTAAGTATTTAATTGTTTTTGTTTTCGCCTTTTGTATTAGCGGATTTGACCTTTCGCCTAACAGGTCGATCTAGCGTTATATATATATGTGTGTGTATATGTATATATGTATATATATATATATATATATATATATATGTGTATATGTATATATGTATATATGTATATATATATATATATATATATATATATATATATATATATATATATATATATATATATATATATATATATATATATATATATACAGCCTACATACATTTGGCTATCTGAGGATTAGGGGAAAATATCGTCTGAAAAAATGCACCATAGGGCGAAAAACCGTTTAGCCTTATCGTTTTCACACACTGTTTTAATGGAAATACGAATCTGTATGGTTAATTCCTATTGAGGACACCATTTATAAAAAATTACTTCATTGTATACGAAATAACGAACAAGTATCCGATAACACGTACTGCTGACTACTGACTAGCCCTTGAAATAACTCATATGTATATCTCAAAACGCAAAGGGGAAATACATGCTTATGTATTCTTATTGTTTTTTCGCCGTAACGGTCTGGCGATATAACGATTTCGCCCTATGCGCCCTATGCGTCCTATGCGTCGATTCATATATATATATATATATATATAAATTATGTTAAGTCAGGCCCCGGTTACTTTCTATCGAACGGCTACCCCATCCACATTATCAAACAAGGTATACTTCAAGCTGCTTCAATTAATCGCCAGGACCTTTTATCCTATAAAATTAAAACCCCCAATACGCGTATACCCCTTGTGCTTAAGTACCATCCCCTTATTCCCAATCTTGCAAGCACCTTAAAACAAACTTTTGTCTCCCTAAAAGACGATCCAGCCCTTTCAGGCATTTTTTCCGACCCCCCTCTCCTAGCATTGCGCCAGCCCCCTAACCTTAGGAGAATTCTTACTTCCTCCAAATTACTGACCTTAAACTACGCCTCTAAGGGCAACGCTCACTGCAACAAAAAACGCTGCCAAATCTGCAAGCATATTACGACTGAAGAACGTATCAACATCCCTAACATAAATTTTCCGATCATTCCTCCTAACCTTAATTGTGATTCCTGTAATGTTGTTTATATTTTCCTTTGTAATCTATGTAAAGACAAGCTCTACGTGGGTGAAACTGGGACCTCCTTCCGTCTAAGATTCAATAACCACAAGCAGTCAATCCGTGACAATACTCTTGGATTCCCAGTAGCAGAGCACTTTAACCTTCCCCACCATTCCATCGAAAATCTCAAAGTAATCCTCATTGCAAATAACTTTATTTGCGCAGAACAACGAAAGCGTACCGAACTTGTTTGGATAATGAAGCTTAAATCACACATCACCGGACTTAACAAAGACCTTGGTCTTCTAAATCAGTACACGTTCCAGCAAACAATTTAATCCCTTCTTTTGTTTGTTATTACATGCAGCTTCTTGTGCAACTATTGTACTCATTTTGCCTTACAATCTCGCTGACGAAGGTTCCAGGGGGACCGAAAATTTCGAAATACATTTTGTATCTTTTATACTCCTAAAATCAATCAGTTATGCTCATTATTGCATTCCTTTCTTTGTGGAACTTTTCTGTTTTACTATATATATATATATATATATATATATATATATATATATATATATATATATATATATATATATATATATATATATATATATATATATATATATATATAGGTCGAAAGTTGTGCAAACTGTTTCGATCATGAAAGTTAAATCAATCTCAACAGCCAGTACTACTTCTTCTTCAGTGCTTGATCACAAGAGTGACAAGGAGTGTACGAAACTTAGTTTTTAAATTGTGAGGATAATGATGTCCACTGATAAGTCAATTATGACTATTTCTTTCCAAAGAGGCGAGACTAGGTATTTTGAGTAAGCCTTTTGAAATAAACGGAAAGGGTCAAATAGGATTACTTAGGCCTAGAGTGTAATTCCTTCAATCAGTATGTTGGTAAGTCGTTTCGGATATTCAAGCCGAATGGCGTCGTAGTCTTTAAACAACATTCCCAGATATTTTCTTTTGTCTTACGGCTTCTATTGTCCCATGAATCATTTTGTTCGATAGCAATGACACGTAAATTGTCTCTCGAATGATGGGGTAAATTGAAATGGTTGGCAAAAGGTTTATCATTGTTTTATGGCGTCTCAATTGCTGATCTGTGCTGTGTCATTCTCACCTGAGGGAGTTTTTTTGATTCCCCCACATAGATGAGATGTATGACATTTTTGGAAAGACAATTAATTGATTGTCTAATTTGGAAAATGCGTGCCGTTTGATAGCTCTGAAAGTATTTGGTTGAGTCAATCACAGCGCACGCCTTGCATGTGGACGGGAAAGGTAAACAACCACATTTCTCGTTGTTAGCCTCGACTGAGGTTTTGTCCGAAAATTTTGCCCGTACAAAAAAGTCCCTTTAATTGGGGGGGGGGGACGAAAAAGCAACAACGGGGGAGTGGGAAAAATAGACTTTAGGCGAGCCGTGGTTTGAAGTGTAGGCAATTTTTTTTGATGAACTTGGCGAACGGTGGAAGACCGGGATGATTTTCAATGGTTTTCAATTACCAATGACACTCTATTAGAATTGGGCTGACGGTTTTTGTATGTCAGAGTTTTAGAACGCGGTGTATCTCTTGCTTTTTTGACGGCATTTTCAACTTCAATTTCTATTTTGGAGGTGGCTAGACAGTTCGTTAGTGCGAATTTCAAAGTCTCTCTCAGAGGAACAGATACGCTTTACACGAAGTACTTGGCTATATGGAATATTTTTGGTGCAGTGCGAGGGATGGCAGCTGCTTGATAGTAGGTAGTAGGTAGTTGTGCTTGTCCGTGGTCTGTTTTGAGTGAATCATTTTCTATGGTCACTGTTGTGTCCAGGAGGTGAACACTGACTCTGGAGGAGTCGGCAGTGAATTTGATTGTGGGGTGGAACGAGTTGAATATATATATATAGATATATATATATATATATATATATATATATATATATATATATATGGGCCAAATCATGAAGATATCGTCGATATTTTGTACAACTCATCATATATATATATATATATCATGAAGATATCGTACAAAATATCCACGATATCTTCATGATATATATATATATATATATATATATATATATATATATATATATATATATATATATATAATATATATATATATATATATATATATATATATATATATATATATATATATATATATATATATATATAATAAACATCTATATAAGACCTTAGGGAGACATATCATTTTTTTACATTAAATACACTCATTCATGGTGTAGCTGATACCTTGTTCTACATTTTAGTTAACAATAGCTGTTCTTGGTGTGGTATGCATCTTGTGGCCCTCGTCCTTAATGCCTGTATGATTTTCAAGGGTATGATTTCAAGGCATATAGTTCTAAACACAAGGAGGGTAATCCGATATATGACGAATCACAAGAAATTGTTAGTGTAACCCATTAAAAGACCATACATTTGTATAGCAACCTATAATAATTATTCGTTGCAATGTTCTTTATGATATGCAGGTTCTCTATATTATTACTGTCCAGCTACACATTACTGGTGGAAGAGGTGGTTGGACATTCTGAACTAAATTTTTTTACATGCTTTAAATACTTCATGTGTTTCATTGGCCTTACAGTGATAACCTGCTTACAGAAGCAATAATAGGTGAAGCAAGAAATACTTTGGATAAGAGATATACATAAGAGTGACCGTGACACTTAGAATTAGTGGGTCGTGTTTGTTCTTTACTTCTATCGATACATCTATTTCAAAAGGGATATTTCACTTTGAGGGATCAAATTGTTTACGGTGCATTGTGTGAATTACTATCCTACGTTTCCTTACTATTTGTTTACTTGGTTAAACAGGTGTCGGTCATTTTCGACAGAAGTTGGACTAGCAACTGTAAGGATATTTCTTTTAATAATCGATTATGTGCATGGTCTTAGAATGTTGGAAAATATATAATCTACTGAGTTAAGTAACATTATTAGTTGAAAAATTATGGAATAATTGTTACCTTGTTCCTAGAGGCTATTGTCACAAGCTGAATTTTTGATCGTTGTAGTAACCTGCTGTCGACAACATCCAACTCGATTCTCTCTGAACACATCTGTCGAACAATGTCCTTAATTTCATAAACTTTTCTTTCGGCCTCAAAGATACAAAGAGTCGCTACGTTGGCGCTGAACCCTTCCAGATACTTGAAGATGCTTTTGAAAGTGATAGGATTTAATCCACAAGCAAAACGAAAAACAAACTGGACGTCTTGTGGATCAATTCGTTGCAAAATGTGACCTAGACGCAGGTTACGAAAGAATAAAAAGTTCTTTGCGAGCTCACCTAAATGATGAGCTGCGTACCACTCCGTGAATATCTTGTGATAAAACCTGATTACAGTTTTGTAAGTTAAATGCTTAAACCCATCTGAATCAGTCACGTCGCTTAATAACTCCTCCTCTACAAGTATACCAATTTTAATGAGTTCCTCAAAACATTCCTTACCAGCCTTGTCTAAAAATTCTTTCTTTTCCCAAACGAGAGTTTGGTTTTCACCCGTAAGTCCTTCGAATGCCAACTTGCACAAACCGGATAGGTCAGCAGTCTCTCGAGTCAGCGTATCGTGCTGCCTGCCTTCGTCAGTCTTTTTCCACATATGGTCATAGAAGCAACGTAACATGTAGGTGAAGAATTGTGTCACAGAGTTGCACTTAAGGACATCCTTATTATCAGAGGACATGTGCGCAAACATTACAAAGAAGAGAGGAACTTGGCATAGATCTGACATAACGGGGTTTTCATCTAGATCTCGGTTTATTTCATCGGCCATCTCACTCGTAGCCCTTACAGCCTTTTGGATGTACTGATCCCTGGCTGTATCATCAAAACCAGTCAGTCTAACATGCATTGTGTCGGGGTCAATGTTTCTCGGTAAACAACCTGTTCTTGTAAAAACGATTGTTTTATGGTCAGCAAACATTTTACCTTTGATTATTTCCATCATATCGGAGTCTAGGTCAGTGGTCATATCTGGATACTCGTCGAATCCATCTAGCACTATTACTACCCGTGTACAGCTTGCAAGAATTTCTTTTATGTCATTTTCTGTGAGTATGCAATCACGCGGCAGCGCTAACAGTTTGATAGCTTTGTAGATAGATTTAATGCCCCTCAGAAGCCTAAATTGAAGCAGAACGAACACTTCAAAACCTGCTAAAGGAGACGATGACTTTGCTTGACACCAGTCATATGCAGCTTGAAGGGTGAGAGTAGATTTACCGTATCCTGGTTCCCCTTCAACAATTATTCTCTTTGATGGCAGAATGTTGCTGTCAAATATATCATAGTACGACTTAAATACAATGTTTTCAGTGTTGTTCGCGCCCCTTTCTCCAAACCGTGATGGAATACTCTTCTCTGATCCTTTTCCTAATTGAATACCGCTGTCTACGAACACTTCTTCAACGCAGTACAATTTGTCTCGGATGTATGGGATAGGTCGAATTGACTTGTAAAATATCTTGTAGACCGCTTTTAATCCATTTTGTAGTATTTTCAGTTTACCTATAATGAAATCATTAATTCAATTTTATTTGCAACCTATTATTTGAACACAAGTGTTTTTTTTTTGTGTACAAGAAAATTAGTAAAGAATTATGCAATATCAATGTTAAACCGTATCTGGTGATACTTTTGGACTAGAAAAGCCCACAGGAATTCAGGGCAGTGTGCAATAATATAGCTTTGTTAAAATCAGTAGGTGCTCTTTCCAATTACACGTATCTAGATGAAAAACTGTTAAAGACTTAATTTGTTCCAGTATTTAACTGGAGTCCATCTACCGTTTAACTCAATAACTGAAGTTCTCTGTAAGGTGCAGGATTTCAACATTTTTAACGTTAGTAGTAATACTACCTCTGCCCAATTAACGAAAAAACGAAATGGAAAAAATCGAAGGAAAATCTAAAAAACGGAATCCGCCTGTTGGATATTTTAAAAGCACTTGAACAGTAAGTGAATGTTAGTCCGTTACTTTAAAACATAAAAGCCTGTATCCAAGTTTTGATCTGCAAAAGAGCGCGAGCCTTTCCTTGATTTACGCTGTCGTATAGGTGCCCAATATCTTATGTACCAAATGTCTAGGGAGAAATCCTTAGCCCAGTTAAAAAGTTAAAAAATGTACTGCATAAAGGTGGTTAGGATCATGGATGAGCCATTTTCTATTTTAAAGCTGGTTACGTCATAAGAGGTTAAGAGTATTTATTGCGGCTCTGAAATGTATTTTAATATTCAACGCTTGCAACAATGTGATATCATCTGAGTTTTTCCCTTGGTCGCCCACCGTAACGTGTGACCAGAAAGAAATATAAGGACAGCACCGATATTACATGTAGCCCAAATAGAATCTATTTGGAAGATGTGTGATCGATGTGATCCGAGGACTTCTTGTTTTCAGTTAATGTATTTTTCCAGGTACAGGTACAGTATGATTTGTCTCCTAACTTGTCGAATACATTTATTCTTATCTAAGGGCAGTTTTAGTTTCAGTTCACGTTCATGGTAAACTTGATGGTCGGTCTGGCTTCTGATGACCAGACCACCTAATCGTCGGTTCGGGCACAACCACTGCCTCCGGGACCAAACCAGCAAACAGACAAAGCTTTCAAACCATCTGGAAGCAATTGGAGGAGAACTCGAAGCAATCTTTCATGAAAGAACAAATAAGGGTCTACGGTTGTTAAGATCTTTTCCATGATATAGAAATTAAAATAAGACACATTCAAATATTAATGTGCCCTGGAGTAAAGCACTAGATTTACATCAACTGAATTATTGGTTTTTGGTGTTTGTCGGGTTGGTTATAAAACAAATAGACCATCTGAGTATCATGGGAGAAACCAAAGACGGCGGGAAGCGACTTTTGTTTCGGGTTGTTTCGGTTTGGTCTTGGTTATGGATGATTTATGCACCATGATTTATGGATGATTTAATCACCTTTTGGTCCATATTTCAACGGCTTTAAATTCCAAAATTCACATTTTTCCCACTCTCTAATTGAGAATTAATTAACGAAACTTTCTGACGTCATTCACCCATGGATGCCCAATCCTGCCTAGCAGACATCATTCTCTCGCTGTGCGATGCAAAAAAGCTGTCGCTATGGATCAATGAAAGTGAACTTAGTCTAGTTTAGTATTATACTCAACTTTACACGCGGTTCATATAATGCCGGAGATAAATGTGAACTTACCCACTTCATGTTGCTATATGAAGAAAATATTTGAGCTATGTCTGTTTTAACGCGTGTCGTGCTTAATAACAAGCGCAACAATGTTGCCGAAGCTCAGCTTTTCCTGTTGACCTAAAAGTCTGCAGTCAATATTTTGGTGGGGTCTGTAACTCATGTTGTTCATACGTACGTCAGAAAACAAAGAGATAAAATAAACTGAATGCAATGAAATATGTATTGAACTCTCGAAGGCTCTGAAAGACTAAATCTGGTACACAAAGTTAACTTTATATACTGCACAGATGTTAGTATACAAATAATGAATGTTTATGAGTGTGCTGCTTTGTAGACCTCATTTGTTTTCCATAATTAGACCCAGATAGTAACTTCGAATGAAGAAATTTTACAAATGGTTAAAGGTCTTAAAAGCGATATTTTGCCCCAAAGATATTCCTTGAACTTGTCCAGGGACAAAAGTTCAAATACGTGTTGCCACTATAATTTGGAAAAACCAAAACTGCTCAATTACTCAATATAAAGGGATAATTTCTAAATTAAATTCTTTACGCGCCTAATTCTGAGTACTCTTTAGTCCCGTTTTCCCCTACAAAACTATTTTACTGCATAACATTTTTATGATTGGGATCTACCAGGTATAAATCGTCGATCGCTTTTAGGACAGGTGAATGTGTCGCAACAGGCCGGAGGGTAACTACAGTTCGTAGAGAGAGTTGGGAAAATATGCACACTTATACTAAGTCTAAGGCTATTGAAATATCATCCCCCATGGCTTCCCCATAACAATTTGGTGGGGCTTTCGGCAACGGAGAACAAAACCGCTGCGGTTCCTGCAGTGTCAACGCCCATGTGACTGCACCAGGCTCGTAGCCTGACAAGGCACTGAATGGGAGCGAAATGGCTTCCAGGGGCTAACAAATTTTTAAGGGGGCCAAATGTATACAAATGCCATTAAGCCAATGGCAACTTGAAAACTTGCTAGGGGGCGAACAGATTTCAAAGAGGGATTCGCCTCCTTGGCCCGGCCGCTTGACTGGAAGCCTGAGCTGCACAATTCCTGCAGGCACCGAGACTGACATATGGCACACGCCTTCAAAACGCACGTTTTCCTTTTCAAACGGAAAATTGCTTTTGGAATGTTAGCACAATCGTCAAGCTTAAACCATATGAAGCATTGTATTTTCAATCAACGTGCTATGCTCTTTGTTTAAAAGAAAGGGGTGGTTTCCTCTTTCCTTTTACGACATTTCCTAGACAACATTCACCTTAACTTGAAGTAGTGTACTCCGCGCCGGCATCCCAATTCACACGGCGAGTCGCTTCTTTCCTTCATGTGACAATATAAACTAATTTGCTATTCAGGAAGGATAGGTCATTTGTTTACCTTTCATACTAAATAGTTTTGTCCAGAAATGTTAAGAAAAATGTTTGTAAAGGAGATACAAGAAGATTTGAAAGATTAAGGTAATGTTTACAAATAACTTGAAACTTGGGGCGACTGCATATATTCTCTTTAAACTTTAAGCCAAACTCCTAAAAACATCAGGCTAAGTTGAATCATGGAGCTACAAGTAGTAGCTCCATGGTTGAATACTTGTTTCTGCCTCAACACAGAAGTGTGTAGGCCTATCTTATACCACTGTTTCGCACAAGGCCACATATTCGCAAGAACTTGCACAACTTTCAAGCGTCCGGTAGTTTTTTTCGAGTAAGCCTAACCATCCAACCAATTTAGCTAGTCTATTATTCAAACGCCTGAATGAGATCAGCGCCACATGATCACGTAACGCCTCCATAGTAGGCTGTACGGTATATTCCTTATTCAGGTCATATCCTGGTTTGGAAAGCAAAGAGCTGAGCAAACATGGTCTGACATAGTGAGGTAGACCACGTACGGTATTCAAAAATCGATACACTGCACTTTGCGTAAACACTTCCACACGATTAGCACGAGACGTCCTATACATTTATATATGTTCAGTATACTTTTGTACCACGTTTCGTTGTACAGTCTCTCAAATGATAACAACTGGGATTCTCGATGTATTCCCGAACATGAGGACTTCGCCAGAATTTGTTTCAAAAAGTGCTGTTTTCATGCCTTTAATGATTGCAGAAACGAAAAAAAAATTAACTTTTGTTCAGCACAAATTGAACTATCTATATGAAACATATTATCAAGATTGGTGCAAAACTGAAAGACAAGTAGGGAATTTTACGTTTTCAAACAAAGCCCCCTCCCGAGGTCAAATAGCGGTCAAATTAATCGAAAAGAGTCGCAGCATACAGATATCACTTTCGCTAACATCTCTACTAAATTTCAGCCAAATCTAACGAAAAACAGCGAAATGTCAGACACTTAAACGCAAATGTTATGGTGACAGACGTTTGCCGTGCACGACAGCAATAGCTCAGCTGAGCTAATAAGTACAAAAGTATTTACAGTTGTTTTTTCTTCATCAAGTCAGTTTAGATCAGTAGTCCAGTCAAACTATGCTGAATATGGACGAACCTAAAACAAATTGCTTCAGAAGGTTTTTTTCGTTTTAAATAGTTCCCTGGAGTCCCCTCTACATCATATCAAAAGTTATCTCAAAGTTACCCCCCCGGCCTTAATTTGCATAAATTCAAGATGGCCGCCATGTCAGAATTCAATGTAGAGCAAACTTTTTTCTGGGTGGTTTTAGGGCCCATAAATGTATTGCCAACAAATAGGAATGTGATATCAATCAATCAAATGAGGCTAAATTCCGTCATGATATGACGTCACTATGACGTAGTATTACGTCATGTCATGACGTAGTCCCTGATTTTTACTGAAAATTCCTTGTGGGGTAGGTATTATCCAAGTTCCCGTAACGGACCTGGTAAGGGAGATCATTTCTAACAAAACAACAGGCAAACTTTCGGGAAATTCAGTCACGCAAATTCTTCTTTAGTATTACGCTAGTAATTGACACATCCACGAATTATCACTAATGTCATGTAGTGCTCGTTATTTATGGGCTTCCGTAGTTTGTTTCCATCAAGTTAATACCAATTGCTATAGGGAGCAGTTGCACGATAATTGCCGAACGTTGTAGCACGTTTCATCAACAGTGCCGCAGAACATTCGAAGTTTGTTTATGTTTAGACTTCAGAGATATGCTAAGATTTACTGGTATGTTGTTTTGTTCTTTTTCTCGCTTCCTACGGGTTTGTTTGCTAAGGGGAGTTGAGTATAGTCATGTTCTTGCGCATGTAGTTTGCACTTGTTCAAGCTTAGGCTTATTTGTTAGGATAGTTTGCATATGTTGGTATTGGTTGGTCATCGGTGCATATTTTGAGTGATTTACGCAAATTTAGTCTTAAGCCATATATTTAATATGTCGACAAAGTAGAGTAAGTGATTATTATAGGTTGTAAGTATTTGTAATTGTTTAACTCAGGTAGTGGCAGGCCTGGTCGAGTGATCAGCAATAGGGGATTCCCCATTGTCATTTGAAGTACGGATGACTGTACGTGCCAACACGTTATGTAGGTTTAGTCAATAGGCAGATTTTGCTGTTTTCGTTGTAGTGAGGGGTTTTGAACTTAAAGTTGTGACATGTTGTAGAAATATTGTGCCTTGTGAGAGTTGTTTCATATATCTTTACTTGTTTACCCCTTTTTAAGTGCATTTTCTTTTCTTTTCTTATGTTTCATTTTGCTAGGGCGCTGTTAGGCGCATCACCCTATATGTTATATAATGCTGTGTTTGGAAAAACATGAATACATGTATTTTACTAATACATTGCATTTTATTTCAGATGGACCACCAACAGCAGGAGCTGGCCAGCGGTGCTTCGGATGAGATCTGTATCCTCTGCCGTGATAGCCTTAGGAATGGACAGCCAACAGTCAAGATCCAACAGGCTCGCGCTGTGAGGACTTTCAATGAAGCCAGTGAAGCCCGTGGAACTCCCTCTCTCCAAGTTTCGGAAGGGCAAGAAGTTCACACGTTATGCAGGCAGATTCACATCGATAGACGCAAAATAGCCACCGCTAAGAGAAAGGCATCAGGGGAGAATATGCCTGCACAGCCACCTCGCCTTTGCGCTCGAACGCCAGAATGTTCATTTAAAGAACACTGCTTCCTTTGTGGTACAAAGATTCTTACAACAGAAAGAAAGAACCGAGACTATTTTCTAGTAAGGACATACGACTTTCAGAAATCTATCATTCAGGCATGTGATGTGCGGGGTGATGATGATAGCTGGGCTGAAGATGTAAGGCATAGAATAATTAACGCAATAGACTTACCGGCTACGGACGCTCTCTATCATCATGTCTGCAGTGTTCATTTTCGCTCTAAAAACCTATCTATTCCTCTGCGGTACCAACAAAGTGATGGAAGGGAACGCAGTGTATCAAAACCAGGCCGGAGGTCCGATGTGTCACGGGAAGAAGCCTTCTTCAAAGTGGTTGATGACCTTACGCAAGATGATGAGGAGCAAACTACCGTTACAGACCTTGTGAGAAAAGTGTCCCAGATTACCCCAGATGCATATAGCCCAAAATATATGCGTCAGAAACTTGAGCAGCACTTAGGTGATTCTGTTGTAATAGCCGATATAAACGGGCGCCCAGATGTGGTCACAATCCGAACAAAAGCTGCCAAAATACTGCAGACATTTCATGATACCCCGTCGACAGATGAAAATCAACTAAAACAGCAAATTGTAAATGCTGCAGCAGACCTCGTTTGCAATGAAATCAAGTGCATTCAAACTTCAAAGGAGACTTATCCCGATAGTAACAAATTAAGCTCACTTGAAGATAACCTGGATTATGTCCCAGGTTTGTTGCGCACATTTCTGGACCGTGTTCTAACAGGAAAGACTAAGGATCTCAAAGTTGCTACCCTTGGACAATGCATTGTTCAGATGACCAGACCAAGGATTGTTCTGGCTCCTATTCCCTTAGGTCTTGGTGTTCAAATGCACCACCAGTACGGATCGCGGTTCTTAATTGATAGTTTGAATAATCATGGGCTATGCGTGTCCTATTCAGAGGTACTGAACTTTGAATCAAGTGCGGCTTGTTTTAAGGGCACAGGTAATCCGGTAGCTGGACACTTTGGTCAGTACATACCCGACAATGTCGACCATAATCTGAGGACTTTAGATGGACGCGGTACAGTCCATGCAATGGGCATCATAATGACAATGACCCCAGGTATGCCAAAAAAAAAAGTTGCTATTCCGCGACTAACCAACCTCTTAACTGCAGGTGGACTGGAGGATAACAAAATTGCAATTCGCTACTATAGATACCTTAAAGGGAAGAGCCTTCCATTGGTATTCAGGAAATTGCCCCTGGTTGAAATAGCCAATGAACAGCATGGAAAACTGGACACTTTGTGGAAAGTATCATGGTCCTTTCGACCACGTTCTCCAGGCTGGAGTGGAATGATGCAGGCATTGCGCAAGGGTGACCATCCAGGAAAGTCTAGTGTTCACTTTCTTCCTATGTTGGATCTTGACCCAAGTGATATGACATGCATTTATTCTACACTCCACTTCGTTGCGACTGAAAGCAATCGCCAAGGCACAGTTCCAGTGGTAACATTCGACCAATCTCTCTGGTGGAAATCTAGAACAATCATTCTGAATGAAGACGCTGCCAGCATTCTCAAGCCAATCGTACTGATACTTGGGGGTTTTCACACCGCAATGAGTTACCTTGGCAGTATCGGTCACATAATGGAAGGATCGGGCCTGAAGGAAACGCTGGAGCTAGTTTATGCTGGCAATGCTGTGGAGCACATGTTAGGTGGAAAGGCATATGCAAGGGCTGTTAAAGGACACTTCCTGGTAGACGCTGCTTTAAATGAGATCCTCTTAACACGATGCTATGATGTACCAGTTTTTTCAGAAGAGAAGACTTCCAAGATACCTCAGATGACCTTCGGGAGGCCCTGAAATGCTGTGATGCTTTCCTGGCAGAGGAGATGACTGACGGAATGGTTTGCCAGCAGGATGTGTTTGACCGGATAAAGGAGAAAATGAGAGCAGAGAAAGAACGTCTGTCTGAGTTCCCAACAGGAAACCTTTGGGTCCAGTACATGGGAATGGTAGATTTGCAGAAGACGTTTCTGGGATCTCAAAGAACGGGTGACTTTCAGTTGTACCTGAGGTGTCTCCAGGACATGGATCCCTATCTTGAGGCATATGGACACAACCACTACGTGAAATCAGTGCAGATCCATCTTCAGGATATGCTGGAATTGATAGAAACAAACCCTGATGTCTACAACAGGTTCAGTTCTGGTCTTTTTGTCATCAGGCGCAGTGACCGCTTCTGGGCTGAGTTGCCTAGTGACCTAGTCATCGAACAGGCTCTTATGCGGACAATCAAAACCACAGGGGGTTTGACAAGAGGCCGGGGTATGGAAGAGAAGCTGGACAGAGAAGCTATGGACACGCTGGCTTCTTGCAATGCCCGCCTGTGCTGACATCAATGAATCGATGCAGGAACTTACAGGTGCAACATACAGTACTAGTGATCAGCATAAGGACCTTTTTCTTGCACGGAAGGAACGCGATCATAAAGACACTTACGAGATCTTCCAGTACCTCAATGACTACAGCCCATTCGTGTCAGAAGAAGGAGCATTGCGCAGCGTAGCCACTGGCGTGACTGCAAGTGCCTCGTGTAACCCACATGAAGCAAGGAAGGTCGGAGAAGCTATCTTGGACAAAATGATGGGACAAAACGCATTTGACTTTGTCTTCAGAAGGAAGGAACAAATAGAAAGAATGGGACTGAAACAGGTGGTTGTGGATGGCGAAAAACTGAAAATTGACCCTCAGCTTCTCTTTCAGAGGCTGCTAATTCTAGCTAACAACAGTGACTATAGCTTGGACGATCTATTGAAATATGAGCTTTCTGCGCAACCGACAGCATTGTTTGATAAACACGGTCTTCTCCTCCAAGCAAACAAGCCACAACTGGCTGATGCGCTACCGTCCACTTCATCAAATGAAGTCCAGCAGACGCGTGGCAGCAAACCAGTGTACAATGTCCTCGATGGAGGTTCTCTTTTACATAGATTTCCCTAGAAAAGGGGTGAAACGTTTGACTCCATAGCTTCTACGTACGTCAAGTATGTGAACACGTTTGCAAATCCAATTGTCGTTTTCGATGGATATGAAACGGACAGCTCCACAAAATATTTGACTCATCTCAGGCAATCAAAGGGTCCACAGGTGTTCTTCACTGGCAGCATGGCGCTAAAGTCGAAAAAGGAACACTTTTTGGCAAACGTCGAAAATAAGCAGAAATTCATTAATTTCCTGTCTGAAAAACTCCAAACCCATGGTATCAAAACATTGCACTCCAAAGGTGACGCTGATCTTTTGATTGCATTGACTGGGGTGAAGTGTGCAAAAATTGGTGCTACACATGTTATCGGAGAAGACACCGACCCTCTGGTGTAACTTTTTCACCATGCTGAAGAGGACATGTATGAGTTGACATTTCGATCGGACAAAGCAGTGAAACCAGATAAAAACACTAAAATTAGAGAGTGGCAGATCAATGCTTTGCAGACTTCTCTGGGTGAAAAGCTGTGCTACCTGTTACCCATCATCCATGCCATTGGAGGTTGTGACACAACTTCGAGATTGTACGGGATTGGTAAGCGACTTCTTCTCAAAAAGGCGATGTCAAACACTTCGTTTGCAAAGCAGCTGGAGCAAGTGTTGGATTGTTCCACTCGTGAGGAGATGAAAACTTCGGGGGAGAAGGTCCTAGCAGAATTATACGAAGGCAAGAACACAGTAAAAATCAGGGACTACGTCATGACATGACGTAATACTGTACTACGTCATAGTGACGTCATATTATGACGGAATTAGCCTTATTTGATAGATTGATATCACATTCCTTTTTGTTGGCAATACATGTATGGGCCATAAAACCACCCAGAAAAAAGTTTGCTGTACATTGAATTCTGACATGGCGGCCATCTTGAATTTATGCAAATTATGGCACTTGGGGGTAACTTTGAGATAACTTTCGATATGATGTTTAGTAGGGTCCAATGAACCAGTCAAAGCAGTAAAACTTCTGAAGCAATTTGTTCTAGGTATTTTATAATTTGACTGGTCTACAGCTATTAACTTCTCTTACAGTTTGTGTGGGACGTTTCTTCACTTGGCAAGTCACAATTAGGTTTTATTTGTTTTTTTAAATAATTTATATTTACTTTCTACAGAAGTTGATTCTAAATTCCTTTTTATTTAAGATAATAGATGTTAAAATTTTGTCCTGTCTTAGCGGATTGGCGTTTTACAAAACTTGTTTTATCGATTGTGCTTAACTTGGGTATAGTTTGATCAGCACTCTCTTAGTTATGTACGTAGAAAGTGTTGAGAATTAAAAGTGGTTCATGAGGCTAGTGTCGTGGGTCTTTTAAACCTTAAGTGTAATCTATAAGAAGACAAGATCTCCAAATAAGGCAGGACATGAGAAGTGCCATTTTGCAATCCGAAAAGTATGTTGGCAAACCTTTCTCTGTACCTATGTTCTACGCTAACTGGTGGTGCACTCCGCTGAGATGTTTTCATAACTTTGCGCTTTTTTCAAACCACAATCTCACCTCTCGACTAGAAAAATCCTAAATATGAACCTGCTTCCTACGCTTCTGAAAGAGGTGTGCACTCGAAGAGCAAGAGTTTTACGTATTACCCACGCGTATGCAATTTTCTTTCCAATAAAGCTATCCGGGATGGGTTTATGATATCCCCCTGTGGTGAGTGGCCGATCTCTTATAGTTTGCCTGTAGATAAGGATTCAAAGGCTATAGGCCCATTTTACCAACGGTACATTTCTTTCTTATGGAAACGCAAAAAGCCATCATGTTGGCGAAATAAGCAAGGGTCACATATAAGTAGGTAATTAAATAGTAAATCAGCCACAGTCGGGCAGTGGCGCCACGAATGCTTGTAAAATATACCGTATATGTAGGGTAGAGTGTACAACTGCAGTGTATTGCAGTGATGTAGTGTGCAGATAAAACATGCTGTGTTCCATACGTGCACTCAAAATGGCAGCGTAAACAAAACATAACGTCATGTGACACGGTCTATTCTGACCTCCTCTTGGAAAATCCTGCATAAGTGGCTGTAAATTATTCCAAACTCCTTTTTGTTTAACACCAAGAAGGTTCAGATATCAGTGGAATTTCAAATCTTCGAAACTTACTATTTCAGATCTGATTTCGTAAAGTATGACAAATTAATGAAAGCGTTACAAAATGATAAAACGGGATTTGTTTAATCCTTTGGTGTTATAGGAATAAGCGTCTTCAATATAAGTCCGTCATCCGAGCATTAAGGATCGTACTATGCAGCTGAGTTTGACGAACGCAAATCAACTCCCAGGCCATTTTCAGCACTAAAAATGCCTTGCCAATTTTTCCATCTTCCATCATTTTCTTTTATTACTTTGATTTAATTGTGACATCGCTAATCGTTACTGTTGATAATGAACAAAATGCTGAAAGGGCGGTTATTATCGGCAAAGTGGGGAGGGTCATTTCTTACAGGCTAGGAGGCATTTGAAACCAACAGTTTTCAATCCCTAAGCTGTCATTTATGCTTAGAGTGCTTCGTTCTCACTCGGATCCGTGTATTCGTAAAGGGGAATGGCAAGACCATCACTGAATTTCCAAAGAAAGGGAAAATTAAAGGAAGGTGGGGATGACAAAAGTACTGTCTTTACAAAAAAAAAATGTGTGGCATGCCACACGTGAACATACATAATCACATGTGGCAGGGCATATGAAAATACATAAGGAAAAAAGTGTGGTTATGAGTGGCGACACATGTGGTATTGGAACCAATCTGAAACACAGCACCACGCTTTTCCCTGCATGATTGTCACACCTTGAAACCTGGGTGAAAGCGGGGAAAGCTGTGTCAAGTTGACACATAAGGGAAACCAGAGCAAAGTGTGACAAACAAGGCCAGTGAACGAAATCGAATTATTGAATTTACTTTACTAAGCACCACACTTCTCAATACATTTCCACACTTTGCCTATTTTAAGGCCCTGTCACACTATAGCGTATGAGAGAAACGTATGAATTGCGTATGAAATTCTTCGAATACGCACAACGAATGAGCGTATGAACGGAAACTTTCGACAACTGTCGTTGAAGGACGTATGAATAGCGTGTGAATAGCGTATGTATACCGTATAATTGGCGTAGAGGTAGCGCATGCGTAGCGTGTGCGAGCGTATTGGAGCGTATGTCATCTTATATCAGCGTCAGTGAAGCGTTCACAAACGTATGAGTAGCGTGTGCAAGCGTATGCGAAACGTATGCGAAAAGTATGTCTAGCGTATGAGCAGCGTGCTCCGAACTTTCTCTTTATCCCTGCACTAGACATAGGTTACAAGGACGTTGCTGATGCGCTTTCCATACGCTAGCTTTACTGACCACCTTCATGCCACCGTATGAGAAGCGTACTTGACCTATGAGTAACGTACCTTTAGCGTCACTCCAGCGTATTCAGCGTATGCTGAACGTCTGCGTAACGTATAATTCATACGCTCGCATACGGCGAAAATTTTTGAACATGCTCAAAATTTTTTGGCGGCCTCGACGTATGCGAACGTACACCCACGTATGCCAGCGTGCTTGAAACGTATACGACTTATGCCTAACCTACCCCCAGCGTATATCAGCGTATAACACCGTATGACCAATTTTTCTCATACGCACGCATACGCTACTAGGATACGCTATAGTGTGACAGGGCTTTTACCCCATTTTGCCTTCTATAACCTGTGTCAAAGCGCGTTTTCGGTTTTCCACACATTGCCTCATGTCCAACCTATGAAAATAGGTCACTGCATGACACTGTGGAAATGTGGGTCATCTGTTTATTAATGACAAACATTGTCATGCAAAAATTGGCAGAAACTTCACGTCCCTCCGCACAACACCATAGTTTTGCACGGTTTGATACAGTATTTCACGTGTGGCATTGGAACTTTTGCCACACAATTTTTTGTAAGTGTGGAATCCTCCATCATGACCATACTCGTCGTTTTTGCTGCCTTCTTTATTTTCACGGGTTTTTTATATCTCCCTAGTTTGTTCCAAATTGTAAAGTAGTCACTAAAGATAGAACAATAATTTATTTTGTCATAAAATATTCCAATTTAAGCACGTCTGTCTTGATTTATAGATACTAAGGAATCTTATGTAGCAGTATTTTATTCCTGGAACAAGATTCCAGACCTTCCTTTTTGGATGCGTCGAACGAAAAGTAATCGAACCATTAGGCCCAAGCCAGTTGTGGTGCTGGCAATGACGTACTCTTCCATAAAAAAATGATGGCTTTTGTACTTAACTTGATTGCTAGATGCCATAGATGGCATTTGACAGCGTTTACTTTCCAAAATGGAAAGGACCTCCTCCCAACTCGCCTTTGGGGTTGCTTACTTTTCTCTCTTGCAAATGGGGAAATCCAAGAGAAAGGTTGAAGAACGCTGTCTGGGACAGTGTCGAAGGCAACAAATATCACCTTACTAAAAACAGACAAAAGCCCATAGAACACCTTTCTTGCCCCATCAATCAATTGCTATGTTTAGCCACTCCATTTAAATGGTTATTTAATTTCTCAGTGTTTAGTAAAATAATTTACAATGCCTTTTTAATAATTTGATGAGTTGAAAACGTTATATTATATTACAACTAGGAAACATATTATACAAACAGAGCAGTACAAACCTAGAAGAACCGAATTGTTTGACTTGTGCGTCTTGAACAGAGACAAGGCATCGTTCATAACACCAAGAAGACGCAGGTCCTCTAGAGCCTTAAGTAGAGGTGAGATGTCGTTGAAGCTGATTAATCCTCTTTCTTGCATATTGTTTACTAGCAACTGGCCAGGATAATCAGCTCGTTGCAGCTGATCATATCTTGCTTCTGGAAATTCGAAGTAAGTTGCAAGACCCAACACAATTCGAAGTGTAAGCAGCTCAGCAAGCTTCACAAGGAACTTTCCATAACCTAAGGAGAAACAAAAACAAAGCTTGTTTTGACATGTTTAAACTTTAGAGCTACACAATTGCGCTATTTATAACTTAGAGGAGGACTAAGCTTCTAATAGTTGAGGGTGGCATTTTGTCTCCTTGTACGGTTTTTAAATATCACTTTACAATTACAACTACTCTGAAAAGTTTATTTGAGAAGCCTAATGCCGGTAGTAATCATATCTGATAATCTGATCCTAGGGGAAAAAACTGTCAGAAAAAGGACGAAATCTTAGAGCTGCTTGTAAAATTGTAAAACTCAAATTGTTTAATTATTACAATTTTGGAGAAGCTGCAAGTTATAGGATAGATGGGAAAGAGCCCCGACCAACATTTTGCGTTATAATTTTGACTTGAACACTGCCTTAGCTTGTCTCCCTACCTCAATATGACGTTTTGTTATCTAGAAAAGTTTCACTTTGGGAAGTAATGCCGTCTATAGTCTGTGATTAAGTCTTGACACGAATGGTACAAAAGACAGAAATGCAAACTTACAGGGATAATTTATCTGAACGAAAAAATATTGCTTTCATTGTTTGGTTTCTTTGTTCTAGCCACGTTCTAATTTTATTGCTAAGAAACACTTTACTTACTATTGTCAGTTTGCTTCGTTTCACACGAAGAACCTGGTTGTCCATGAACAGTATCCATTTTCGTAGTACCTTTATAAACAAAAAACTTCCAACTTTATGTAAACAAAATTAAGCAAAAAATACATGTCATATTAACATAAACATTAAACTCAATTCATTGGAAAACACACCAAAGTTTCTGACAGGTACTGACCATCTGTAAGAGTGTCCAACTGCTCAATGACACAAGGACAAAAACGTAGAACAACATTTTCCTTTTAGTATTAAAGAATAGAAATGGAAATTGATGTCTTCACTAACTCCGTTAGCTTTGTGTGTGATCAGTGATACTACCAATATACAACATCCCTAAGTACCATAGCCTTTCCGGGGCATTGTAAAAGTCCTCGGACCATTGTCTTGGAATAAAGTAAACTCAAGTCGCTTTTTGTCACTTTGGTTCCACTCGAGTCAAAATAACTTATGACTACTCAACTTGGAATCAGATCACCAACCTACTTCGTTGGTCATAGGAAAAGTTTGGTGGAATTTGCCTCGTTATTACTTCCTGCAGGCTGTAGCACACCTTAACTAAATTGCCATACCCAAAACCCTAGCTACACCTCTTGCTGTTCACTTTCCTCACAAACTACCACCATCCTCAGCGAATTGACTGACGGTTATCATCTTAAATTTGCAATCATCATATGAAATATATTTCATTAGCATTTCAAATGACACCTGGTGGAAGCCGGACTTTCTCAAGATATGGTCCAGAATGGCCATATAAGCCGTCAAGTCTAGGAAAGATTTTTGGGAGGACCCTCAGTCCCCAGCCTTCGGAGATCCCGATTAAAGACTTTGCCGGCCAAAACTTCCCAAGATGCTGCCTCCAGTGAAAGTTACTTCCTTGGCACTTAACTGCCGACGCCCTTGACAATGCCTATGTCAAACTAGGACTGCATTTGCTTGCAAATACGCAGAATTGTAGTGCATGTTAGACAAGCCCTTGCAGTTTGGAGTAGGCCAGATTTAATGTGAGTTTGATACGGCGTTTATCTAATCAAATATTTTTCACTACCTTCACTGGAAACGTTTGCAAAATTCTTTGCGTACAGTACATTCAAGGCATAAGAAACGACTGGCACAAGGCTAACAAGGTGATTTTATTGCGCAATCATGTTTTTCTAACGAATTTCCGAGCGGCTCTGACGTTGCAGAAAATCATCTTATTTTCAAGCTAGGTAGTGTCATTTGTGTTTTTGTATAATCTTGCTAGTTTTGTGAAAAGGTAAAACACATTGTAGGCCTAAGGATTTCTGATTTGATTCCGATTTGAAGTAAATATCTTGAATTTTGGGGTTTTCGTCTTATAGGTACCTGTAACACTACTATTGAGAGGAATTTCGTTTGAGCCTATACTGTGCACATTGAAGGTGACGCATACAGTATACCATACACTGTGCACAGTATACCATATACTGTGCCGCCCGTATGCCGTATATATCCAGCTCCCATCACATTAAAATTTACGATAATTCATCCGCTGATTACTTCGTTTGCAAATTTCAAGTTATGTAGGCAAGTTGAGTTAATGAGAAAGCTAGCGCAAATTCAACTGAATTTTTTCTGAAATAAAGACTGTCGGCATTTCATCAATCAGTAACATTTCACTCTACATTACAAGCTGTTTCTGTGTATGAACGAGTCCTTTGTCGGGACTAATTTAGAATGTGTGCAAGAAAGCGGTAAAAAATCATGGACAAGCTTAATATTAGCTGCCTGCACATTGATAGTACCGATAGTAAAAACGGACCGAAACCGTGTGGAACTTCCAGTCTTAACGTTCAGTCATGTAGGTACGCCTAGCTTGTCGTGCAACGCCAAGATTGTAGCGCGCACGCGCACTACAATAACTATCCACAAAAGATCTCGTTGACTTCTTTAGTATAACATAGTCTATAACCTTCAAAATCGACACTTTCTTATTTTTCACAGTAGTAAAATAGGTGAAGGGCACTTGTCCCAGACCATCGCCAAAATTCAACTTGAAAGGAAGCCTCTATGAAGCAGGATATTGACTCTTATATCCTGCCCCATGGAAAGAACAGGCACCTGGGAAAGTAGCAAATTTTTTATGCAATAGAAATACTGCATTTACAATTAAAAAAACAATTGGTTACAATGAAAAGTCTCATACGCTGTCTCAACGCTGTTTTCTACTGCGCGCTTCACGAGCACCCGTTTTAAATATTCCTTTGGGGTTTCGGGTTTCGGGGTTACTTCCTATAGAACATCCTGCTTGTCATAGCTTCGCACAAACTCTTCTATTATCATTGCAACCACCAATGCTCCCGTGGCCGTAGGCAGCCTAGGCGAAGTTTCCCTCCCCAGAAATTCCCAATCAAAATTTTTATCACCATTGATCTGTGTAAATTTACCGACTCTTTAAAGATTGTTTAGATGCAAGTTTTCAGGCACGAAAAGTGTCATTTCCGGTACCATAATGAGGGACAGGCACTTAGCTAAGGGGGGCAAGACCCCTCTCCTTGAGGATACCTTTCTTAGCGTTTCTATTACTCATATCACGATAATGCGATCTTTTCAGCGAGCTTTGCGCGCACCCACTCTGGATACAAGATCTCCCATTCTAAAAATGATTGCTCCAAAGCGCCGGAAAAACCTCAAAATTACCCATTCTACCCTACTTCGCCACGTCCTCAGCATTATCGATCCCATCTGACATCTGTCACATGGAGTAAGAATATAATTGAAAAAAAGTCAAATTGTGCCTTTTTCGGTATGTTAATTGCCCACCTTAAGTCATTTGAGGTTGAAGCTAAAATGCATCATTTTAATGCCTACAATTTCGTGAATGCCCTAGACCTTCCGGTGGCTTTGCCCCTGGACCCCCACCGGGGCTCTGGACCCCACGCCGTTAGAGGGAGCGCTTTCCGATCCCCCGGCGCCCCGGTCGCCGTTTGAAAGTTCACCTCGCTTTGCCCCCCACTTTCAGACATCAAATACCGCCCCTGTTCATTGCTTAACTAAATAAGTGACCTTAGCAGTATTTAGGCATTTGGTACAGGGGAAATAGCTGTCGTTTCCTCTCATTATAAGTTGTTGTAACTTTCTTGACTGAATTTTCCAACAACTGAGAATGTATACCGGTACCTAGTTGGCAAGATAACAAGCATTCAGAATTGAAAAGAACATATCTAAGCACTTGGTCCGTGCCTCTCAACCTCAAGCAGTAGTGTCTAACACCCCAGGAACTTTTCCTTGCAACCGTGGGAGATGCAATACTTGCCCGGTGGTCAGTTATGACAAAAACCTTTCCATTGTTGGTCCCAACAACAACCGGTTTAACGTTCATCAGCATTTTACCTGTACTTCAGCCAATGTTGTTTACGTTCTCGTAGTATGTAAACGCTGCAATATACTGTACGTGGGAGAAACAAAACGTCGTCTTGCTGACCGGGTCACTGAGCACCTGAGGTCAATCAAACAGAACCTCCCAGGGTTCCCTGTAGCCACACACTTCAATCCCCCGTCAACATGCTCGATCCGTGACTTGATGGTTTCGGCCGCCATCTCGTGTCGAGGTTCCGATCATGACCGCCTAGCTGCCGAAAACCGCCTAATCATGAAACTTGGAACCCTGTCCCCACATGGTCTGAACGTTAGACTTGAACTGTTATAACGCAGCAATTCCTGCATTTTTTTGACTTGTGGTAACCACTTAACACTGTCTGTTTTCCTAGCCGGTTTGACCGGGCCCAATTTGTGTTTTTTTTTAAATTGTACATTTGGCCGTGTCAACGATCAGTTGCATTTTTGCCACCTGATGAAGGGTTTAAAGCCGAAACGTCGTGGAATTTTTCACAAACTTTTAGCACTATTTACTACTTCATTTTTACTTACCTACTTCGTAAGTGCTACGCAGTACTTTGACCCTATATATATATATATATATATATATATATATATATATATATATATATATATATATATATATATATATATATATATATATATACGGGAGTGTATATGTGACGTTGCCACTTTTAAATATAGAAACTGAAGAATGGTGGGAAGCCGACACAGTCGCATAATTTCTAAACCTGTGGAATATGCGCCTAACACTGGCAACCTCTGCCTTAGTAAGAAAGACGATACCACCAAATGATGAAAAACTGAGGTCCGACCTGGGTTTAAACCAATGACCCACTGCTCAACGTGCAGTATTATACAACTGTGTCCGCTTCCCACCATTCTTCAGTTTCTATATTTAGAAGTCGCAACGTCACATCTACACTTCCGTATTTACAAAAAGCCGGGCGGAGCTTACAAGTGACGTAATGATGGAAGACTGTCCCGTCTGGTATTTGAATTAAAGTTCTTAAAGCAGAGTTCCGATAGGGCAGTTGGTAGAGGGTACTGCACGTTGAGCAGTAGGTCGCTGGTTCAAACCCAGCTAGGACCCAAGTTTTCCAACATTTGGTGATATCGTCTTTCTTACTAAGGCAAAAGGTTGCTAATGTTAGACACATATTCCACAGGTTTAAAAATTATGCGACTGCGTCCGTTTCTCACCACTCTTCAGTTTATATATATATATATATATATATATATATATATATATATATATATATATATATATATATATAATATTTATTTATTTCCGTCCACGTATTGGTTGATGGATAAGTTAAAAAAGGTAAGCGATTATGTCTTTCCAACCTACAAACTTTATTTTTTCTCAAATATTTCAAATATCAAAATCTATCTCCTTCCTCCTCAGTATTAGATGCTTAAAGAAGAGATACAGATGTAGTACATACAAATATTGAAACCCAAAAAGCAACAGTCACGTAACTAGGCGATTGCGTCTAGGTACGCGGGCTAAGAAGTTAAGCGTATACGTAAATGCGCGTGAAACGTTACGAGATTATGACTTAAAGAATGAAATACCGCTTTGGAAGCCAAGATCCCTATTAAGGCTAAAGGTGTGAGTTTTAAAGTGGAGGATATTTTCAACTTCTTTGCATTTTCTATCCGATTGGCTCTTGAAATTGCCACTGATTATGAAAAATTTTACATTGTCACTCTAGTGATTGGGCCTGTAAAAATAATTGACGACAGGCAAACCAGCGAAGTTACCACGGATACAGCTTTTGACCAGTTTATGTTGATTTGATGGCTGTCCAAAGGCTTCAACAGGGGGGTGAAGAAATAATTCATTCTGAAATTTGTGAGTCTGTGTTGAGTGGCATACAGGCTCGTTTGATGCTGTTTACACAGGGGTTCAGTTTAGGATCGTATACGCATCCTGACGCATTTTTTGTTACTCACATTTTGGTAGGATTCAAAGGTCATAAGACGTATGTTGGCGGTTGTATTTGTGTACTTGTGTATGTGAGCGTGCGGGTGTATGTATGTGTGTTTGTGACGCTTGTCTTGTAAACACGATATCTCAAGATAGGAATGATGGATAAATGTCACACTTGCTTTATTGAATTATTATATTAAGAGTGGAGGCCAAAGGTTATCTGAGGTCACCAGAGGTCTAAAAGTCTAGGGAGAAAGCATGATGCATTTTATACTTGGCAAGTGGATGCGTTATATGGTATACGGAATTATTACAATAAGAAGATTCCCATTGTTTTTGGTGGAGGTCAAATTCCAGTGAGGTCACTAGAGGTCCAAAACCGAAAAGCCTGTAAACACGACATCTCTTGGTAGGAAGCAGGGGTACCCATTTTTTGGTTTGTGAGTGTGTTGTAGTAAAATATAAACCCTATTGATATTGGTAAACGCCAAAGGTTATCTGAGGCCCCCGGAGGTGAAAATAGGAAAATCTGAAAAACTGATTGTAAACACTATATCTCAAGATAGCAATGATGTACAATCTTCATACTTGATATATAAATTTATCATATTTAAAAAAGACCTCTATTGTTTTCAGTGCAGGTCAAAGGCTACTTGAGGTCATCAGAGGTCAAAAACGGAAAACTGAAAATACACAATATTTCAAGACAGGGATGATGGATCCTTCTCATATTTGACATATAGATACGTTACTTTAAGAGGAAGAGAGCCTTTTTCGTTTGTTGGCCGTCGAAGGCCATATGAGGTCATCAGAAGTGAAACTACGAAAACCTCGTAAACTAAATAGACAGTGGACGGTACCCACAAGCCCAACTATTACAATAATAATAATAATAATTCTTATATGAATTACCTAATCATGTGCACGTGTAAAGGATCCTGTGACTATAGGATGATTAGCAATACTATAGTCTGAACGAGTTCTTTGATGGAGTAGATGATTAGAGCACGGTTTCTCACGCAGATAATCCCGGGTATATTTCCCCCCTAGGAGATGTTCTTTTTCATTTTGCTTTTGTTATTCACGTTTTGGTAAGTGTCAAAGGTCATATGAGGTCAGCAGAACTCATGATGTGAAAACGTGTTAAAAAATAAAAAGACAAGAAGCGTAAATTTTATGGATAAAGCGGGTCAGTGCAACAAAACATTTCCTTTCAGCAGTTCAGTAAGGAATCACCAAGCCTTTGGGCCTTCTGGTTTGAAATTGCTACTTGAAAATATTTTATCTCCTGCTATCTTCCCTTTTCTCTTTCCCAAAGGTCAATGTGCAGAATGACCGTCCAGCCCGTGGGATGCCAAACCCCCTCTCCTGCCTCGTAGCTACCCCTTGCATGTTGGTCTCTATTTGCAAAGGAGTAATGCTTTTAGTTTCTTTTTGTCATATAATTCTTTCTTTACTGTGTTATACTGCATTTCTTTGAATTCACCTTGTTTAACAAATTTATCAAATTTATTGAGCAGCTTGAATGTAATTAACAGTCGTGGTGCACATATGCACAGAATTACCCATCTCGCCTACTTTTGCAGGACTAATATCCTGAATATAGCTACTATTATTTCTCTTTGGTCTCAATGACAAATTAACTTTGCCTTTCGTATAATTTTCCACAGACATATAAAAATTACGATGCAAACTAATGCAAGAGTTAGTAAAAAGAGACAACTAAGATAGGCTTGACTTACTCTTGACTTTCATAGCTTCCCTCATTGCTGAGATAAAAAATGTTGAAAGTTATTCTCTAAATTTGGGAAAAGGTTTGTGCAATAATCTGTAATGCCCTTCTTGTACCACTCATATTACCTGGTTTTGGTTCCTTTTGATATTAAAATGTTTACATGAACTTGAAACATTTATTATTCCCTTACAAAGTATGTTATATGGAGAAGGCTTACACAGCTAAGTCATCCTACAATAGTTAAACAATGATAACGTTTTAGCACAAGGTGCAGTGGCTTTCGGAAAGACAAAGAAAGCAAAAACCTGAATTTTAGTAGTACAAGAAAAACATCACAAGTTATTCTGCAATCTACCATTTTATATTCAGTGAATAAGCTTCAGCATTTTATATCCCAGCTCAGGAATGCCTGTGAAGGTGGAAGTTAGACCATTTGGATGCATTATTTCAAGATTTGTAACATTTGCTTTCAAATTTTAGACTTTGATACACTTTAAACGACTTGCATTAGACATTAGGGCTTTGTTCCGTAAGGGGTGACAATTTAGGGAAGTACATCCCTTGAAACTCCTGATTAAGACTTACGAGGTCAGGATGGGAAAGTTTAAAGGCATTTTCTAGTGGCTTTTCACAAGGGTCCCATGTGAAAGAGAAAACATTACAGTTCATTCCCTCTAGACCCCGTAGCATTTCTCTTTTGCTAACTCGAAATATCTAATATAAAAGACTCCTTATGTTTGTCAAAAAACACCTCCAGTTCTCCTCAAGGTCACAGAATGTTATGTTAAGTGGGCACATTGCCTCAGATTTCTTTTGTTTTTCTTTATAATTGAATGCCCTGTTGTCCTTGAAATTTCATACTGTTAGAATGTTTGAATATCTTTCCATGTAGGTTTAGCATAAATCTACACCATATGTACGGCATAATAAACAAAATTGCTAAATATTTCCTAAAACAGTGTCAATATCATAAACAAGTTCAATGCTTTGTCAAAATAATGTGCCGCGATGACATCACAGATTTCCCAAAATGCACTTCATCTTGAGAAAAAATCGCATTTCTTTGAAAATTAGTATCTTCCAAACGCTACAAGCTATTCAGATGCGGTTTTCACCTCCTAGAAGAGAAAAAGTTTCTGCATTTTTTGAAGTCATTGACTTTTGTCACTGGCAAATCCCTTTAAGTTACACCTGCACCTAATTTCCACTAAATAAGATGGCCCCGGAGCCCACCACACAGCACATGCTTGTGGGGTCTAAATCATTCACATTGAGAAGGATCAAGGGAGCCCCGGGAAGATCTAGGAAACATCTTTGCAGAATTTGAAACATCAAAGTGAATTTTCTAGCTCTTCTCTAGTGTACATTATTCGCGATAAGCGCACATCACACATTTTGAAATATGTATTCGGTAGAAAGGGTAGTATATCTGGGTTAGAGTTAGGGACCGGGCGCAGTTTGGGGGTAATGAACAGCATTGGAGATTCGATCCAAACAGGAAAGCGTTGCAAAGTAAAATCATTATATTGTTTCCAAAAATTCAATATTGTGTATAAACAACAATCGCATGATTTTGAAAAAGAAATTGACCAAATTGGGAACAAGTTTCATGTAGATGTTTAATTATATCAGGGGCACCAATCAGAGTAGGCAAATATTCACACTCTGGTGTACTGAAATGTAATCACTGAAATAATACTATTTACGTGAAGAACCTAAAATGCCACCTACTATAGCCCCAAACGGTATTAGTGCGGAATGGTGAGGTAACCTAAAGTAAGCATATAAAATCAAGGATCAGTTGCAAACTTGTATTGCACCATCTAACCTTAAGACTAAATTAGTGATATAGGTGTCGGCAAAATCGTCAAGAGGAGCCCTGAAAGCTGTTAACGATGTTGAAAACTTCTAATGCGTATCTTTGTAGGCCTACAACACAAATCCAGTCTTACACAACACACATTTCAAAATATAATGACCTATCTATACAAACTAATATTTATGGAAAGTGAACAGAAGGCGCTAATAAACCAGTCATTGCCCTGTGTGTTTCAACGGCAAGACACACGCACTACCCAAACGCAAAGGAAATGAGTCAACGCTGTATTATTTTATTGTAATGTTTGACACGCGGTACTCTCTTGCAGTCAGTTCTTAATCAATCAAGCAAATCAGTCACGACACAGTAAACATGCAATGGCGCAAAAGGCCTTTATACTGCCAATGTGACTGAAGGTATCGTTCCAAGGTAATACACTGGTGACCTGGGTTATGTGCCGGAAAGATTTGTGCATTTGCAATATTTTGGGTTTCAAAAAAAAAAAAAAACTGGAAATTTAATTAATAAAAAAATTAAATAATTTAAATAAAATTTAATTTAATTATCACCCACACAATAATAATCAGGGTGTGTGAAGTATTGCATTCTTACTGCCATATTTAACAATGCATCATATTTCACGTTTTTCCTACCTGGGACAGACGTTCTCATTAAAGGCTACAATATGGTTATTGCGTGACCCAATTTTAAGGTTATACAAGTGTGGCCAAAGATAGAAGGCACGGTTTATCGTCGAGAAATTTTCCAGCCGTATCGTCGGTGAGCTTTCGTCAGAACTAAAAGTATGAAGAGCTCGACCCCGAGCTGTCTATCTCAAAGGTCCACATGTTTTTTGTTGATGCAGGACCTTAATTTCCCCTCGTTAAGTCAATTAAAGCTAAGCGTCACACTTTTTAGGGAAGGAATTATGGGATTTAATCCTTTACGGGTTATTAGCACAGCCTAAAATTCCGAAAAAACAAATGAAACAAACCGCGGAACCTGCTTTCCGAAACATTTTTTGGATAATTTATATTTAAGTTCATTAAAGCAATTAATTTCTACAAAGAACTCTCCAATATTTTCGAATAATGTTAAAACAAAATCTGTCTTAAGACAGGAATTCAAGCAGTTGTAGCATCAGATTCACACTATTTTGAAAATGTTTAAAGCTGTTCCCCCGGATATAAATTAAAAGGCGTAAGTAAAGCTTAGCTCATGTTGGCAATGAAAAACATCCCAAAGCACTATATGAACGATCTTAAAAACACACATAACAACTAGACCACAAATACCAGTTTTTCAAACATGTGTTGTCTGGCAGATTGGAGTCTTGTCGCTACTATCAGCTGTGTGGCTGAGTGTTAATCAAAGCAAGGTAATAAGGTAGTACGTACATTCTTTGAGTAAATGCAGCGATTTGTACCACGGACCCGAGAGACCACAATCCTGAACAAAAGACTGACGTAGGTTGCCTTCTTTGTTTTGATCGAATAAGTCTACATAATACTGTACTTGGTTATTAGATCCAAGGTCACAGCCAGGAGATTAAAGGGGAATTTTTTTACCAATATTTAGAGATGAGAAACAAATCTCTCGTATAACCATGTTATGAACATAGAATACAGGATGAGACCTGGAGTGAAAGTCACTACAGTGTTGTTCCCAGTGTTCAATTGAATAACTGTAGCTACAAAGTTTGGGTAAAATTGTTCGGGACTTCGGTGAGGACAAAAAGAGCAGACACTGAGAACCTTGCACAAAACGCTACTATAAGGTCAACCTTTCGAACATGACGATAAGTAAGCACTATTTAAAAAAACAGGCTTACATTAGAAAAAGGGTCCGAGAACAAGATGACTGCCGGCATGCTTGATGGTTACAAAACGCTATTATCTATGGCGCTTCGATTGCCCTTGCTACCAAATTAATTCATCATAAATGATCAATTTGCCATACAATGCATCTTTTCTCACTTTTGTCCAATTACTGCCCGTGCTTGTACTGACGTCACTGGTCCTCTCTGCCCTGGCGACGGCTCAGCTGTTCACACGATCAACGGGAAATACCGATCGAAGAAGGCAAACAGAATCTTATGCATTTGAATGACATGTTTTAGTTTACGAATGACACGTATCACAGCACTACATAGAAAGAAGGCATTTTTAGTATCTTTTAGTATCAAAGGGGCTGAAAATATCTTCCTCGTCTTCTTACTGTTGTTATTATAAACAGATACTGTAACATGTAGCCCATCATTTGCAGATCATTTGCTTTGCATCTGAAGCCTATTATGAATGCTAGAGATAGTATGTGGAGTAGGTGGTGGCGTTTTAACCCCCTTCCCGAACAAAGACCTTCAATTCAACTTCTAACCAACCAATTATTTAAGTTTCCAAATTCATCAAACATTCGGTAAATATGAATAGCCCGTTCACTAACTTAACTTTATGTTTTCCCCATCATATGTCACACCCTTGTATTTTACCTCCTGCTTAGGCGCAACATAACAAATACAATTTATGGAGTAATGGTTCTGACAAGTTTCTTCTGCCTGATACAAGTTTGCTTTTGCAAGTTAAATATTCCAAGCGTCCCATGCACATGTTTATTACAAGTAGAAACTAAGAGAATGCAAAATGAAAACTCAAAAATAGGCCTGCTTGATAGCTATCGACGTCACAAGGTGACAGTTAATTCAAATCCTTTCATTCTAGTTAATCTCAGGGGCTAAATTTTTCATGGTGTGACATCGCTATTGGTTTTCCCGCGTGCATAGTTAAATGTTTAAAATATATACCCAGCCCATCTATTCCTATTGTCCCCGACTACTGCATTACGTAAGGCTACTCCTTTTCTAGGATAGTTCTATGGCAATAGAATCTCGTATATCCTGCCTGATCTTACTGTTGTAGTAACGAGTGAAACTTGTCAGAAAGGGTGGTTTCACTCGTTATTTCGAAGTCAAAAGAAGCACTCATAGAGACCAGAGAGACAAAAAGGCGAGACCTCTGCCTTGGTGCAGCGAGGCGTTAATATCATCCCCCATGCTTGGTGCAAAAAACTAGGCTTTCAGAGCAAGTGGCGTGTGATAACCATAATTAAAATTTGTACGGTAGAAGGAGAGGAGGCTTTGATGCCTCACCGACGAGAACCAGAAGAGTCTCGGAGAATCTGGAGGCTGTTGTCATTTATCAAAGCCATTACGTAAAATGTTAAAAATGCTTAATCTTGTTGCTTGTAGAATCACAGAAATCTGAAGTGTAAAAAGGTGATAGACGTAGACAGTGTCGTAATATTACTCAAGTCAATGTGTAATTGAATGTGTATGTAGAATTTTTGTATGTTAAAAGGTCCCTTCTTTGCTAAAAACGTGTACGAAATAAAGTTTGAAGTGATAAATTATGTATGCAATGTATTTAAACACTAGGTGTGACACGTTTGTCGAGGGTACAAATTCGTTTGTTCCTAAAATACTACGAGTTGCAGTTGCAGTTTATACTAGTTGTTATGTCATGTCAGTTACAAGCTCAAGTGGATTGTGTCAAAAATAAAGCGAGTGTATTTTCGTGTGTATACAGGTCCTTCTGAGTCTAGCAAATACCCCCAATTGTAAAATGTATGTGAGAGACAAATTATGAACTGTGTGAATCTAATCTTGAGTTCCCATGCTTTTTATGTTTCAATGAGTCACGAGGGGATTGCCAACTTGTATCCCGTGACTGTAGTATCTCGACCCGAGAAGCAGTGGTCGCAGGCAGTCAACTGGACCAACCCTTTTTTGCCCTAACACCGCCAGGGATAAGCCCAACTAAGGAGCCAGAGTTCTCGAAGACGATAGACGGGACCAGTACCACAAGGGCTTAATTTATTTTGGGGTAGCAAAGGCTGTGTCTACGTGTATATGTGTATTTTAAGGATTGAGGGCCCGATTTAAGGGGAATTGTGACTGCCGGAACAAAAGGGGATATTTTTTTTCTTTAATTCAAAAAATTAGTTTAAATAACTTCAAACCAACAGTGAATGTGAAATAGCACTGAAGTAATGAATATCTTAGGAGAATAGGTATGACAGGAAATTTAAAAGAGAATACTTTTGAAACTTACCTTAGTTGAGGTTTTTGAACAATAGTCACAAGGTTTAAATCCGAAACGAATCTATAATACAGTGAGATCAGGAAACGATCACATAAACAATGGTAGTCACAAAGATTTTACCAAAAGTATCCATGTGACTAGAGTGATGATTTTGTTAGTGCTCTTGTTGATTTTTTTGCAATACAACTTTTCAACATGCATATCCTAGTGGACTGTATTGCATTATTAAATATGCATTGCACACTACAGCGAAATAATTATGAATGGTTATGATCGTGATTCAAAGACACCAACAAAAGATCCATTGACCCATGTCATTCTACGTCACGAGCGTGGCCAGTACCAGACGAACCTTTTGCATCAAGGGTGAATACTTCGTCGCTTAATAATACAATTATTTTCAATACTGTCGTATTTGGCAAACTCGATGGTACTTCTTATGGGGAAGTTAGTTATACCCCAGTAAGTCATCAGCCGCTGTAAATACACCGTGGCTGCCGGAGTTTGATGTAGGCAAAAGTAGTATTGACAACCTTTGGTATGGTCCGGAAAGCTTGGGAACCGACTTTTCCAACAATTGTGACGTTCAAAGGAAGCTTTTAACCATTTTCAATGATAGTGATAACTATGACCATAAAGTCGCTTCTTATAAAGACGCCCATCACTAGTCACTTGTCAAGCAGAGTATTAAATTGCCTGAGGATTGACACCCTTCAGATCTTCCAATTGTGTAATATATACTATGAATCTTCCACCTAGGGGGTGACTGCTTGATTCGTGGAATCTTTGCAACAGTCGATTTGCTTGTTTGTTGTGCCCAGTGGCGGATCCAGGGGGGGTCGCCGGCGTCCGGACCCCCCTCAAATTTTCCAATGTGCCCTTTTTCAAAAAATGTTTTTTTTTTCACACTAGCAAAAAAAAAAAAAAAACGAGACAGTTTCACAGGTAATGACAGTGTTGTCCAATTCCGAGCCCCCCATCCAGTATCGACCAATTCACTAGTCTAGCCATGTATCGCAGAAACTCTCGGCAATATATTTGACTACGGTAGCCTATATTGGTCGCCTCGAAACCCGAACAGTGCAATCGTTTTACAGAGAATGTGGCTACAGTATGTCTGCGTGACAATCAGGCATTCTAAATCACTTTTCGCTTGGAACCACTTGTGGCGTGCTTGGGCATTCAGATATTACGTCATACTCACTAGCTAGTGCTTTATGCAACGTATTACTATTGGGTTTTAAAATTGATTCCAAAAGGTCATTGCTAGTCAGTTTTTTGGTCTTACAAAATAATGATCTGTTCACACTCGCTAAACGCTACATCTACGAAACCTTCCCTCCACCCTCTAGTATCCATCCTCTCGTGAACAAGAGAGAGTAGGTAAATATGTTTCGCTATGATATTTATAGTCTGGAATTACTCTCTTCTTTTATAGTGTTGCCCTAGTGATGGGAATAAAAAGCCAGTCTTAGGTAAAGTCCACAGCCAAGAGTTGAACAGAAGTCACAATAGACGAATCGGTGTTTGTTTGATTTTAAAATTACCATATAAAATCAAAACCAGGTCAAATAACGCCATGTCAGTCGGTTCAATTTTTTTGACGTCTTTGGACCGATGACCGGTTTGCTGTCGCAAATGAAAAGCAAACATTCGACTTCAGTCATCTGTTCTGACAGTGTTTTTGACAGTTGCGCCGCAACTTTATAGGGAACACAACATACAGTATTTTAACCTCCTCCCCAGTCGAGATAGCGGTGGCGCCAGGTGGGGGAAGGGAAGAAGTTTAACAGTTTCGTAGGGGAGTCTCAGTCGAAAGTACGCAGTATCCGACGACAACTAATCGACGGTTAATTTCTGTAATAAGATTGGTGCCATTGTAAAGGAATAATTTCCAAAGCTAGTGGGGATCTTGAGCCCCAAAAGAGATTAAAAATGAACAATAAAACACTTTATTTACCATTGCTCTCAGATAATATCTTTTATGGTGTGACCGAAAAAGGCAAGAGCTTTTAAAACTGAATAGGGTGTGGGAATGTCCTACTTCAGATGGGAGCGTTTATTCGGGCATTGATGGAGCTTACAACAATATCCCATGTACGATTTCAATATGGGATCCTTAAGGGCACTATATGAGCCAGCGTATGGGTCCCATATGGGTGAACCTATATAGGGCCCATTAAATTTTTCACCCGAGGATGGTAAGGGACCCATATGGGCCAGCCCATATGACCTATACGGTATAGTTCTAGGGCCCATGTAGGGTGCAACTGATATGAGCAAAATATGTGTAAAGTGCAGGATATCCCGCATGCAAATGTCACGGGAAAACGTGGGTCATATTTGGGTTCCTCAAGGGTACCAAATAAGAGGCCCATATGGGATAGTTCTGCGGCTCATGTGGGCCATTTTTATCTGGGTAAATCGTGGGTACGGTGTGGGAAATTCCATAATGAAATATCACGTAAAGCCACATGGGCCCAGATGTACTATGGGTTTAATGTAAGCTTTCTTATATTGAGCATTACATGTGATTCATCTGGGCGAGCACTGTGGGCTGAGTGTGGGCCATTCTATATATTAGCATCATGTGACATTCACCTAGGCCAGCAGCAAAATCATAGGCTCTCCTATATGTGCCTTATGTGGGGTTCCTCTAGACCAACAGTACGTCATGATAAATTGGCCTCTATAAAATGATGAGCCGTCACTTTCCTAGGTTAGCTAAAGTTTGTACAGTTCAGGTGAAGATGTCAACGCGAAGGCATAATTGATTGCCCCAAGCATCTTCAAAAAAAAAAAAAAATATTCGAGAGCTTCCTACGTTTGCAACAGCCATAGGCTACAGGATTGGTTAAATTATACACTTCACTTAGACAATAGAATGGTGGGGTGTGAAAAAACAACTGTTTAGTGCAGTCAATACAGCATGTAGTCCTCAGATCTGTGGACCATCTAATATTACATTAGGCAGGGCCATCTGAATAGAAATAGCAGTATGTCAGCTGAGCACTGAGATTCCTTTGAATTTGAATGTCTTGAGAATTATTTTGAGCCTATGTACCTGAAAGTATGTGGGAATCCCAACCAGCAGTATTTATGCATTTTGAGTTAATTCTTCTCACTATCCATAGAACATTTTGGATGGGTTACATGTGACCTGTATGCAGGCCCGTGGCCAGACAAGGTGCTGAAGGGGGCGAAAAAGCTTCTGGTGTGAGCGAAAAATTTTCCAGCGGGGGCGAAACATATAAAATGCACTATGGCAATGCTAATTTTTGATCTTCTGGGGAGGGGGGGGGGCGAAAAATTTCCAAGGGAGGCTTCGCCCCCCGGCCCCCCTTGACTACGGGCCTGCCTGTATGGGTGGACAGTATACATATTGAATGTGGACCGCAAGATGTAGCCATCTCATGGATTGAATGTCGACCAGTATTTTGAGCTCACTCAGTTGAATTTTGTCCTCAATTCAGGATACAATGAATCTGTAGCAAGATGACTCATTACATGACAATGAAAAAGAGAAAGAAAGCCCTGTATTTGGGAAAGAAGAAGTTGCATATATTGCTATTTTGATTTTAAATATTATCAACAACTTATTATGAACAACATGCTGAAAATGCAAACAATAGTTTTCAATGTTTCGTTTACTCAGGTAAGTATTCAACTTCACTGTCACGTGAACTGTTCAGAGAAACCATAACAGTGCATGTTCATTATTCAAATTTGCAACTGCCAGCACTAAAGAATTTTTAAAAAACCGGTAAGCCAGGTGGCTTCGTGACTCCTCTTCCACACAATATTGTTCTTAAACTGTTTTCGCAAAGTGTAATGGTTTCAATGTTCAACATCTGGTGACTAGAAATGACCCCTGATCTCCACAAAAAGTTAGGGCTTTACCCCTAGTATTGGGCACCCTCGAAATCAATATGAGATATCAGGCCTTGGCAACATCTACAGCCACAGTAATTTCTTCCACTCAGAAACTAACACTGAAGATGTCGTCACATGTTGCACAAGTAGCGGGCGGTGCCTCCGCGAATTAAATTGTTAACCTGTCAAGTGACCCTGGTGTGTAGACGTCACTTAGACGAGCAGGGTACGGTTGTGATAAGCGAGAAAATGGGTGATGACTGTGGTAATGAGCAGAAACTGTCCTCGTGACGAATAACCCTGATACAGCATGCAAAATGACAACACATCACTAGTATCATTTGTGACCTGCCTCCTCAAAAGTGAATGATAAACCCACGAGGATTTCTTTATGATCCATTATGAAAATACATTTTTCATACGACAATGTGTTTTATTTTGCAGAAAAAATAAAAAACCAAACAAACAACGAATGCTCTTAGCAACGGAAATACTGCTACTCTCGGTAGCCTTTACCTAACGGCACATTTCGGATCTGAAAGCTAAGTAAAACATTTCCCTTCCCTTCTTATACTTTTGTCTTCATTTCGCCCTAGTTTACACCTCACACATTCCGCGACTTTTCAATCCTATGTACACATCTTACACTTTTGTATTTGCACTTTCGATAACGCTTGTTATACGGCTTACATTGCTTCTTTCTTATCCCACATTTTCTCAAAGTTGTACGACCACAACATTTGTTGTACAAGTACGTTCTCGGAGTTCATTTAGGTTCACTAAACCCATCGAAAAATGCTTATAAAATATATTGACATTTACCCTGGCAATAATAATACATATAACTTACAGATTTCCGGAGTGACTTTATCTGTAATGATTGGACCTTCAAGTTTTGATAGGTGGGGCTAAGTGCCCGGAGCAGCCATACCTTTAACTATATACAATTGTTTAGATTATCAACTTCTGCGAAGATATCTCACCAGCTAAAAATCTACCTCAGCGATGATTTGCTCAATTAATTGGTCCCAACGGTGGACATAACACTCTTAACGCTCCCCATCGTTTGTGGGAGACGCCTTGCCTAAAAAAACCCTTTGGAAGCTAGCTTAAAATTTGTCTAGTTTGTTTAACAATAGTCAGTTATGCGGTCTATGTGAGCAAACCCGGCTCTCTGAAAGAACAGATTTATTAGAGGATAGCAACCAAGGATTTACCTCAACCCTCTGCTCGACAATTTCACGGATGCGATGCGCAAGTAGTATGAGTGCAGAATTTCTCATCTCCATTTTCCTTTAGGTAAGTACCTCTAAGTGGGTAAAACTAATATAACTGTACTTGAAGCCCCTTCAAATTCTTTAGAATAGGTCACTCAAAGTTCGTAAGGGTAAGTCTGCTACTCTAGTCTACACCTGATAATCAGTTCCATATAGTTAAAGATATTCACTTCTTTTGTTTGTGTTACTTGTTCCATTGATCCATAATATCGTAATAATATTTTACCTAATGTTATTTCTAATGAAAATTTCTAATGAAATTTGTCCACCAAGGTCTGATCACGACAAGCACTCATTCAAAGAAGTTTTTCTGTTACTTATCGTAAAAGTCCCCACAGAATATTGCCTTTTTAGTTATTATTGCTTTCGCATCTGACAATCCCTCACAAAAAGGTTGAATCTAGTGTCTCATTTCTTAGCAGTTTTAAAACTTATATATCAGCAACTATACATTACACGTGTTATGTGACCTCCATTGATTATTATACTTTCCAGCAATTTCTTGCTTTCTTCTTTTTAGCTACTTCCTTCTTCTGCCCTGCCTTTCTTCTTTCTACTTCCTCCTTTTCCCTCTCTTCCTTTTGTTTACTTTTTTGTTTCTACAATCTCCTCTCAATTCCTTTCACAGATACTTGTTTATGAATCAAATTTAACTTTAAATTGTACACGTGTCTTTCTGCTGTTGTGAAGGAACAAATACAAGAAATGACATGAAATAGTATTTGTCAAATTTTCGCCAGATTTCCCTTTTAAATGTAAAGCTTTAGTATCAGTAGTGTGATACCTTCCACCTTTATCATTTTTATTCATTAAAAAGGGTTAGTAATTAAGTGAGTGAAAAGGGGAGAACCTTTACTGGTATTCAGTCCGTCGTTCAACAATGCACCTTTATAGGCCAGTTCGCAAAATGACAGATGTTTAGGTGAAAATAATGGACGGATGCAAGTTTTCACCTGCAATTACTTATACCTTTAACCCATATAGTTTAATTTTACATTTTATTCTGTCATGCCACTGCACATCCTGCTCCATCACCCTCCCCCGTCCGGGTTTCAGTAATGATGTTTTGTCACCTAGTCAGGGAGATTGCAAATTAGCCCTTTGTTATTTTGTAGAGAACAAAAGGTTACGTTATGGTTTAGATAAGAGAAGTCCCTTGTTTCTAAGTTAGGGGTTAAACTTCCAAAGCAAGATAACGTTAATCCATTGGTGGGATCCGTCTCGGAGAAGGAGACTAACACAGGCAGTCAACAAGGATTTTGTAATGGGGTGTTTCAGGCTGGAGTCCAATATCGTTGCCGATGTACCGCGTGAAACACTACCCAAAGGTCCAGAAAAGTAGTTTTATGTTTTACGAGTAACGTGACCAAAATAAATATTCTGTTGGTTCTTTCGTCATTAGTGACTGGTATAGGAAGTAACTCGGCGCTGCATTATAGTACAAGGGTTTAAGTACCCACCCGTGTATAAGATGTTGATTTGCCCTCTTGGAAAAGGATGGCATTAAAAGGCTAGCCATTGGATTGTAACAGCGTTATTGAAAGTGTTTAAGGTGTAGTTCCTTTGAACAGAGATGAGAAATACATTCAAAAGCTTTAACCAATTAAATGTTACCTTTCATATTTTTGTCCATTTAGACTTTTTATTTTAGGATATGAAAGTTCGACCTCCAACAGCAAACGATGTGATCCAGGAGCCCAAAACCATTGCTAAAGAAAACATGTTGAGAACTGTTTTCAGTATATTTGTGCATCATTACAGTGATGACATCCAAAAGCGAAAGTCCCCCCCCTCCCCCCAGTGATGACTAAAAACATGTTTAGCTTTCTATACAGTAAGTTTAAAATTTGGGGTCAAGATACTACTGTGCTGAAAGCATCGTTAAAGACTTCAGCCCATGAGAATACTGTAGTCATTACATCAAATTTATTCTGTATGATAGACAAGATAAGTAAATCAGTCACTGCAAAATCTTTATCGATGCTGACAAGAAATACCTTACAGCAAACTATGCATTGCGCTCATTTCTGTCACAACTAGACGTCTGCTACAGCATGTTAGTAATAAACTCTCTCCATTTCGAGGGTTTGATCCTTATATCCGTTTACGGATACTCTGATTAGTGTGTAGTCAACGTTACGGAGCAGTCTGGTAAATCATAACATAAAATAATTATCACTTGGTTGACTTTACCCACACTTGACATTGTCTGATCTTTGAGATGCTAGCTGGCGTTTTGTGTTTTCCATAATTTAAGAACATAGAACTGTTTCTAGCTAAGTTGTTTTTCTATTAAGTGTTCGCCAGGTATTGATTAGTAGTTGGTCGAGCCTTCTTACAGCATGGACTTCTATGTCCATTTAGAGAGATTTGTACTTCTCATTTTCGTGTGTGTTCTTTACTTTGGAAGTTGTTCTGCACAAACGGTACGTTTCATCTCCATACCATTTGTATCAATATCCGTAAGGAATACGTGTTTTACAATTTTCTTTCGCTTTGCTGCGATTGCCTGCCTTTATTTTGCTTTAAGTTTTAACAATAAGTTTGTAAGTTGGAACTTTTGAAGACTTTTGCAGCATTACGGCACTTAGAACAGATTCTGTAAAATTATTCCGTTAGACAGATTTTCATAATCCTTGACATCTAAAAACAATTTTAAAACGGATTGATACAAAATCAGTTTTATTTTAAATAATGCGTAGCAATTTGTTGTTAGAAGTGGGCTTTTTTACTTTCTTGATGCAACTGGCCACAATATAGAGGGGTGCTTAGGGTGAAAAGGACAAACTCTATTAGCCTTTATAGGACTATCACTTGCATTTTCAAAGAGAAAAGAACACAATGCCAACAGATGATCATTTTCATCTTTCATTTTTGGATAAATATTTGTGATTTGCGTGTAATTATAGTTTGGAAGGACAGAGAAAGAATGAACGGGTTGCCGTCAAGGGTGGACTGAGCTTTTTCCGCTGACCACGGCAAAGTATGTTGACCGGTCTAGTAGATGGTTTTTAGCTCCTTGACACTATTTGATTGTTTTCAATGTAGCCGTGAACGAAAGAGCCTGTTCAGCGACTTCTGCAATGGCTAGTGCACCAATGCACCTTATCTAGTGGTGATTGTGGAAGCGGGTGCTATTCGAGCAATTATAAAGTAATCAAGAACAGTACCTACGTCAGCAATAAGTCAAAGAAAAAGAAGAAAAACAAGAAGAGAATTGCCTATTAATGGTCGTTACAGAAAACCGCTCTGTCAGTAGACTTTTCACAAATAAGTGGGCAAATCCCCGTCGCCTTAGCTTATTTCCAACCCTGATTACTTACAGAGGAGGTCATAATAAGCTGTGAAAATTTTGAAAGTGTTATTCTATATTGTTTTACATTGAGATTGTTTAAGTCATCTTGTAGGCTACGGCTACGTTGGACAGAATAACAGACATTTACAAGACTGAGCAAGCCGTGTGCATCCCTTTTACAGGATACTGACATATGACTTCAAAATATCGTTGAATGAACGCAATAGTCTGTCAGATGCTGTATTAGATAAATACAAATTGCAAATTAAACGTTTGAAAAACCTTCAATAATATGAATCCTTTTGCAAGGTAATTCATGTATTCCATTAAACTTATCTAGCAATGAAGTCTTTTCGCGTTTGCCACTTACAAAATCCTACTGCTACTAGCAGCCAGTCTCTACCAAAACGAGCAAATTACTTTGAATTATATCCAGGTCAGCCTTCGGTACAGCCGTGTATAAGTAAATAAATTCTATCTAGCCAAATACTTTAAGATCTCACCTCAACACCATTTTCTGAAATGATACTTTAACCCTTATTGTACAATTAAGACAATATTCCGGTTCTTAAGTATCGTAATGTAAGTATCTGGAAAGATGTACCTTAAACTAAAGGATTCAAGTTCAAAACTGAGCCTTTTATATGACTGTAGCAAACGATCAAGTTTCATATTTTACAAATTATTTCAGCAAGTATAGTAGAACGCTTTCTATAAAACGGCATATAGACCACTAAACCAAAATTCAAAGCAATGTAAAAATGAGAAAAAAGGGAATCAATTTGTTTGACCCACAGACCGTTCATCGAAATTGATTTGTGGAGCCACACCTTAATTTTCTCTTTTGCATATTACTAAAAACACTTTATCCAAAGAAAATGTTGATGGCATAACTTTACTTCTAGAAAGTCATTGAAATCTAGGAGCTGCCCTCGTCTCTATTGTATTAGCTCCAAAGAGATATTTTGCACATTATAATAACGGAAAGAAGCCCACCAAAATGATGATTATAGGCAAATTTGTCATGAAAGTGTTGTGATTCCTTGTAAGCGTAATACTCTCCACGTAATACTTTGATTCCGGACACTTCAAGGGGTTAAGAAACCTTTCTGGGTTGCAATCATCTCATCACAGGATCACTTCCTTACTTACTTATGTAAGCGAATATATTGTGCAACACGCAAATTTAAAATATATCATTCTGAAGTCTAACTTGTTCGTAAGTCTCGATCCATTTGTGTTTATCCCAGTGCAATCTTCGCGCACCATCGATTTTTGAAATAACAACACAACGGACTCACCTAGCGCAAACTCTGTCACGAATAACACGTCGGTGCTCTTTCTGTCACTCAGTTTTAACGGCACTGAGTTTCTAAAACCCCTTTCTTTGACAATTTTTCGAGGTTATACCTAGAATATTTCATATTATGAGGTTATACCTAATAAGTGTAACACATAATCGTATACGTGACATAGGAGAAAATACTCTTCGAAGTGTGCTACATAACTCGATGAGTATTTTATGACACATAATGAGATCCATGCGATTCCAAGACAAGTTTTCAGGCATCTTGAAAGACTTGATATTAATCAACTTTAGTTCAACCAGATCAAGACCCTTGATCCTCATGTTTTAATTATCTACCGTCGAAAGTGGACCTTTTCAAATCGTAACCCCATCGTACGTGACTGCCTAGCCATACCTCTGATAATGTGATTCAGTAACTCTGGAATCTCATCATTAGATTATCCAACTTGTCAATCTCCTAAACCACTACAAGACCAGAACATTTATTATGCTGAGCTTTTGCAAATTGTCCATTTCCAACACGTGTTCCCGTACCCACAAGTTTCACTCCAACAACTTATCCCAACGAACGAAGTGCTTTGCACATAATGTTGCTCTTCGGGGGATTAACAGTTTCATCCATTTATATCTTAAGGCTGTCTATGTGGATTGTTAGTCATCACAGGAAGAGAGGTGATCGTCTTTTTGAATCAGAGATTCTAAATGCCCACTTAAGCAAATGTTAAAAAAAGGATTGTACTGGAGGCACCGTGAGACTGAATTTAATTCAAACGGTGGCGTAATGACATTTTTGATAATAATCGTTTACCGTTTCCTCACATGGAACTTTCTCATTGGTTTCTTTAAAAATGACGTTTAAATCATAATATTTACAAAAAAGACCAAAATTCTGAGCCACGGCTTTACGTTTTCTTAATATAGATACTGCCTGCCTTGGCTACTTGTTTTCTCGTGGAAGGGCTTTCGAGAAATGGTAACTGCACATGCATTTAAAAGATTTAAATTCAGGGCACACGTTAATGCCACAATTACGTGACCAGCAAATAAATCTTTACGAAAATGCTGTCACTCCTAAGACAAGGTTCAACACAGATTCCGCCACAAGCGTATGAGGAAATTACACGTTCTTTGTTCGCTAACTTCTTGAAGAGATTGTGATACTATCTGAGCGGAGCCGGAGCGTCATCATGAGTTGGTGCGTGGTGTAGTGCCAAGATATTTTCGCCCAAGATGATTTGCAGATTTTAGAAAATGGTACTTAACGTCCTTCATTTTAATATCTCCTGTTGTAAACATTTGGTAACTTTCCAAAAGATAGGTGAATTGACGTTTCGTGACAAGCTTAATCCTGGTTGGGGGAGGGTTGGCGGTGTGGCTTTTCTGTAAAAGACTTCTTTGCCATTGGGTCGATCTACCTTGAAGAGGGATTTCTGAGGAGGGGTGACGACCTTCTGTTTGAAAATTAAGTTTTTATTTGGAAGGAGCTTCAGTGCAAGATGGTACTATTATGACTTTAATTATATGTTATCTACTCATATGTTCTCATGAACTAGAGTTTACCATTTTTAGTGGCCAGGAAACCAACCTCTTTTGTAAAAAAACAAACATTTTTAAGGGTAATGAAAAAATAAAAACACTGTTTTGTCATGAGTCGGCCAGCGCTGTTCATTCCCCACTGGCACAGACTGTTCCGCATCAGTGTAGTGCTGGTTTGTGTTTTTATAAATATGGTCGGCAGACTGTGATGGGCGACAAAATTTACAATACATTTTGACAAATCTGTGTAGTTGGTAATCAAAGAAGAATAAAAATAAAAGGGAAGAAATTTTTTTTTGCATTGCATCGTGACACATACAAGAGAACAATATTCAATTGAGGATGACCTTTTCATCATTAACAAAACGGTGTAGGTTAGTACTTCTCGGTGACTAGCCAAAGTTGGAGGAAGTAAACTTCTTGTACTGCATAAAGGTAAATTAATAACGAAAAGCAAAGAAACTCTACAACGTGTGAAGCGTGTCAGACATGCTGTTTTAGAATTGAGAATAACGCTTCTCAGGAGCAACCACACCTAAGACGTCGGGTCGACTGATCGCAGTAGGGGTTACACATTTTATCGTACACACTAACTTTGCTATAGATGGAAAATCCCCGACGGGACTACCGCGGCCCCTTTCCCCTTCCTGTGTCACAACTTGTAAAACTGTGATTTAAAATAGTTATGATATCAGTATCTGATAAAATTGCTATGGAAAATTGTCTACAAGGCCAGATGAATGGTCTCTCCAGTCCACACACTGCCTACATGTCGAGTGTTCTCAATGTATCCAAAATGAACTTGATAGTTGTAAATTTCAGTTTCATGAGATAAGATGCCTAAGTGTCAAGAATAAAGAAAAATATCACAGTATAAACATTTGTCGGAAAGGGATCTCTCTAAAAAAATGAAACACAATACTTTTCACCAAAGGTGTTATAAGTCAGGTTAAACTTGCACTTAACTTGCCCTTTCCTACATAGAAGAGAAATTGGGAGACATTGAAGCACACGAAGAGCGCAAAAACAATAAAGAATGCTCTTTATAAATTAAATACAAGAGCAAATTGTGAATGAAGCGAGAATCATCACGCTGCTTTGCTGCGGGCAATATAAATTAAGGTACTACTACTTGAGTATGTGATTGTAACAAGGGGTGTTTTCCCCGCACTCTCTGCCTCCCTTTTCTGGCGCTTATGTTTAATATTGCCAATATGTGTTCCAAGTACTGAAGTATGACAACTATCTTGAATCGTGCTTACAAGGTTTTTGACCTGTGACCTCAATACCCTTAACCTTTCTCAAAGTAATTGGGACGTTTCTATTAATATGGCAAGTCTATGTGTTACAAGACGACCCGTCAGGAACACCGGATTGAATCCATCGACGAGCGAATGGAAAGTTCCAGAGAATTCAACTTCAACGCGGCCTTTCTAGAATTGTCTAGAAGTGAGAACTGTTTACACGGCCTGACGACACTTCTAAGAAATATTGACATTGTTTGTTTACTACCGTGCATACAAGGAACGTTCTCGTAATTGCTCGACTGTGTGCTCTGGAGGTTTCTATTAAGGAACGTTCTCGTAATTGCTGGACTAGAAGTTTCTGTTAAATTCTGGAGAGTTCTCGATTGAAAGCCTAGCGTATAAAAGGCAGTTCAGCCACTGTTAAGGGGAGAGATATCAACGAGACCAGACTGTCACACTGCTGAGATATCATAAGCCAGCCACTGACACTGAACACTTGTGATAAATTGCCTTACGCCGTTTCTGCGCTGTGTATTGAGATTGTTATCATCCATCATCGCCTAGCCTTGTCGTTATTTGCTCGTGGAACCAGTTCCTACGCTACAGCACGCTGCAGGTCTACTACTGTACCATCGTCAACGTGCATGCACTACCAGCCCTTGGACCAGACCAGAATATTATTAAGTAAAGGATTGCGAGTAAATCTAATTAATTATTGTAAATTTAAGTAAGATAAGGAGATTGTAAATAATCATTAAGTTGTTGAATTTTAATCTCGTTCTTCTGTGATCTTTCGCTGTTATTGGTTTGACTTGCAACCACAAGCCGTAACAGAATTGGTGGCCTAACATCCGGGAACGAAAAGTACTAGAAAATTCGAGAAATTCTGTTGTAAATCGTTAGCAACTGTGTTTGTCCAGACTTGTTAGTTGTTTGTTGAACGCTTGATACAATTTCAAAATGCCATTCAACTTAGATAAAGTCGTGGCTAGTCCCTCAGTCAAGGAACTAGATTCATTAAAGAAGTCTGAGATTGTAAAGGTCGCAAAACATTATGGCATTGAATTTCAGCCTTTAATGCGGAAGGACGAGATTAAAAGATATGTTCTAGAATATCTTGTGGATGAAAGTATCCTACCTAGTACAGTATTGGAAACAGCTATCACTGTGCCAACTGACAACACATTTGAATTGAAAAGGCTTGAAATGGAAATGAATAAGGAGATTAGATTAAAAGAAATGGAAAGAGAAAGGGAAAGAGAGGAAAGAGAAAGGGAAAGAGAGGAAAGAGAAAGGGAAAGAGAGGAAAGAGAAAGGGAAAGAGAAAGGGAAAGAGAGGAAAGAGAAATGCAAAAGGAAAAAGAGGAAAGAGAAATGCAAATGCAAAAGGAAAAAGAAGAAAGAGAAATGCAAATGCAGAGGGAAAAGGAGGCAAGAGAACATGAAGTTAGGTTGAAGCAACTAGAGTTAAGGGTCATAAAAGGCTTAGACCCTAAAATAGGCTTGGATACTGGGGGATTCGATGTTTCTAAGCACGTAAAATTTGTCCCCAAATTTCAGGAGGATAATGTGGAGAAATTCTTTAACCATTTCGAAAAGCAGGGTGAGCAACTAAAGTGGCCAAGAGATAAATGGTCCATACTCATCCAGAGTAATTTCACAGGCAAGGCTCAAGAAGTGTATTCCGCTCTGTCAATAGAGGACAGCATGGATTATGATAAGGTTAAAAAGGCCATATTACAAGCCTATGAACTGGTGCCTGAAGCTTATTGCCAAAAATTTAGAAAGTATCGTAAGGCGGATACACAAACATACGTAGAGTTTGCTTATCAAAAAGAAAGGCATTTCGATAGATGGTGTGCTTCCAAAAAGGTCTCCACATTTGACGCCTTAAGACAACTGATGCTGGTCGAGGAATTCAAACGGTGTGTGAATGATGACATTAAGACTCACCTTGAGGAAAATAAGGCTGACAAGTTGAAGGAAGTGGCAAATTTGGCTGATCAGTATGCACTTACCCATAAGTTTGGTAAAGTGGGTCAGACTCAAAACAAGGGTCAGTTTAGTAGGCCAAATAAGAAATATGGCAATAGAAGTGGCACAACAAGTAACAGTGGATCTCAGTCTGGTTCTATCTCTCCAACAAATTCTGGTAAAAAACAACCAGATTCAAGTCGTCAAAAGAACGACCAGGTCAGCTCAAACAAAGCTGCCTTTAAAGACATAATTTGTGGTTTCTGTCACAAAAAGGGCCACACAATGGCAAATTGCTTCACACTGGCAAAATTAAAGGAGACTGAAACAGCTCCAAATGCCTTAGCCAATGTAGAGAACTCTTCTGAGGTAGTCGTGACTTTACGGCCTAATTCTAACGACCAAATTAAGGAAGAATACCTTCCATTCGTGTCTGAGGGGTTTATTTCCCTAGATGGGAATTCAGCTCATCCACCCGTCAAAATTAAAATTTTGCGTGAAACAGGCGCAACTCAGTCGTTGCTTCTTGATGGAGTTTTGCCATTATCGGACTCTACTTCCACAGGGGCAAATGTACTAATTCAGGGGGTTGAGTGTGGATTTATTTCTGTCCCTCTCCACAAAATTAATTTAAAGTCAGATTTAGTTTCTGGGTCGGTCATAGTAGGGTCAGACCTACTCTACCTGTAAAGGGGGTATCTCTGTTGCTAGGCAATGACCTAGCTGGTGGAAAGGTAGTAGCCAATGCAATTTTGACAGATAAACCATGTGATTATAACAACACAGAGCAATTAGAAAAGGAATTTCCAAATTTATTCCCTGCCTGTGCTGTCACTAGAGCTATGTCACAAAAGCTCGCCATGGATGATAATCTTAAACATCCACCCTCCAAAAGTGAGGATTAAGTTCCCAAAAGTGGAACAAGTAGGGAATCATGTACGGATGATAATCTTAAACATCCACTCTCTAAAAATGAGGGTATGATATCTGAAAATAAGGATGATAAACTTAATCATCCGCCCTCTAAAATTGAGGAATTAGTTCCTAAAAATGGAACAACTCTCCCAAAAGAGGATTCAGAGTCTGGAAAGGATTCTAGTAAAAATATTCATGAAAGTGAAGATTCTTGGTATGATCTCAGCCAATCTTTTATGACTAATCTTAATGATAGTCAGGATTGTGAGTCTCCTGGTCCCACACATAGTGAGGGGGTAGAACAGGAAAAATAAAAAATGTCTGACACACTCCACAGAGACCAGTTGTCAGTCCAACAACAGCATGATGAAGAGCTTTAGCCATTAATAGCTAGTGCACTCACTGAGGATGAATCGAAAGATGTCCCAGTCTGTTTTTATTTTAAAAACAATATTTTGATGCGTAAATGGCGACCACCTGATGCACCATTAGATGAAGAGTGGAGAATTTACCATCAAATTGTGGTACCTAAGACTTATAGAAGGGAAATACTGAGTATTGCTCATGAAATGCCATTTGCAGGGCACCTAGGTTAGTTAGTTAGTTAGATAAAATTTAACGACACACCAACACAAATGTGTTACATAGTGTCAAGCAAAGTTTAAATACAGTGCAAGTCCTTCCCTTTAGTCGCCTCTTACGACAGGCCGGAAATACCGTGGGCATATTCTACAACCCCCAGCCCACAGGGGGGCTGCAGGGCACCTAGGAGTCAATAAGACTAACCACAGAATTCTAAATCACTTTTATTGGCCAAAACTTAAAAGTGATGTGGCCAAATTTTGTAAGACCTGTCACTCATGTCAAATGGTTGGGAAGCCGAATCAGAATATTCCGGCTGCACCCTTAAAGCCAATTCCTGCTTTTGAAGAGCGGTTTAGTAGAGTCATCATTGATTGTGTAGGTTCCCTACCTAAGAGTAGGGCAGGGCATCAGTATATATTAACCATCATGTGTGCTTCTACAAGGTTTCCAGAGGCAATACCTCTGAGAAATATTAAGGCTCGGACAGTCTTACAAGCTTTACTTAAATTTTTCACATTGTTTGGGTTGCCGAAAGAGATCCAGTCAGATCAAGGGTCTAATTTCATGTCTACTGTATTCCAACAGGTGTTGTATGAGTTAGACATAGACCAAATTAAGTCTTCGGCTTATCATCCTGAAAGCCAAGGGGCTTTAGAAAGGTTTCACCAAACATTGAAGAATATGCTAAAGACATATTGTCATGATAATGAGAGAGATTGTGATGAAGGCGTTCCATTTGTAATGTTTGCTGCCAGGGAGTCTATACAAGAGGCACTTGGGTTCAGTCCATTTGAACTTGTCTCTGGACACACAGTTCGTGGACCATTGAAATTGTTAAAGGAGAAGTGGTTATCATCAGATCCAGGTGAAGACATACATCTACTTGATTATGTATCCCGCTTTAAAGATCGTCTTCATGGAGCATGTGAACTTGCTCAGGAAAATCTGAGGCACTCTCAGAAGAAAATGAAAGCGTGGTACGACAAGACCACTGTGAAAAGAGAGTTTAAGCCTGGTGATAAGGTGCTAGTGTTTTTGCCTGTTTCTGGTCAGCCACTTCAAGTTCGCTTTCAAGGACCTTATGTCATTGAGAGAAAGGTTAGTGACGCAGACTACGTCATTCTGACACCTGACAAGCGTAAATCTAAAAGAGTACGTCATATTAATATGATGAAGAGATATTATGAAAGAGAAGAGTGACATTTCTAAGGATGAAAGTGTACATGATGTAAATAGTAACACTAATGATACAGGTGATCAAGTGTGTGTTATCAATGCTGATCATGAACTCAGTAATGATGAGATCAAGGCTAATAATGTTCCTGACATGTGTATTAAGTTACAAAATTGTGATGTGTTGAAAAATCTCGACCAGAAATTAAGTCATCTGGATCACAAAGAAAAGTCAGAAATGAAACCATTAATCCATGAATATGCATGCTTGTTCTCAGATGATCCTTTCATTGAACATGATGTTGATGTGGGAGATGCTACACCAATCAAGCAACATCCTTACCAAGTTAACCCTCGAAAACGACAACATCTCAAGGATGAGGTTCGGTACATCTTAGACCATGACATTATAGAACCGAGTAATAGTGAATGGTCTTCCCCTTGTATATTGGTCCCCAAGCCAGACGGTGGGTACAGATTTTGTACTGATTACCGAAAGGTGAATGCGGTCACAAAAACGGATTCCTATCCGATACCCCTTATCGATGATTGCATTGATAGAATTGGGAAAGCTAAGTATGTATCAAAGTTTGACTTACTAAAGGGGTACTGGGAGATACCACTCACTGAGAGGGCTCGGAAAATCTCGGCATTTGTGACGCCAGATGGGTTATTTCAGTATAAGGTTATGCCGTTTGGTATGAAAAATTCACCGATGACCTTTCAACGCTTAGTAAATAACCTTACGTCAGACTTAGAAAAATGTGAAGTATATGTTGATGACCTTATTGTGTACAGCAACTCATGGGATGAACATGTACAACATGTTAAGGCATTATTTGACAAGCTTGCCAAAGCTAATTTGACTGTCAATTTGGTCAAAAGTGAGATTGTTTGTGCCCATGTGGTGTACTTAGGGCATGTGGTTGGTCAGGGCAAAGTTAGACCAATTAAGGCCAAAGTTGAGGGCATTGACAAATTCCCTGCCCCAACTAATAAAAGGCAGCTCATGCGCTTCCTAGGCATGGCTGGTTACTACGGACGTTTCTGTCCGAATTTCTCTGAAATTGCTGCATCACTGACAAAATTGTTAAAGAAAAATGAAAAGTTTGATTGGACAGATAATTGCCAAGCAACATTTGAATTATTGAAAAAGGCACTAATGAGTTCACCAGTGTTGATTGCCCCAGATTTTGAGAAGCAATTTAAGTTGGCAGTAGATGCCAGTGACAATGGCATAGGAGCAGTTTTGCTTCAAGCTGATAAGCATGGTGTTGATCACCCTGTTTGTTATTATTCGAAGAAATTTGACAAACACCAGAAAAATTATTCAACAATTGAAAAAGAGACATTAGCTTTGATACTTGGTCTTCAACACTTTGATGTTTATTTGGGAACTACTAGTTTCCCTATCACTGTATACACTGATCATAACCCTTTGACATTTTTATCTAAGATGAAGAACAAAAATCAAAGATTGATGAGGTGGAGTTTATTTCTGCAATCATATAATGTAGATATTAAGCACATTAAAGGGAAAGACAATGTTGTACCAGACTCTTTGTCAAGAATTTGATTTTATGCAGTAGGTTGAAACTCTCACTATAAGTTTTGAAATTTTGTGTTAACTACAGCACAATGTGTATTGATGATGTTACTGTATTCATGTATCATCACCCTGCAAGACAAGTTGTATGTTATGATTATACCTTCCATTGAATTTTGGACTACATACTGTACATACTGTAGTTATTACTGTAAAGTTGTACATTGTAAATATTGTAACTTAAGTTTTGTCCAAGACGTCCAAAACTTTTTCAAGGGGGGGGGGGTGTTACAAGACGACCCGTCAGGAACACCGGATTGAATCCATCGACGAGCGAATGGAAAGTTCCAGAGAATTCAACTTCAACACGGCATTTCTAGAATTGTCTAGAAGTGAGAACTGTTCACACGGCCTGACGACACTTCTAAGAAATATTGACATCGTTTGTTTACTACCGTGCATACAAGGAACGTTCTCGTAATTGCTCGACTGTGTGCTCTGGAAGTTTCTATTAAGGAACGTTCTCGTAATTGCTGGACTGTATGCACTAGAAGTTTCTGTTAAATTCTGGAGAGTTCTCGATTGAAAGCCTAGCGTATAAAAGGCAGTTCAGCCACTGTTAAGGGGAGAGATATCAACGAGACCAGACTGTCACACTGCTGAAATATCATAAGCCAGCCACTGACACTGAACACTTGTGATAAATTGCCTTACGCCGTCTCTACGCTGTGTATTGAGATTGTTATCATCCATCATCGCCTAGCCTTGTCTTTATTCCCTAGTGGAACCAGTTCCTACGCTACAGCACGCTGCAGGTCTACTACGGTACCATCGTCAACGTGCATGCACTACCAGCCCTTGGACCAGATCAGAATAATATTAAGTAAAGGATTGTGAGTAAATCTAATTAATTATTGTAAATTTAAGTAAGATAAGGAGATTGTAAATAATCATTAAGTTGTTGAATTTTAATCTCGTTCTTCTGTGATCTTTCGCTGTTATTGGTTTGACTTGCAACCACAAGCCGTAACATATGTAAGTAATATGAAATGTATCCACTATATTTGTCTTGAGATATCGTGTTTACAAGCTAAGCGTCACAATAAACTTGAAACCTTAACGCAGTTGATAAGCCTTCACTCTTACAAAGCAAGACCTTTAAAGGGAGAATGCAGTTACCCCAATAAAAAATTGTATAGTAGACTATCCTTTTTCCTGAATGGCTCTTGAGAATCATGTGACAGTATTTTTCTCACTCAATTGTGAAATTTACAAGGAGCACCTGCTTGGTTTACCTTAAATATGCAATATTTATGTCCTAAAATATTATGAAAGATATTTGGAAGAGAAAAAGGAAGAAATTTGTGACATTTAGCTATTGTTTCAAAATAAGTTTGGGGCGACTGCTCTTGCCCTTTAAGTTTTGGCAGTACTACACAACTGAAATGCAATGTATTTTTCCATCTTTTTATACTTCTTGAAAGTTTCCAGTCAGACGTATGTCATTGTCTTACAATCCCATCTTCTAGTAGCCATTTTCAGTAATTCACTACATCCACCGAATGTCACATTTCCTCTTTGTCACCTTGTTATTTGCCGATTTTTCTCCATGTTTCCGCTTTAAATGCAATTTTTTGTAACAGAATCGTGAAACCTTACACCCTTTTATTCATTCAAAGTTGTTAGGTATTATGTCAGTGCAAAGGGGAGAACCCTCTGGCATTCAGTCTATCGTTCAAGAATGACGCACCTTTATAGGACAGTTCGCGTAGATGTTTCATCAAAACAAACATGTTTCACCTCCTAAACAGATCGTTTAACAGGAAGGGTCAAGTTACTTAATGATGCATTCACATACAGTTGGTGGTTAACTGAGTTACTGTACTGAGAACGTCGCTCCCCACTGAAGGTCATAACATTACTGTAAGCAAAACATTAAATTTATTCTGTATTATAGACAAACGGAGCGAATCAGCCCCGGCAAAATCTTTATAGATGCTTGGAAGAGATCACTTTACAGTCAAACTATGCATTGTGTTTATTTTTCTCTCAGGTAGACGTCTGTTATAGCAAGCAAGTATACTGTCTACAGTTAGAGGAATTGATTGTAATATCCTTCTATGGATACTTTGAATAATGTGTAGTCAGCATTACGGAGCAGTCTGGTACTTCATAACATAAAGTAATTATCACTTCGTTGACTTCAAATGATCTGATCTTTAAGATGCTAGCTGGCGTTTTGTGTTTTCCATAATTTAAAAACTGTTTCTAACTAAACTGGTTTCCCTGTTTAGTGTCGCCAGTATCCATTTGTAGTTGACAGAAACTTCGCACAGCATGGCCTTCTATGTCCATTTAGATAGATTTTTATTTCTGGTTTACGTGTATGTTCTTTACTTTGAAAGTTGTTCTGCTCAAACGGTAAGTTTTATTCAACACTATTTGTATCAATATCTGTAGAAAATTTGTTTCTTGCCCTTTTTTTCATTTTCCTGCAATTGCCTGCCTTTTTCACTTAGCGTTTTACCCTAAGTTTGTAAGTCGGCGCTTTGATGACACAATACAGATGGCGGCGCTTTAGACAGATTCTGTAAAATTATTCCGTTAAAGAAGTTTTCATAACCCTCGACGTCTGAAAGCAATCTCTAACGGATTGATACAAAAGCGGTTTACTTTAAATAATGAGTATTTTTAAGAGAAGGTAGCTGTTTGGAAAGGTTCTAATGCACTATAAAGACTAGTAGCATAATTACTTCCTAGTTATAACCTATAAACCATTTGTTTGCCGGGATTACCTTAATCTTATCTGGCCGTTTGTCTATAACTACAGAATAAATGTTATTGATAACTTGGTTTACCAGTACAGATAGTAGTGATCACTTCTCGATTGTTGTGTTGCGGATCGGTTTCTCGGCAGTAGACAAGTCGTGTGAAAACTTCATTGTTTATACTCCATCCAATACTGTGTGTGAATGGGGGCGAAACATGTTTAAGTCATCATTTGAGTGGTTGCGTTTTAGATTGTAACTACTGGGTAGATTCGTGTCATTATATGACATAAACCGTTTTCAGCATGTTATCTTTAGAGACTTAGCGTCTGGGGCTACCTTTAGTATACACATTTGTCTGCATGGTAAAGAGTCGAAATTTGGTCTACCCTAAATAATGAAACACTACGGACAAGATGCAAAAAACTAAACATTAATATTATTGGACAAGGCCTTTATCATATTTTCAAGATTGCTGTAGACACCCCTCTTTTAATTATCTGGTGATATCTCTACTCTTAAAAGAGAAATCAGACTTGATTAACAGCCATGAGAGATGCATCTTTATTAGAAAACCCAAGCAACCTTAAAAATATTCTGTGCCTATACAACTAACAAAGGACGACCGACGGCTATTCTTGTTGCATCCAGGTGTGTTAAACACACAATTTATGCTAATTGGTTGGACTAGATGGGACGTGGGGTGGGTGGGAGGGTTTTATGGCTTGGTGTTGGGGGCATATTGGCCAGTGGCATGATAAGAGAGTTTCTGGACCTGGATGTGGCTTCTTCGTTGTAGTCCGTGCACCGATGTGTTGATGAAATCCAACCAGTCTAGCTGGCCCCTGGATTGTAATGATTAGAAGATTAGAAAAAACTATAAATCTATCATTGTAATAAGACTGTTGAACAGGTACTAAGTGACAAGTGTCGATAGACGAAAAACCGGCCTGCGTCAATTTGTTTGACGATAACAATCTGGTCTGCTATCGGAACGATAACCTTGCCCCTATTATAAGGTGCTTTCATGGCCTTGAATACTTGATAGACACTGGGGAATGCCAGAGGGGTTTTCCTCCATCTCTTCACCGACCGTAATAATTAACACAGTTTCGAGAATGTGTAATATAAAGGACTCGATCCATACCAAATAGGCAGGTGGTAACAGGGGTTTCTCAATCGCATACTGGTAACTCAAATAAATCTTGCATGCAAAAGGGAAAACAGGACGAAAAATCGACAACATATCAAGGTCGATAAAGAGGAAATGTGGGATCATTCGGTTGGATGTACTGTTGATATTACTGAAAATGGCAACACGTGAGCAATGCGGTGTGATTGGTAAGACAAATGAAATAAGGTGCTGATCTAGATCAACCTTTCAGACAATTTCATTTGATCATAAAATATATAGATGCGAAATCGAAAATACATTGGCATATCAGAATTGTGTTGTGTGTAATGCATGCCAACACATACTTTAGCAATGACCTTCCGCTTTCACGTCAACGGCGTGTGAAGCTTTATCAAACCGCGTTTAAGGTTTTAGCATAGTTTATTGTGGTACGGTCTTCAGCACTTGTAAAACATACGCATTATCTCTCAAGACAAACGTATAGTGGTTGGTATTAACATCTTCATCTATATACAATACATGGCCATATATGGATAGAAACTTCCATATAATATCTTTGAGAAAGGTTCCCTAAGCGGTAGTGAGGGTTATGCAGGTCAAAAACCTATGACGAAACAACAATTTAACTCAACGATCAGTCTTTGTACGATACTTCATTCACGTACTTGGTACACCAATATTAAGTCAATATTAAACTAGGCGTAAGAAAAAAGAAAGGCAGAGAGACTGGCGGGGAAAAACACTCACTTTGTTCCAGATCACAAAATGAAGATAGAGGGTGTACCTTACTTTATATTATATCTGGGCCTGCAGACAAAGCAGCTATGCCATGAATTCCTCGTTTTCACTTCACCAATTATGCTCTCTGTATTTAATTTATAAAGGGCATTCGTTATTGAAAACAATTTTTAGCTCTTCGCGTGCTACGCTACATTGTGTTTCAATATCTCTTCTATGTAAGAAGGGGGCAAGTTAAGGGTCGAGTTTAAACGCTGGACTCTACACCACCTTTGATGAAAAAATAACATAATATAGTGTTGTCGTTTCTTTTAGGCGAGAGCAGATCCCTTTCCGACATAGGTTTATGCTGTTGACTTTTTTGTTTTTTTTTTTTTGGTTGGGTTCAACTCGGATTCTCTGACATCATTTATTTAGCAATCATTATCGCTATGAAACTGAAAATCTTTTACAACTACCCATAAGGTTAGTTTGCGGCGGCATTGAGATAGCACTCGACGCAGTTTGTTAGGGCGCTATGTGTTGTTGTGCCCTCGGTAAGTAAGCAAATCCCATTCTTCTCGGCGCTTATAGACCACTATCTCTATATGCAATTGTTTATCAGGATACTTGACATTTTCATTATAATACGGTTTGAAATCACCAGTTTTGACAATTTGTTTTGTTTTTTTTTTCTAGTGGTGACCCTTACGATGGAAGGGATTGGTGGGAATAGGGGACTTCTTGTGGTGTGTCCTTGTCGTTGGATTTTGTTCCACCGTTGATTAGCAAGCTGCTAGTTTTTTGCGTCACACGGTGATTAATATTTTGTTGAAAGCCAGTACCGCGAATTCAGGTCTAGTGTATGATGATGGTTTGTAACGTACCAGCTAGTTTGCCTACACCATTTGGTTCTTTTTTTTGTAGTTTTTTTGGTCTTTTTTCACAACATTCGAGACGAACCACGGCACCTTTTTTCACAGTTGTGGATCACTGTGGTCTTTGTGTTCCTCCTCCTACTATCATAGTTGCCTCACTAGACATGAGTCAGCACTACAATGCACAAAAGACATGCAGCGTTCCATTTTTTTAATATGTCTCTGCGCATCAGTCCGACCCGACCTGGTTTACCTGTTTGGTTTGGGTCTTCTCTATTGAGTAAGCATTTATTCTCCTGTCTTAATACGTAAAACAAGTCCATGTGTTGACCGCGCGTTTGCACGCGTCGTAAGAGTTTTGCTTTTCTGTTATTTATTTATCTTTTCTGGGGGGGGTAGGTAACCAATTCAAGAAGTTTACTTCCTCCAACCAGTCACCGAGAAATTCTTATTCTACATTGTTTTTAATGATCCTTTTTTTGATGATCTGTGAATATTTTCCAACTATGCCTCAATTTTGAATTATTGTATCTTGTTTGTACGTTGTCCACTGGTCTACCATTAATCGACAAAGAATCAAATTTATTACCACACAGTGATGACGGGTTCTTCTTGTTGAGTCACCAAACGATTTCAGTTTTGTCAACGATGTGTTGATAGTGTATTAATTCTTGTTCTGTGCCTTTCTACTAGTCTGTCAGACTATAGTGTTTTATAAAAATACAAAAGCCCCGGAGTCACTATCCTGATGCGGAAACAGTGTTGTCGCTGACCGTGTGTGAAAAAACTATGCGCCTGGCCGACCCCATGACATAAAATCTAGTGTGTCTCATTGTTTCCATTATCCCCTTAAACGCATGTTTTCGTCCTTTTTCTTTCACGAAAAGATGGTGCTTCTCCTGGCCCACTACAAAATGCATTAACTCTCGTTTGCAAGTGATTATGCAATTATGATGTAGATAACATTTATTAACTAGACGCCGACATAGTTATGTACAATATGTTGCACCTGAAGTTCCTTTCTCCACACAATTCTAAAGAACTTAATTTTCAAACACGGAGATATGTCTATCACAACCCCGCCGTCAGAAATTCCCTACCTACAGGGAGATCGATCCCAATTTCATAAGTAGTCTTTCACAGAAAAGCCACACCTGGTCAACCCTCCCCACCCAACCAGGACTATTCGTCTTAGTAGACGAAAGCGTCCAATCGACATATCTCTTTTGGAAGATAGTTGATGATCAAATGTCCACAACACAGCGAGCCATATTTAAACATGAAAACGGAACGTTAAGCGTGCCATTTTGGCACGAAAATCTGCAAATTATTTGCGCGCGAAGAAATATACATTTTGCGCAATACCGCCTACGCACTCAGACTCAGTGTGGCACCCCTTTTCGGTATCTGTACATGATAGTATTTTACAAAATCTCGTGTCCTAAGATAGTTTGTAAGTGTATGCTATATATTAAGCATCTTCAACTCACTATGGCCTTATGGCAATTTCAAATTTTCGAGCTTTTTACCTTAATGACAGTTTTTAATATCTGTATGATTCGATTATTTGGTTGATTTTTGTTTAGAGTAGCAGAGATGATATCTTTGCTATGTACACCTCTATGCATTTCGTGCCGAGATTTCAATCTTTTATGCCTATTCTCCAAAGAGTACAATTAAAATCTACTTCTTAAGTACAACATGCAAACGCTGTACTACTGGAATTTACTCCCCGCTATTTAATGATGACACTGTGCAAAGAGAGCAACGTTGAAGGAGAATTTGATTAAAAGGGTTACAGCCTATGAGGGCTACTTAACACTTTTTCCATGTCCTTGTTCACGAAGCTCGTCCTTACCCTATATGTCTCGTGAAAATTTATGTTCGTTCTGCAAAACACATTTACATTTAGTACCATAAGACATTTTGCACTTGCCGAGTTCATAGCACCTTGTCCTACTAAGCAGGGAGGTGTTCCCTGTACTAAGTAAATGTAGCGTGTGAAGGAACTAAAGAAAGCAAAAATTAGAGGATTCAATTGCGTAAAACGTTAAAATCCTTTTTTTTTGTAATTCCGGCTATGAAGGACGGTTGTTATAAAGACGCTAATCAAAAAACAATTGAGATGGGGAAACCGTAGATGGACTTATCAGATGAAAAGATCCACCTTACTCTGACCCGGCCATTAATCGAGACCGGTGATCAACTCGTCCACAACACCTGGTCAATAAGAAAACGTAAGTTGAGTGAGGGATCTGTGGATGTGGGAAGGTAAGGTGAATTGTCCCAAACTTTTGCATAATGCCCACGAAAACTTATCCCAAACTTTTTGACGAGTGTAGTTATTCTCCGAGATTAAGCAACTGAAGGCTGTTAAGTTTTACAACCAAGTGCAGGTTGTCAGATGTCAGCTGGCTCCCTTTTAAGATTCTTCCCTCCATTAGAAATGCAAGGGTGGGGATTTTACGCTTTTCTTCTTTAGGTTTTAACAACAATGACTTAACCTGTCGTTACCAATTTGGTCAAAATTTTATAAATATTCACATATTACATAGACGTAGGGAGATTGTCAAGATGGGGGGTGGGGGTCGTAGATTTGAAGGTCATCAATGGTGTTGTGATTACGGATCCTCAAAACAAGAGCCATCCAACCCAGTTGGCGTGTAGCCTTGTGTAGAAAATAGTGTTGTTAAAATAATGCTTCACCAACAGTGAAGAAAGAGACTCTCCTTAGGCTATATCACTGAGCTCTTCAGACATCATTGGGCCTTGTCAGTTGCATCTGAACATTCATTGAAAGCAGAATTTTTTGAATCTCAATAGTAAAACTACAGTCTATCACTTTGCAGGGGAATAACAAGGTACTGGATGTTACTGTGTAAACAACATAAATATGATACAATTATTTGGTTGAAGACTGATAGATGTTTAAGGAAAGGTGGCCCATGCGGACTGTGTGCTAATTTTTAGATCTGTGGCCTGTAGCTTATTTCAGTGTTAGTGTATGTCCAATTTTGCTATACGTAGGATAGTTTACACCTGGGGTTGGCATCCTGGGAGAGGAGCTAAAGAGAGGGATAACCCTCTCCTTTAAGAAAACTTTGTTCAGGTAAGGCCTAGGTTCACAATGATGCTAGCTTTGGCAAAACTTTGAACTTATTATATGCTATAGAAATTCTCAAATTTTAGTGTGTTTTATTTTTTGCGTTTCACTCCGGGCTGGTATCCTGGCCTAACTGCTATCTTTAATAACGTCTATTTGTCATCACTGGGTCTGAACTTAGCTGACAAATAACATTAAGGAGATAGAAATAAATTAGTAACCAAGGGGTCCCCATACTAATAGGTGCCTTTTCGTTCTGTATTCAAAGCGTCGATCCGTGAACATTATCGTCGTATAAATGCATTTGATAAGCAGTAATTAGTAGACAATGAATACCGCAATTTGATTATCTTTGCAATAGTCGTTTCAAGACTAACAGCAGGTTGGTTTCACGATAAATGGAGATGGTGAACGGAAACTAGCTCAATGATTACAGGGGTTGCAGAAGGCATTGGAACAAAAATATTATAAAAGTTGTTTAAAAGTAATAATGTGGGGGGGGGAAAAAACGTACTTAGTAATTTGTTTTTGTGTTTTTGTTGTTTTACTTTAAAACTCAATATCTCTTTATGGGGTAAAATTTTTTTGGTTCGGGGTCTTATGGGCGTGCATACTCCGTGCAGAAGTAGTGCTGAATATTTTTCCTTTTTTTTTTTTATCATAGCAATTTAATAATTATTCGAAGTGTAATGCATTTCACCGGAAGCAGTTTCTTGCAACACAAGGGACCCATAGCTCCGCATATATTTGGATAGGTACCACATTTCTTTTGCAAGAAGTGGAGGCAAGGCAAACACTGGGATACCTTAGCTATTCCTTCTCATGATTCCCTTCATCACCATTGCTTACGAGATAATTACTTGTAAGGGTAGGCTAAATTAACGCCAAAACTCACCAAAATGTTTTGACTTGTTTACACATTATTGTTGGGAATGAGTTAAATTTTTCAATAACGAAGAAAATCAAATGTTATACCAATTATTAATCTTCAGTACTGTCAGGCTATTCGTTTTTATGCCAAGAGGCTTATCCTCAAATTATTGAGAGTGTGGGGGTGGGGATGGGGATTCCCATGTATCTAACCCTCTCAGACAAGTTATTGGGGGCCGAGCCTCCCTGGTTCCCTCGATCCCTTAGTCTTTGTATTAATTTGATTTATTTCCCTTCACGCAATCATTACTGATTATGAATATATAACACTCAACTTGAGATAATATTAATACACAAAATGCATATCTTTCTATAGAGCTTGAATGGAGAATGAATCATCATTATTGTGTTTCTCATTTGACGTACAGTTCCGTCTCTTCTCGATATTTTGTTGCTTAATGGGGAAATGCAGTCACCCCAACTTGAAGTAGTGTAGTAGACTGTCCTGTTTCATGATTGGCTCTTGAGAGTCATGTGACAATATTTTTTCTCCTAAAATGCGAAAAAAATAAAAAAAAAAAATAAAAAATTTACTTGAATTAACTGATTGGTTGTTATCTCTTGGAAATATGCCAGTATTGGAGTCCTAAAATACTTATGAAAAAAATACTTTGGAGAGATAAATAAGAATAAAATTGTGTGGATTTTAGCTGTTGCACTGTCAAAGCTATTCAAAATAATTGGGGCGACTACTCTGTGGCCCTTTAACTTACTTTTTGACATTGTTTTGACCATTAGGTTTCAGAAAAAAACAAGAATGATGCCGAGCAATCCGTCTGCCGAATTGTCAGGGAAATAATGTTAATATGAAACCATTCGATGTTTCTTTTTCTATGCTACTAAAACATACCATCAAACGAGTGATGTACATTTCAATTAAACATGGCCTAAACTTTATACTGAAGCACTTGTTAAATCATATGAATGTTGAAGTAAAATATAGGTTACTGGGTAATGGGACTAATGTGTAAGCCAAAGTGAAAGAACCACACCATTCCACATTCACAGGCTCACGAAAACAGTTATCGGTCTACACTTCTTCTTTCCTTCGAATACTCATTAGGCAAAATTTGCCTTTGCTGGAATCAGTCATAGCTACCGCAGTTTTTAGGGGAAAGGTGTGGTACGTTTCCAATTAAAGTAACCCTACTTCCACTTGGTGTTTCAGTACTGTTCAATCTATCTGCTTCCATTGATGCAGAAAGCTTTGTTAAAAGCTTTTGATGACTATTTCTGATAGCAACCAGCTAGCCACCAACACTGTGGGGTTTACATTACAACAAACAACAAATCCTGCCCTGCAATAAGTACTGGTAAAAAGGATCAAATTACTTATGGTCATTGAAGGTTAGATCACCTTTCAGTTTTTTTTTTCTGAGATAAACTGCCTTCAAATTTCAACCTTAAGGGCTATTGATAAATGCTTCAATGAGCACCTAATTGGTATTGATAACAACTCTTGACAAGTTTTGGCATAGGACGACTTTGTGAAATGTGCTCATTAATTTCATTTACAGTGAATTCCACCATCCATGTCAATACTATTGTCCTTTTCCCGACAGGATAACACATGCCGTCACTCTCAACCGACATATTTATGTAGTAACTATCATTTTAACGTGTGGTCAGAGAATATGATGAACTCCCCAAAATACAGTAACTCCACCCCACATCAAAATTTAAAACAACGAACTAGAAGAGTATCCTATGTAAGCTGTTATTTTTAAAATGTGTATCTACTTCTTAATTATGTTAAGATGTCGGTTGCATGAGTGAAATGAACATTTGCGTGAGTATTTTCTATAAGGAATGAAAGTTAGGTGTCTTTGGTGACCAGTTTTTAAGGAATGGTTATCTCTGGTTCAAGGTTGGAACCTGTTACATTTCATTATGCCTATAATAAACAGCACACAACGGTTACGTCATACGGATATATCAATTCTAAGTAAAGAAGCAATATTACTCTTTCCAAAAACATTACTCCCCTGGTTAAATTCAACTGGTTGACTTTTGAGAAGCTTTTTATACATCAGTTTTGATATAAAATTTTGTGAGACGACATTAATAACTCCAAAAATAGTGTCATGTTCTGCAATTGTTATCACTTTGATGTAGCACTCCCTCTTTGGGGATAAACTGTTTTAGAGCCTTTAACTCATGTTAGTTAGAAAGTAAATGCATTTAACATTGTTTAGAGATTTTACGTATATTTTTCGAATCAAAACGTCATGTTAAGAAGCTGGTAGCAAAAATGTTAAGATAAATATATAAACTCCACACACTGCTTTTAGATTGGAGGTAAAGTGTCGCAGCTGTTTTGGGACATTGTCTATCTTACGCTTGTCCTGTTATGTAAGATATGCAAAACTTCAAACAAAGATGACTAGTAGTAAAAACATTCTTGTTTATTCTACAAACAACGCAATAATTAAAATAATGAAAATGTTATGTTACTAACATTAGTGTTGTAATAGCTAAAACTAAACTAAAATTATAAATATAAACGAGATCATTTGAACCTGAGGCTTTTGCAAAATTCTGTTCCTTACTTGTATTCCTTGACTGAAAAATTATTCTTGCTATTTAAATGTTGTCATTATAGCTTTATATGTCATTTTGTTATGTCCTTGTAACTCTGATATTTGGTTTGACCGCTATATGATAGCCCTCATCGTTTACACACAGTTCTTTAATAAATTCCTACATGAAAAACACATATTTATTACAAGAGAATACATTGCTCCTTTCAAATTGGAATACCCCGCTTAATTCTATGAAAAATTAGGAAGTGTTCCTGATATTTTATTCCATGAAATGTTATTTGTGATCTACAGGCTCCTTTTTATCCAATGTCCTGTGGGACGAAGGGCCGTTCTTTTAATAAATTCCTTCATGTGTTATTGCCCATACCTTAACTGACTAGTCGCCAGACATTGAACAACTCTTATTTTTTTACCATCCCAAAACTAAACCCACCTTGTACAAACTCGTCATAAGAAAAATCTATCACCTTATTTACACGAACAAGTTTTCTTAAAAAGGAAAGAAAAAAGAAATATATAAGACTGGCTTTTACAAAGATCAACTGTCTATGAAATGGTTATTTCAGTTTGCACTAACGCCTTAATCTTATTAGCATTATGATAAAATCATAACCCCATGATTGTTACTCAAGGTGTTAAATTGCGACAAGGAAATATCTTGTATCCCGGCCTCCAAACTTGGTTGGAGATTTAGGGTCAGAACAGTTGATGTATATTTAAGGTAGGAGTAATTTTGTATGCAAAGCGTCTACAAATTTTGTACTAGAAACGGTTGACCATGGTAAAAATTATATGATGTATGTTCAGCACAGACACATTTTCAATTTACTTACAATATATGTCTGTTACCATGGCGATTTCCGCATTAAGAATCTGAATTAAGAATCTCCCTAAAGGTAAAGAAAAGTGAACAAACTCCTTTCCATTCTTGCAGTCTGTGTATCCGTAATCACGCCTGCTAAGAAAAACAATAATTTTTGGAAATGTACTATTGAATAAAGTCAGTACATTTGAAACAATGTTGAAGAAAGCTGGATACACCAATGAAAACGCTGGTAGCGCGCAAAAGTTTTTTCAGTTAACGAAAAGGTTGTGACAGAAAACAAAGAATAAATCGTTTGTGAAGGTTGGTCGTGTACTAGAAACAGTAACTTGTGTCCCTTTCTTTCTGTATTTCTTCAATTTTTTTCTTGTATTTTAGTGCCGTTCACCCTTCTGAAGTATACACTATCTGGATCAATGGGAGGGTGGCTGATTTTTCATGAAGACCTGAAGACTATTACAATTTAAAGACGGTGAAGTTGCCTACCAAGAGGGTAACTTAAATGATTTAAACGTCAAAATTAATATGACCACGAAAATTGAAGCAACATACATTAACTGTAATCATGTGGTAAAAGTCATGTTATTGATTTTTTTTTAAATCGTGTAAGATAACTTCTCGCTTGCTCTTTACCCTGAATTTGGAACTTATGTTGTAAAAGATCATGAAATATACATGTTTAAGGAACAAGAAATGTTATGAAAGATTTGTCATATGCTTAAAGATAAGGTTTAGATGGCTTCTTACGATATGTAATTGGAAAAGTATTTTTCAACCTTCGTTTAAGATATAGAGCAGTTACTTGCTTTTCTTTATGATCCAAAGCAGTTGAGCACGCAGGGACGCAATGCGTATCCCAAAGAGCGTATATGTGCGTCTGTGTTGGGTGGGTGAGGAGGTTTATGTCAGGACCAACGACTCATTGGCTAAGACGTCTTTTCGGGGGGTGAGCACCGCACTTAGTGTACCATGCGGAAGAAGATGTTATTCGAACTCCTGTAGGGCCTGGGCCAAGGGGCCGCCTTAGGGCGTTCTAGTTGGGGTCCTAAAAGAGTGAAATGCTCATGAAGTCGGCGGTACAAAACAATGAACCAAGGCCCGCCCGGGGTGTGGTCTGCGTATTTATCCATGTGGCAGTTTGTAACAGAACGATTCAGATACGGGCTTAACTGACGACAAAACACGTATTGGCTAGTTTGCTTGCACATACGGCGATGGCCTGACCGGCTCCCGGAAAAATTGAGAAAAGAACTCCCTTCATCTTACATACCGGTTTCTAAGTACCTTATTATTATCATAGTTAAGATGTCAGTTGCAAAATAATGGCTTCGGACCTACAGAGCCCGGTCTGAATGCGGGGCCGTTTATGCAATCAGACGACTGGCACAAAAGGACATGCTTAGCTGTCCATATTCCAACAATGGAACCTTAAATAACAATGCGCTCAATAGCAGGCTGGTTTCCGAAGCACGGCACTTTTTTCCGGCTCAGCTTAAGCAGGTAGCTGTGAGAGACAATATGTACTGGAGACTAATTAAATACTTTTCAGGTACCAAAATTTGATGACAGGTCTCTTTGTTCGTATCGTTTAGCCGCTGTTGACTTTCCTTCTTAGCGGTGGTCTCCTTCTTCCGTAGCAGACCCAGTAATCCTCGAATCATACAAATGACCATTGTATCAATCGATTCCTGCTTTACTTGAAGTTTTGCCTAACTGCGTAAGGCGTCGCCGTTGTGATCAAATGTGAACTACGTTGTTCCATCGTTTTGAGATCAAAACGACTTTTCATGCCCTCTTACGTTGCACAATTTCATTGTTATTCTATTTCTTTATAAAGTAAGGAATATACCACATTGAAAACCAAAAGGGGTCTAAATTTTGATGAGGACATTTCAAACGATTGCCGGATGTTCCTGAAATAGGGGAAAACGTATGTATGTTCAAAAAGTAACATGGAGATGCACTACTCTTTTTAAATAGTGGCCACTTGGCGGCACAAAATGAAATAAATTTTACCATCCTTGACATCGTTGGCAATGTTGATCACCAATTGGGATGAGTGTAACTCTATTGCAGCTCCTTCTCAAAGGAGGCTAGCACGGACAAGAACATCGTGTCCTTCACTACCCCATAACCCCGGGTCTAAGTTTTTGAGAGCAATTGAGGAACCAGACACAGCAAAACACCTACCGTAGTTTTAAAGAAATAAGAGTTGCTTCTGCAACTCTCACACCTCCCTGGTTTAAGCAGCTGTTCCTGAAACACTTAAGTTGGACATGCATAGGCAGGAGTCTGTGTAGATTGTCTTATGTTTTTGTATCCAGTGTACTTCGCACGGTTTGCAATTGTGTATTTTTCATGCTGTTGGTTGCAGGAGGAGTCGGCAGTATCTGCATGACATCTTCCGCTTCCTCTCCCTTACCTTACCAGTAGGGAAACATTGTGTGAAAAAAGTGTGGGATGAAGAGCGCGGGAAATAAAATGCACTGTGCAATGGCAAAAAGTTGAAGTCGGTGCGACGCATCCTTTAAAACACTGTTTATGGGGGATTTGTATACCCCTTAATCCTCACCAACAGAGGAATTCTCCTCTCTACGAACACAGAATTTTAAGCTAGTAGTCAAATACCAACACTAGTATAATTATAATAAAATTATGCAAATATAGGTATAGTATATAGATCAGAGTATATAGTATATATAGATATATATATATATATATATATATTCTTCCTTTCAATAACTGGCTCAAGGTGACCCCGTAATTATAAGTCTACCCCTGATAATGAGAAAACTTCATCTATCATGGATGCTCACGAAACGCCCCCCCCTCCCCCCCAAACTGAAATGCTTTTCGGCCTTTTGGCTAAGATATGATGTGTCGTATCTATTTACCACGCATGTCAGACCCATGATGTAGAGGTCCGAGGGTCGAGGCAGTTAAGTTTGCAAGTCTGTCCCTTGGCGGAGCCCGTCAAGCTCCTTTAGGAGGATCAGCGAATGTTCCTTCAGGGAGTAAGTGTTTTGGTTTCGCACCCTGTGGCTCTTCGCCAGAGAGTCAAGAGAGACTTTTGCACACAAAAATATTACTTTAAGCCTTTTAGCGTAATGTTTTTCTTTTTTATTTTGCGCATTTGCTTTCAAACAAATTAGACGTAATACTGGATTGCCACCCTCCAGAAATGTCTATTTCATGGGAGTGGAATATAGTTGCGTTGTATATTCCCTCCCCAAATTTCATCCTTTAATGTAGGATTCCCTCCCGTGGGGATAGGAGGCCGCACAAAAGCCTACTAGGAATACCTTGTGCACATCAACAGTTTTGAATGGCATACCATAGCTTCGGCTTCGGTCGTACTCTTTGGAGATGTACTACCCATGTACCATCAACCCATTTTTGTGGGGAGGAGGTCACCCCATACTTCAGAATGGCCGTCTCAGAAGCACCTAGGATTTATAGCTAAGGAAGGAATTCTAAACGATACACCATTCAATTGAAGGGCTATCATCAGTTCGCGGATACAAAGAAATGTTGCTGAGTAATTACCTCCGACGTCACCGGAAATGTAAAAGAACAATGCCAGATGATCCAAGTGGTTGATTTTTTTTTTTTTTTTTTGGTTGACAAAGTTAACTCGATAAGTTAAAACATGCACTTGTGACTTTAAACAAGGACACGTACACAGGTTTTGACAGTCCATTAAAGCGGTGTGCAAGAGGACACAGTGGTTCAGCTTAATCTCACATTTGCTCTCTAGAATTTCTTGTACATTGAAGATGAAAACATTTAACGCGACAAATTCTTCAATTTCTTTTACTGCTCATCAACGCTTGTCCGGCCGCGGCCAGATTTTTATCTCGGTTGTATTTTGGTGTAGCACGTTGTTTACTAAGATTTCAGAAGAATGTTTTGTCTCGATTTTGCCGACCGTTTGTAGTCGCCGTTGATATTGGATTTAAGTGCGAAAACTACCTGTAGCTAAGTTTATGAACGAACATGAATAGAAAGGCACATATGATATCATGATGGACTGTTACCAAGGGATAACAGGGAAACATGGTACGCTACATGACAAGTTATCCATAGTACTTTAACAAGTATAATGCCGATCCTCCCGGTACCAACCATCCTGCCACGGTGCCCTTTTTCTCCTGCACCAGTCATCAGTTTTGGCAACCCATCGGGGGGGTTGTCACGGTCATGTGTGCTGAACTCTTCATTACCAACTTCAGACATACCATTACCTGTGAAGGTAAAAAATTCCGGCTTGTTATCATAATCTTATAAATGTAAACGCAGTGGTAATAGACGTTATAACACTGTATTTTCCCTTTCATGCCAACTTACGCACTAAGACATTATATAACATGGACGATCAGCTTTTCCTTAGGCACCTATTAATATGTCTAAATGGTGTTAATTTGTTTTGCTCATGATAGACACAATTTCCTTTGTGGATAAGCTTTTTATTGGTTATATGAACATTTTTGCTTCAACAATGGTAAGGCAACGTGAAATCAAACCGGAAAGGCACATCAGGGAATGGCACTCGTCCGAAAGGCCCGTCCCTTTTTAGCGAATGTCACTAGTACAGGCTCTGACAACACAACATAGCTGGGTACAAACTTTTCATCCAGCTCTGATTAAGCCGGTTTTAAGCAGAGTCGTTGTGATAACCTAATAAAGTGGTAACTAGATACGCTCGTTAAATTACCCAGTAAATCTCACACACATTATTTGACAAACTCTTACCAATTTCACTTATTTTTTTTTTATTACACTTGTGCTCAGTGTTGGACAATTTTTTACGAAACTTTTTTTACCTAACATTTTTAGATTGTACTACTAAGGGGCTGTTACCCTTCTCCTGAACAAAAACGTCAGTGTCAGAGCAGAAAGTCTGCATTCTGGGCAAACTTCATGTGAGGATGTTTTGCAAATATTTCAGGGTTAACATATTTCACCTCCCTTATGATATGTCTGGGCATACGGTTTAAATTCTAAATGTATTTGACAAAACATTAAATGTTTCTCTGTGAATTACGTATAAAGCAAAATAATTGGATACTTCAAATCACGTAACGCACAGAGCGTTTCCTGTAGAAATTAAAATGTGGGACAATTACTGCACTTAATGGACAACCATAAAAACAATGTATCATCCTTGTAAATGTAAATATTGTTTAACTTTATTTGTTGCATTAATCCTGTAGGAGTCCCCGACCGACTACTTAAGAGTTTGTTACAAGACGACCCGTCAGGAACACCAGATTGAATCCGTCGACGAGCGAATGGAAAGCTCCAGAGAATTCTAGAATTCTGTAGAAGGATCACTGTTTACGTAATGTGCCAATTATAGCAGCGGCCTGGCGACACTTCTAAGAAACAGTGCCATTGTTTACTACTACTGTGCATACAAGGAACATTCTCGTAATTGCTCGACTGTGTGCACTGGAAGTTTCTGTTAAATTCCAGAGATTTCTCGATTGAAAGCCTAGCGTATAAAAGGCAGTTCAACAACTGTTGTAGGAGAGAGATATCATAATACTTCATCGAGACCAGACGCCGTCATTCTGCTGTCCGTTTGTTGACCGAATCACCTGAAGCCAGCCACTGACACTGCACACTTGTGATACATTGCCTTACGCCGTTTCTACGCTGTGTATTGAGATTGTTATCATCCATCTAAGCCCCGCCTGTTATTATTCGCTCGCGGAACCAGTTCCTACGCTACAGCACGCTGCAGTTCTACTACTGTACCATTGTCGACGTGCATGCACTACCAACCCTTGGACCAGACCAGACTAATATTAAGTAAAGGATTGTGAGTAAGTCTTATTAATTATTGTAAATTTAAGTAAGATAAGGAGATCGTAAATAATAGTTAAGTTGTTGAATTTTAATCTCGTTCTTCTGTGATCTTTCGCTGTTATTGGTTTGACTTGCGACCAAGCCGTAACAAGTTGTATACACGAAGCCTGATTAACTGTATTTTTGAGAATGCCGCTGAAAAGTGACTCCCCTTAGATGGCTGCTGTCTTTTAATCAGAGTAACATTTCTTGTCTTTGTGTTCTTTTATTTACAAAACTCTTCAAAGACAAAAGTATTGGGCAGTATCATTATCTCAGCGTTTTCATCATCACATAGGTCAGGTACTTACCTCCATCCCCAGTGTAATTACCAATATCAGTCACACGATATTTGTTCGTTTCAGAGTCAATTCTAAAGCTAGTGTACTTGGCGTACTTGGTCGAATTCGACGATATCATAAAATCTACACGGAGCTCGTAAGTGCCTTGTTTCGTCAAGTAATGAATCTTGTCGTTTCCAAGCCAGAACTCATCTTGAATGTCCCCAAAGCCATTTTTATAATTTGTCCAGTTTTCATAAAATCCAGTTGCTCCTGAATCACGACGCTGTAAAACCTTGAAAATCAAAATCAATAGATTCTTTTAGCTACTTATGTGATTTTCTGTTTACCAATACTAAAATTTTTAAGAACTTGAAATGGAAAGTAAACAATAAATATTCCAAAAAAAAAAACCTTTGTTTGGAAACAGCATGTGGGGGGGGGTGGGGGGGGGGGGGGGTGGGGGGGGGGGGGGGTGGGGGGAATTGAGGTACAAAATCCCAATTTTAAAGTGGAACAGTCGGTCTATTACGCAATATAACATTATTTCTTAGTAACCTTGAAAAATTGTCCAAAAGCAGCAATTTTTCCTACCCAAATCGTCCAGAAGGCGAAGGACGGAAATGGAAGATTGAAAACGTCGTCTACAATCTTCCACAATCGTCCCACCACTTTTCACTGAATATTTAAGATCCGGAATATTGTCAAAGGTAGGAGTTTGTCCGATTTAATTTGAAAGTAAAAGAAAATTCTCATTTCGTCGGAGACGGGACAATAGTAGCAGAGGATGTTTGTAAGCATCAAACGTGGAAGACTTCAATGCTTGATAATTTTTATAGGATAGGTGAATTACTATTACAAATTATTCTTATTTTTGAAGATATTTCAAAAGTTTTATTTGATATTTGGATTTATATAATATTGCAGTTGTAGCCTATTGCGTTCATATAACGATATTTTGGAGCCTTATATCAGTGTCTTGTAAAAGGGACACACACCGTTTGCCTAGTTTAGTAGCAGGCCGTTATTTTGTCTAATAACTTTATCCCCCACTAGCCCTCAAAATTCTAAAAAGTCAACGTTTAAAAAATATAGAATAATACCTTTTAAATTTTTAAAATTTTATGTCATCTTGCTCTCCTTTATAAGCAGGACTAGGAGTAAGCTAGGGCAACGGGATTTACCGAAAGCCATTTCTGATAAGTCTAATGATAGTGCAGCTTTCTGTACAATAATATCAATACGCTTTTCATACGTAATAACTGAACTAGGTTCTATCCTTGGTTAGTTTACAATTGTTCAAATAGCACCTAAGTTCACAACCACCACTAGCCAAGGTAAGCATTGGTACACCATTCGTTGTAGCGATCGCTGTCCGGGACGCTCCATTTACTGCTGTAATGGGCCAGTGCAGACAGCGTCATGGACCCGTGAACCTCTACTAGGCCGGTCAATATTCTTTGTCGTGGACGGCGAAAAACCCTATCCTGACCTTGAAGTTAGCTCTCTTTGTCCTACCAAACTATGATAACCCAAAAATCATAAATATTTCTCCAAAGAGAACGATAACAATGTCTGTGGGCATTCTTTTTACAATGCAAGTAAAGGTCTTTGAAGGCAAAGTGAGTTTGTACCCTTCACTAGAAGTGAGTGCGAAAATGAACCTTATCGTTGTGGTGCATTAGGACCTATTCAAACAGCTTACTTCTCCCTCCAAAATTGCCACTCATTATTAAAAGTAAAGTTAGGGTACCTTTGTATCTAATCTGTTTTGAGATTACTTTTAGACCTCAATGATTATGAAAACTTGTCTAACAGAATAATTTTACAGAATATCTCTTAAGCGCCTTTACGCTGTCTTTAAAACTTATGGTGTTACTTGGGGTGAAGCAAAGGTAGGCAAACGCAGCAAAATGAAAGAAAATTGGAAGACGAAAACTCTCTACAGATATTTTATAAAATTTGCATGGAGATAAAACTTACCGTTTGTGCAGAGCAACTTCCAAAGTAAAGAACAGATACAAAAACGAGAAATGAACATCTCTCTAAATGGACATAGAAGCCCATGCTGTTCAAATCCTCTGTAAACTACAAATGAATACCTGGCAAACACTAAACAGGAAAGCAAGTTTAGCTAGAAACAGTTCTACGTTCTTAAATTATGGAAAAAAAGAAACGCCAGTTAGCATCCCAAAGATCAGATCATTTAAAGTCAACGAAGTGATCTTTAGATTATGTTATGATTTACCAGACTGCTCCGTAATGCTGACTACACATTATTAAAGTATCCGTAGACGGATATTACAATCACGTCTACTAAGTGTAGATAGTATAATAGTATGTTATATTAGACGTCTGGTTGTGACAGAAATGAACACAATGCATAGCTTGTGGTAAGGTGATCCCTGTCTGGCATCGCTAAAGACTTTGCGGTGACTGATGCATTCCTCTCGTCTATAGAAGAGAATAAATTTAATGCAATGGTTCAGTTTACTTTTTGGTTTCAGTGCTTAAGGACGTTTTTTGCACAGTAACGCAGTTTACCGCAAACGGTATGTAAACAGAGCTTTAGGTAACTTGACCCTAAATTAGTGTTGAATGTGCTGTTTACAATGCTATACATGTTTTAGTCATCATGTGGGGTGGGAGGGGAAGGTACTGTTGGATGTGATCATTGTAATTTGCAAATATGAAAGCGGTTCTCAACATGTTTCCTTTACTGATGGTTTTAGGCTCCTGGGCCACATCATCTGCTGATGGGGATCGAATTTGTATGTGCTAAAATATAAAAAAGGTACCAAAGTAAAAAACAAATATGAAAAGCTATAGCATTAAAGTTTTCTTTTAATTTATTGCTGATATGTTTTCAAAGAAACGAAACCTCACATTCAATAAACCTTTTACATTCCACATGTCATTCTTTTCTGTTCACATTTATCAAGAGCGTAAGTCACCATCTTATACACAGGTGGGTATATAAGCACTAGCACTATAATGCTAATTACGACAGAACCAACAGACCATTATTTACTTTGTTCAGGTTACACGTTACGCATGGAACTATGGTCATCTCGTTTTCTCTGGGCTCTACAAGATAGTTAAAAACTCTCCAGCTTTGGAAAGGGTTTCAGGTTCACTTGGTACGTCTGCAACGCTACGGGATTAAAGTCTGAAGCACGCCATTACAAAATCCTTGTTGTCTGCCTGTGTTGGTCTCATGATTCTTCGTGACGGAACCCCAACTAAATATTGTTTTGCAAGTTGAAACCCAACTGAAGCAGCAAGGGACATCTCTTATTTAAACCATAACCTACAACTTATTCTCTACAAAATAACAAAGGGTTAAATTACTAGGCTCGTTGACCACTGGCAGGTGATGAAACATTATTACTGAAACTTGAGAGGAGGGGCAGTGCAGTAACAATTTATGTGCAAAAGATATAATAAATTTAATCAATGAGAAAACACCTTTAAACGCTGTAGGTTTTCACCACATTGCAAGTCTGAAGTTTTGTCTATAGAAGGTATAGGCTATCAATTTAAGTAAACATTTGGCGACTGTATTTCAATTAAACTTGCATACCATTGCCTACCTTCAATATACTGGCCGTGAGATTTTGAAGGGACCTAAGAAATGTTATTTGTCCTCTGATAAACATAGAGGAAGACCTAGAAATTCCAAGTTTAATTAAGAAAGCTTTTAGTATATTAGCTGTCGATCGTAGTCTAGGCTTTGTTTACAGTTTACCTTGTTCAAAACTAGCACATTCCTGTGGTAATTTACCCTCCCTAACTTAGTTATCATTCTACATTTCTGTCCAAGATAGTTCCACTACGTTAATGCGTTCAACCCTTTCCACAAATACTTTTTATGGGCATTGTACCGTTTATATAACCGTCCTACTTAAATTCACGATTGGCTCACAAATGCAAACAGTTACATTGTCTTCTTGTTTATTTGCTTATTATTAAAATCACAGACAGAACTATCAAAACGCTGGTCCTCTTGCAAAACTTTTCCATTCAAAAAGATTCAAGTCCCTAGGTTTTCTGTGTAGGCAGGCAATATCAGGTGCATATTCAGATTTCGAGCAAGAGAGTGCACTGTAGCATAGCCTATACCATACACCAACAACTTTATTTCGAATTCATTTGGGGTATTTCATGATAAACGTTTAACAGAGTAACTTCATGGCAAAGAGTTATAGATAGAACCACATCGAAGGTAACTTAAGATTTATATCAACCCCAGAAGGACTCACGAGGCTCGATCCCTCCTCGGCTGTAATTCAGAACTTTAAAATTGTTAAAGTGCGTTAAGGGTAGGGGTATAAGTATTTCCTGGGATGTAAGGAGGCCTGCGATACGTCATTCCGGTGATGTTGGAGGAAGCCTACTTATTTTAATAACGTTTTCTTTGTCCGGGCGAACTGACCACAGCGCTTTGCTTTCATGTGTCACGATAATCGAAATTCCACCCCTAAAGAAAAATTTGGGGTACGCCCAGGGCTGTGATCCTTAAGTTTAGGTGGGATGTAACCCATCCTCCTTCCCACGAAAATTGATTTTAAGAAGTACATCTCCTAAGAATAATGGCAAACCTTAGGGTATTGTACGCCGTAAAACTGTTAGTATGCACAAGGTATGACTGGTAAACTACTTAACTGCCTCCCATTCCCACGGGTGGCGATTCTAGAGGAAAGGGATGTGCTCGTAAACTTTTGGAGAGATTGTCATGAAACCAGACCGGCAGGTGAAAACAGTTGCTTTAAATTGTTGAAGGCATTAGAAGGCGTTAGAAAATGAATTAAATATTACTAAAAGTCTGTTTATACAGCATGTCATTTCTGGTAAGCGCTTCGCGCGCATCCATGATCTATGATTTTTTTCCCATTGTCTGGGGCCGACCGATAATTATGGCGAAATGGAGATCACTGCCTGCTTCTCTTGATTTGTGTTCACCTTGGGCCGTCCGTTGAAAGTAAGAATAAAGTGGTCATAAGACTGCTGCTCAACCATGTTCGTACGCGAACTTCTCGGGAAGGACGAGGGGAGCGGTACCCCCTCTACATTTTGGATTTGCTTCCCTAGACTTTCACTTTTTCACACAGGAAGTTTTACTCCTAGTGCCCTTTATATCCCTGCTCTTCTTCACACAAATATCCACGACAATTCTTGCTGCAAGGTGCGTAAGAAGAGGCCGAAGATGAAATGAAGATACCGCCGACTTTGTCTGCAACAAGGAGCGTTTGCAACCCGTACAAAATAACTGCATACGAAAACATAAGACCATCTTCACAGGTGACTTTCCATGTGGGCCCAAGGGGAGGGGTTTGATGTCTGAATGTGGGGGAGGGCAAAGCCAAGTGAACTGTCAAACGGGGCCGAAGGCGCCGCGGGAGCGCAAAGCGCTTCTCCGCCCTAAATGGGAGGTTCAGGGACCCATCTCGGGGCCTCTGACCGGGTCCAGGGGGCACAGCCTAGGTGGGGGGTCGAAGAGGCGAAGCCCCGGGAAGTTCTGGGGTATCTAAGATGAAATTGTAGGCATTAAAATGATGCATTTTAGCTTTTACTCAAATGACATAAGATGGGCAATTGACATGTCACAAAATCACTATTTAACTTTATACAATTACATTCTCACTTCATGTGACTTACAGTCAGATGGAGTCGATAATGCTGAGGGCTTGAGGAAGTAGGCGAGAATAATTTATTTTGAGGATTCCCTGGGGCTTTGGAACGATAATTTTAAGAATAGGGTACCCAGTATGCAGAATGGATGCGCGCGAAGCACGCTGGAAAAACGCATTTTTCATACTCTTTAGTGAGTAACAGAAATGCTACGAAAGAAAAACATCCTCAAGAAGGTGGCTCTTGGCCTCTCCCGTTCGCTAAGCACCTGTCACTTATAACGGTACCGGAAATGACACTTTTCGTGCCTGAAAATTTGCATGAAAACAATCTTTAGAGAGTCAGTAAATTTACAGAGATCGATGGTGATACAAATTTTGCTTTGAAAAATTGGGGGGGGGGGGACGTCCCCTAGTCTGTGTATGGCCATGGGGGCATTAGTTTTAAATGCAGTATTTTTGTTTCATAAAAATTTTTCTTCTTTACCGAGGTGCCAGTTCTTTCTATTAAGCAGGATATGGGATCCTATATCCTGCTCTGTGGAGGTTTCTTTCATGCTTCATTTGTCGATGGTCTGGGACAAGTTCCCCTCAACTATTTTATTAGTGTGAAAAAACAGAAGTGTCGATTTTGAAGGTTATAGACAGTTAATGTGTCAGAGAAGTAAGTTTTATTTGAGGCTGCATCGTGGGAAGTTATTGCCGGTGAAGCCCTTAACACCGCGATGACCGAAGGCGTGAAGCCGGAGGCTGGGGACTGAGGGTCCTCCCCAAGAAATCTTTCTTAATTTTGAAGGCTTTTGTGTCCATTCTGGACCATTTCGTGAGAGAATCCTGCTTCCACCAGGTGTAATTTGAAATGCTAATGAAATAGATTTTATGTGATGATCGCAAGTATAAGATGAGGACGTGAACAGCGAGAGGTGTAGCGAGGGTTTTGGGAATGGTAATTTAGTCAAGCTGTACTACAGGAAATAATAACGAGGCAACTTCCACCAAAGTTTTCTTACGCACTGTAGTACAGCAGTACTAATTAGACATCTATTTGTATAAGGCTCATGCGAAGCACGTCAACTTTCTTTAACAATTTTATGGTTTTTGATATTAATATATTCCTTCATTAAACATTGCAAAATTTAATCATAATATGCTATTGAAAGTTCTTTTACAATTTTTCTAGTTTCGCTTACTTTCGCTTATTTTTGTTTAATTATTTTTTGTTTTTAAGCTATAGAAAAAAGTGGGGGAGTGCCCCCCCCCGCCTCCCCCTCCCCGTTATCCCGCCTATGCAAAGCACGTCAGATTTCTTTTTTTCGGAAATTGTGGTTCCGTATACATGGGTAGGGTTTAGGACTTTGATTGCAAGGACCATGGTGAATTTTATGATGTGCATTAGTAATTTCAGTGACCCTTATTTCAGAGCTTTAAGTCACAAGAGAAGTTTTTCGGTGCCAGAAAAATTTTTAAATTGCATTAGTCAGTTTTCTATGGAGGTGCGGGCAAAGCACACCGAGAAAAAAAATTCTTAGCAATTTAATGGTGTTTGATGTTAATATTTTCCTTCATTAAACTTGCAAAATTTAATCATAATAGGCTATTATAATTTCTCTTATAGTTTCTCCAGTCTCGCTCACTTTGCCCATTTTTGTTATAATTTTAATGTTTTAAGCTCTGGAAAAAAGTGGGGCAAGCGTCCCCGCTTGTCCCATCTCCCGTAATCCCTCCTATGGTAGACCCTATTAAAGAGTTTCAGGAAGAGCTTAAACTAGGCCCAAAAATAAACTCCCTGCACAATTCGTGAGCGTGTTTTCGGACTAGGCGCTGTTTTTCATAGAATATAGGCTAATGACCCACTGTCTATTAGAAAAAATGGTCCTGCATTCAGTTCTGTATATAGCCGAAAGCCTTGTTTTTGGCTGACGTCATTAATTTTGAACATCAGGCCGTAAAAACCAGGAATGCAGATATAGGTTCTTCTCTTGTCAGCTTTTTCCAGGAAAACTTTCAGACCCTTGTCCGTGGACACGCTTTCAACGTCTTATGTTTGGCAATCGAATGAGTCCTTATATTACAAGCCCTAGTATTTAAAATAAATCAAATTGTGTATTTTGTGGTCTCCTAAAAGCGAATCTGGTAATTACAAACTTAGAAATACCTCAGCACTCCTAAAAGCTTTGTTTTTGGTTCCCCGCCTGGGGATTTTCCCAGCCTTAAGACGGCCACTTGACCCCTCATGAGGCGTTTCGCATTCCAGAAGCGGCTTCAGCGCCGTTGATTCATTGCCCTTTGATTAAAAAACCCTCCACACACACCCACACACACGCACACACACACACACACTTTCAGTTACGGATCGTGTCTCTGAGTGCGCAGCTGCTTTTAATCATAAAAACTAACTTGCTCGAAATCTTTTACCAACTTTGAATATTTATTTCGCACTTAGAGATGATAATAAATCGCGTAAACCTTATCTTCAAACATTTGACAAACTTTTTCGAAACTTCTCTGGTTTCGCTAACAGGTGTACTTCATGCTCAGCCAAAACATGACATTCATACTCGAGGTAAGCGAGAAGTTGTCACGAATGTATAACAAATCAGTTACAATATTAATGTAATACCAATGCCACAGGGGAGTATGTGGTTTAAATTTGGATGACGACATTTAAAGTTTAAATCATTGAAGTACCCCTTGTATCTCTTCACTGCTTTATATTATAAAATTTTCCCCTTATAAAGATGAAAGATGTAATCATTTAGCATTCAAATGACCACAAATACTCTCCTCCCTGCCTTACCACCCTCCCCCAGGATGACGCTCACTCACACATGAGAAAAGGCCAGCGGGTGTGAACTATCTCTAGGCACGTCGTTTTTTGTTTCGCTTAGCTAGTGTCATGAACTATCCTCCAACAAGTGCGTGGATCCATCTCCAGAGTTGAGGGGGGACTTTTCACCATTTGCGAATCGCCTTCCTGGGGAGGAGTCTAAGGGGAGGGTGTCCCCTCCCTTTTGAAAGAATGGTAATTGGAAGGTGTCCATATGGCAAATGGTGCCATATTTGGGTGCAATTTAGCTTTTAAATGTAGTGTCAATTCGTAATCTATGTTCCTATATTATTGAAAAGTGGGGCAACTTATTGGAGATGTCCCCCTTCCAAAAAATGGGGACGCGTCCCCCGCCGCCACGATCCACGCCCATGCCCCCCCCCCCTAGAGATTTCGTCCAGGCTAAGGACCTGGAATATGGCAGAAAAGCATGGAAAGTGTTAGAAACAAAATACATCAAACGTACGTAGATTATACACAATTCAAAGGTTTTTTACTATTATGTGCAAATGTTTCGTCCCATTGGATCCACATGGAATAGGTAACATACGATGAGTAATTTTTCTGAAGAAGTCGTTCAATGAATAACTTGAATGCGGCGTCCAACGTGTTTTATGCAACTGATGACAAATGATGACTGGCCACAATTGCTGCGAAATTCCCATATGGGAATAGCCCTGTGCGGTTATGATTCTTTGATTATGCTTTTACCTTGTAAGAAAATAAGGCTCTATCAAAACCGTCTTGATATCACATGCACCGTTGAACCACGTGTACTAAGTATGTAAATTACTGCTTTAAAATGGTAATGTTGCTTTTCTTGAAATGATAAACTATGGACATACAAGACGTAAGTATTTTAACAAATGCAGATAACAGTGTAGATCTTTCTGTGAAAAAGCTTACAATTAGTACGGTAGGTAACAAGATCGACAAATATGAAACTAAGTTATACGTATATTCCTTAATTATGAAGACCTGGATGAAATGCACTAACACAGACAGGTAATTATTAGCAGCTTTAAGTGTACGAGTATTGTGCTTTAAAAAGGTATAAGAACTCCTAAACTCCGTACTTCAAAGTAAAAAAAAAATGAATGGATATCCAAAGGAAATTGATCATTATCATAAACAATACACAAGATAAGGTTATATGATATTTTGCGCGTTCATTACGTAAAAGTTACCGGCGCCTCAAAATAGTTGTGTATGAATAATTTACATTAATTTCTGAAGATTGAAAGCAGGTTTAATAACGAAATGTAAAAGAGAAAATCATTATAAAATTATCAATCTATTGAAGGTAATAAGCAACGTAACCACGTACCTTAGCATGTGTGATCAATGATTCTTTCATTGCAGAAAAGGTCTTTCTCTTTTTCTAAAAGTAGTGAGCTAAAATTTGTAAAATAAGTGTTAGTCTGGTCTTCATCCACGTATTGCAAGGAGGCGTCATCGATGTACACAAAAGATTATAGACAAACCGATTTAAATAGAGAAAACTGCCCCGTTTAAACACTTTCAATATGTACCTCTCGCCTTCCCCAAATATCATATTTGATACAAAATAAGGTATACTCAAGAAAAGGCTAATTTAAAGCCTAATGAAGGATAACTGGTTACAATAATATTTCCTGCAGAATATTATGCTACAAAGCATAAACTAGATCACACGAGTAAAATGACAAATGGTGCTGAACAATTCTCGAAATCTAGTCACTTATGTAATTAAAAACAGCGTTGCAGCTAAGGCATACCTTAGGCTTTCTGAACCTTCCTTAAAAATGAAAACCATAAGTTCATACTGTAAACCTAGTATAACGCTACATATGTGTAAAGATAAAACTAAGGCGAGTATGGATACTTTTCAAAATTGATATTTGAATTTGGTTGTTAGGCTAAATTTATAGTTGTATACAGGACTTCTTGCCCAGCCTGGTCAATCAGACACAAGGAAATGAACAATTGGCGGCAGCACAGGAATGCTATTCGAGAACTACTGGAGTTCAAGGTATATGGGGTTTGGTTCACAAATTCTGAAGCTTCCGAAATCTCTGGACTAACCAGCTAAGGATAACAGTGTCTTGGTGGTTCTAGTAAGACACTAAAATGATAACGACCTTTTCCGTATTATTCTTATAATTACTCTTATTATCTTTTCGATTGTGGACAGTTGCCTAGGTAGCTATAATAAAACCTCTTTTAATTTAGTTTAATGTCACTGATTTTTTCATTCCTCTCTCGGGCTTTCTTAGCCCAGATCGTGCCAACACGTGATTAAATTTATTACGCAAGAGCTTATGAGTTGGATGCAAAGTAATGTTTAGTTGTCATAAAATGCACGCCCTCCACACAGATCTCAAAATTATCAGGTAAACGATTTGTTGTAAAATAACTTACCTAGGACTAAGGACCGCCAATTGATCAATTTGAAATTGTAAGCTTGAGGGAATAGAATGTAGCAGCCTACAGTTGCACAGACATGTGTAATATCATATGTGACTCGAATTGTTCTACAGAATATAATAATCAAACTACTTACAATGGATGGATTCAGACCACAACGAAACAAAAAAGCTTTAGAACATGTATTCCTTTTTCCGTAGACTTCCCGATAGTCTTAGATTAATATTCTCCCTTAACGCGTGTCCCCTATGTTCCTTTTATTTATAATTTATTGCACTTACGCCTTTTGTTTTTCTTTTCTGATTTATGTATTTGGCCAACACACGCCTATCACCATATCGTATATATATATATATATATATATATATTTATATATATATATATATATATATATATATATATATATATATATATATATATATATATATATATGCCTAACTTTAACCTAGGGGAAAAAACGTGTGAAAAAAACCTACATTAGGGGAAAATGTACATACGGGAAAACATCGTGTCCCCTTAACGTTTTCACACACTTTTTACATAGAAATACGTAAACGTATGGTAATTTGCTGTCAACCACACAATCCACATACTATTACTGCAATGTCGACGAATTTACGGACACCTTTCCGTTAACACTAACGGATGGCGACCCATTGAAATAACGTTTAGTATGTCTCAAAAGAGCTTATTTACCTTAGGGGAAATATATGCTCATGTATTTTACTGTTTCATTTTCGCCTTAACGAAACCGCGGTATCATGATTTCCCCCAACGTTTTGAATTAATATATATACATATATATATATATATATATATTAATATAATATAATATATATATAAAATATATATATATATACATATATATATATATAAATATACATATATATATATATATATATATATATATATATATATATATATATATATATATATATTTTGCTAACTTGGGATTAAGGGGAAATACTGTATGGAAAACCCCCCCTAAAAAGGGAAATCGTCTAAAAGGGGAAAAAATCACACGCTTTTTATATAGAAATACGTAAACGGATGGTAACGTCCGTTTCACCACATGACCTATACGCAATTACTTCAACGTTGACCAAGTTGCGTACACGTATCTGTTAACACGTATGGATGGTGAGCAATTGAAAAAGCGTTGTTTTATATCTGGTTTCCAAAAGGGGAAATATTTTTTAATGTATTTTATTGTTTCTTTTTTCGCCTTAACGAAACCGCGATATACCGATTTCCCCGTACAGTAGGAATTAGCGTTATATATATATATAGATATGTATATATAGATATTATATATATATATATATATATATCAACTATATTTATATATATATATATATATATATATATATATATATATATATATATATATATATATATATATATATATATATATATATATATATATAATCAGTAGGTCGAAGTTAGGTAGATCGAACGTTGAATAAGTAGGTCGAAAGTTGTGTTTGGTGTTCGATCATGAAGTTGAAATCAATCCCACGTGCCAGCACGTGGGATTGATTTCAACTTCATGATCGAACACCAAACACAACTTTCGACCTATATATATATATATATATATATATTTATATATATATATATATATATATATATATATATATATATATATATATATATATATATATATAGATATATTGGGTCGAGGTTGGTAGATCGAAGTTAGAATGTGTAGGTCGAAAGGTAAAGAGTAGTACATTCGATCTTGAATTTTTATACCAATCCTAGATAGAGCATAGCCCTTATCAAAGCAGGAAAGGTTCAGAGAAAATACCAGAGAGAAAAATTGAGTCGTACCGAGGGTTTGAACCCGCCATCCTCCGCTTTCCGGGCAGAGTCTGTGACCACTGCAGCAGTTCGGCTTGTGATTCACAGAAGTGACAAACAGGCTACAAATACCTCTTGTGATTCAATTTTCTCTCCTAGTTACCATAGTAATCCCAAGCGGGATGAATAATCAGTAGGTCGAGGTTGGTAGATCGAAGTTAGAATGTGTAGGTCGAAAGGTAAATAGTAGTACATTCGATCTTGAATTTTTATACCAATCCTAGATAGAGCATAGCCCTTATCAAAGCAGGAAAGGTTCAGAGAAAATACCAGAGAGAAAAATTGAGTCGTACCGAGGGTTTGAACCCGCCATCCTCCGCTTTCCGGGCAGAGTCTGTGACCACTGCAGCAGTTCGGCTTGTTATTCACAGAAGTGACAAACAGGCTATATATATATATATATATATATATATATATATATATATATATATATATATATATATATAAATTTTCCTTCTGGCTTCTTTCATTCTTCCCTTGTTGAAAAGGCAGTGCCAGACTTAGTTTGATTTTCAATTATGATTGAATTAATTACTTAATTTTGACCTATATATATATATATGTATATATACATACATACATACATACATACATACATACATACATACACACACATGCATACACGCATACACGCATACATACATACAAACATACATACATACATACATTTGTTCACAGGTAAAGCAATTACTAAAAAATTGAAGAATTTCAGAGCGTGTGTTTTCCTTCTACCGTTCGGTAAAATGAGGACAATAGTTACACGTCAATTTTGGTGCCAGTGAATAACTTTTTTGTAACAGCCTAACTCATTCATGATGCTTTTCAACACCTCTCGGACCTGATATGTGGCTGCTTGCTTTTTTGCATCCCCAGGGGCATAGCGATAGAGTTCACGAAGCAATATTAACGTTCACAGCAATGAAGTAGGGACAATAAATTTGAGAAGCAGATGGGTTGATAGTTGGTAAGTCTTCATTAATCATCTAGCTGGGAAATTTTAAAAACCGATCTACTTAGATTTATCCAAACATTTCAGATTTGCATCTTGCATCCGGTCTGCTTAGACGTAAATATTATTGAAGTATGACTTTAAATAGCCCCTTTATAACCCCCCCCCCACACACACACACACACACGCACAACTCAAGTTACCCCTTTCCTCATTCCTATGTCCATATCACTTCTGTATTATATCCTTCTAATTACCACGTTTTAATGAACTTTACATATGTCATTTAGTCTACCAATTGTCTCGAACATCATCATATGTAGTAATGAATAGTATTCCCTGTTATTGTCTACGTCTTCTGATTCATTGATGTTATAATCTTCACAATCATCCAGGGCATCATCTCAAAGGTCCACTCCCCACTCTTCGATCTAAGAGAAAAACAACACAAATATTAGCCATGACAGGTGGTACAGATGGTAAACACTAATTACAACAGCAGGCTACAACATACCGTATATTCGTCTTGGTCACAATGTTCAACTACAATATTATTACAATATTTATTGTATCTTCAATAAAAGCATGAAGTATTTTTCTATTGTTCTGTATACACCCATAGCGCTAGAAAAACCTACAACTGTAAACGTTCCCCTGCAAACGACCTGCCGGCCCAGGTCTACAAAACTGCCCAAAATAGTCTGATCACCATAAAGAAAATGCCCTATCAAAGACATAATGTTTATAAATGTTTTTGTTTGTGGAAGAAGGGGGCTTCAAGAAAATTATTCCCCTGTTTTAACATAGATTTATTCCACTGAATTATTTATAATGACGAGCGATCTCGACTTACAGAATTGTGCTGTCATGTTGTAAATAGCTGAATGAAAACGTCATCCACATTATAGTGTTAACGCATTAGTAAGTCAAGGTATATACGAAATCCATTTTAGTGTAATTTAAGGGAGACGTCAAGAACAATCGTACTTTAATGAGATGTGATGAGCAGTGTATACATAAGTAAAACAAACTTTTTAATTTGCCATCAGTCCAAACTTCAAAGGAACGACTGTGAGGACTTGATTTCAAAGTGCAAGTGATGTTCACTAAAGGAGTAAGCATACCCAAGTTAGTTTTAATAAGTATGAATCAGAGCAGGTGGATGAAAAGAGGATTAAGGCAAGATGTACATCGGAAGTAAACACTACTTCAGTTAGAGTTTCCCTCCTCACACCACTCTGAGTTTAGCCCATGTTTATTTGAAAATATAAAATTATACACTTACTAAAGTCTCAGACTTTTTCCAACAGTAAGGGTGCGATCGTAATTTTCTCAAAAAATCACGATTAATCATACATAGGTTAACGGGAAAACAAATCCGGAATAACTATACAAATAAATTACTGTATTTTTATGAACTCCCTTCAGAGTTTCAGTGAAAAGGTACACTTATTGTGCCCATTCACTCTACAATGTAGCCTTCGATACTTTAAATTCATAATAATACGCTATAATTTTACTCAAAGATACCATAAACCTTTGCATAGAATAACCAAATAACTTAAAGAAAGGGCCCTCCCCTTGATGTCATACTACTTTAACAGTTTAATTTTTTCTTGGGGTGGCCCTTGTGGAAGAAGTCAACTTGTCAGACGTTTGAGAATTTGTAGCCGTTTGCGTGATTCAGTGCTTTGTCGCTTGTGTGGGAGTGTTCAGATCTTCTCCATTTTGACATGTACATTTCATCCAAATAGGTTGCTTAGCCTAAAAATGAGTTCCCCGACAAATAGAAGCAACTTGAAAGTTTTAAATATACGGTATGCTAAAATAATTATTCAGCTCCCTGATTACCATTTAACCATTTTAACTTTTGAGGGGTGCAATTGCTACAAAATGGAGCGACTAGTGAAAATCTGATTGCAATAGGGATGTTATAGCTGCAAGAAACGATAGACCAATCACGACAGTAACGGTAAGAGAGAAAAACCTGTATTGTTTTGTATTTCAAAAGCCGTTGTTCACAGAAAGTGGTGAAGGGTAATTATGCAAATACTGTATTTGCAGTGTACCTCGTTCAAGTTTACAATATCTTCTACAAACAACTGGTATCTCAGTGTATCTACGTAGCATATCAATCTCTGATCCTACAGCAATTTGACCTTCTCTGTGTCTCTCGTCTGTTCCTTTAGTTTCCTTGAATGTATACGAATCCTTCTAAGGCATGTTCTTTTCGTTTTGATTTATTTGTTATTCACTTTTGCTGGGTTTCAAAGGTCATATTAGGTCAGCAGAGGTCAAAATGTGAAAACGTGGTAAAAATGATACAGTCAAGAGGTATTACTTTGAGGGATGAACCCCAGTGCAACAAATCACCCCCTTTCAGTAAGGAATCATTAAGCCTATGGTCTCTCTGGTTAATCATATATATTATACACTTCTTAATTTGCAACCGCAGACAGAGTGTGCTGTCAAAGAGCAAGTTCTTGTAAACCTCATTCTCCACATATTCCTGCTAAATAATTTTTCTTTTTACCTGACAAATTTTATCGAACTTGTGATAGCCAAGTTTGACGAAATGCATTTAAAAAACTATTTTTTCTCCTGCTTGTTAGAACGTTTATAATCATATGTCATAAACTTACCACTCGCCAATAATCCCAGCCTGTCATTTTTGCACCTTTTTCATCCTGCAATAAAATAACAATATATGCATTATGCATGTGTATCATAGGGCATAAAATGTTATTTGCATCAGATGCGTGTTCGGCTGCAATGATCGCATATCAATTTGCTACTCAAGACTCAGGGCATAAAGCACAATATGATACATCAATGTTATTACGCGTCAATTTGCCGTACTTTGAGTGATGCATTACCCGACTTAATCAAACACTTGATAGCGTAATGATCAGACCGTGAAATGACGGTAATTCCTCACTGTTCATCACGATTCATCGTTATAATAGCATAAGTACGTTTTATCATGTCTTCTTTACAGGGGTGACACCAGGTGGGTGGCAGGGGACGTCACCCCTTCCTCTTGTTAAAGTTTACAATTCCGCCGGGGAGCATAATAGTATAACAATACATCTAATGTTAGACTGCAACTAGTAGACCAGCTGATCTACTTGATTTTGCTTTCAGGAAAAGCAGATTCTTCCAAAAATATGCCAAAGTTTTAATATGTCTTTAATGAAACCTCTAAAGCTGATATTTACCCCAATAAATCCTACAGATTTTAAATTTTCTCAGGTAAAAACTCCACCTTATCATCAATTGAGCTGACAGTTCCCAAGTCTGCTTCAATATCATCCTTTCTCTTCAAATTTTGCTCACTAACGCCCTAAACACCCTAAACCGAAAAACGCAAGCTGCATATGTAGTACATCTAATTTCAAACGTGCTTCTACTGAAACAACACGTAGTACTACTAACTGCAAATGCATCTAATTTCACACATACTACTACTGAAAAAACACCTGGTTCTACCAGTTGCAAATGTACTGCATCTAATTTTGCACGTACTATATGTAATTTCACATGTTAAATACTATATTTGGGGAATGGCGCTACGTCGGTTCGAGTAACATAAAACTGCGAAGTTGAAGCGATGCATTCCATAACGAAAACACCTTGGCGACGGGAGGCTACTTGCCATACATACGATTAGACGGTCGATGAAGTGGGTTCCCTTACAAAAAAAGTGTGGCATGCCACATGTGAACACACGTAATCAGGTGTGGCAGAGCATATGAAAATACATAAGGAAAAAAGCGTGGTTATGCGTGGTGACACATGTGGTATTGGAACCATGGAAATACTACCTCGAGGTAGTACTTCTATGTTGGAACCAATCTGACACACGGGACCACGCTTTTCCCTGTGTGATTGTCACACCTTGAAATCTGGATCACAGTGGGGAAAGCTGTGTCATGTTAACACATGTGGCAAAGCAGGGCAAAGTGTGGCAAACAAGGCCAGTGAACGAAATTGAATATATTGCTATTGAACTCAGCACCACACTTTTCCACACATCTCCACACTATGCCTACTTTACCCCAGTTTGCCTCCTGTTACATGTGTCAAAGCGTGATTTTCGGTTTCCCACACATTGCCTCATGTTCAAACTGTGAAAATGCAGGTCAATGCATTGCACTTTGGAAAAGTGTGTCAACTGTTTATTAAATGCACACATTGCCAAGCAAAAATTCACAGAAATTTCTCGCCTCTCCACACCCCACCATAGGTTTGCACAGTTTGACACAGTATTTCACGTGTGGTATTGAAACTTTTGCCACACAATTTTTTTTGTAAGGGAATTCCGCTAACGTTTTGAGGTACTATAAGGCAGTTTTTTCTGCCTTAGGGGTGTTGCTTGCAGGGCCTTCGCTAGAGGTGGGGGCGTGTGGGGGTGTCTGACACCTCATTCACGCACCCAGTCAGCCAAATTCTACACCAGTTGGCAAAATGAAGGAATGTAGGAGAGGAAAAGAGAAAGACAGAAGAAAAGAAGAAAGGGAAAGAAAGAAAAGGAAAGAGAAAAGAAGGGAACAGAAAGAAAAGGAGAGAGGGAAAACGAAAAAGAAGGATACCCGGAGGAAAAAAAGTGCGCTAGAGAACGTGTGTGTAAGGGGGGGGGGGTTCACAATAAAAGGAAGCATATTCGTTCGGCGGAACTGCATTACAACTTGTAAGATTCTCAGATATGTCAAAATTTGTTCATTGCAGTGTGATATCGTGTAACGGTGGGACGACCAAATTTTACATCAGTGGGCAAACTGAGGAGAGATTGGGAAAGGAGAGACAAAAACAGAGAAACAAGGAGGCAAAACGAATAGAATGGCAGTCGAGTATGGTTCGAGGGGGGAATTTGAGGCACCCACTTCTATCATACTGGCGTCTAGAATTTGTTTTTTAGTCAAGTCACTGAATTCTTAGAAAAGGCCTACATGAGTCAACTGTATTGTGGGATAGCAACTCGAGCCGTAACTTGCTACAGTCCCGCTACACGTCTGTGCCTGCTAGTAGACCCTAAATCGCAGTAAAAAATTCGTGCTTTGTGCATTTTTATGCAATATTCAACGTTTGGGATTAGGGATTGCGCCTTGTGAGGGACAGGGGTAGTATCGCCGGCATAGTGACATGGAGGGGGAGAGCATGGCCCGAGCGATTTTCGTACGTTTTCGACTTTTATTTAATGGACTCAATTACATTTAAGCTATGGATTTCTCTAAGAGGTAGGGTTAGGTGTGTTTTTGCCTGACTGTCTGAGCGATGGATCTATTTTAATCCTTTTCTTTCACAAATCCTTCTAAACCTATCAAAATATCGGGCCCTCTGGGCCCTTTAACCTCCAGGTTTTTTATTACCATTCAAAGCGTATTTGTTCAAAGGTACGTTGAAGGGTTGTGTAATAATTTCTATGTAAACTTTCGGCGCACTTCAGATGCAATTACCACACTTTACACTCCATGCTACATGAACATTGGTAGGACGACAGTGCAAGACATTATTCGGATGAGAACTATTTTCCGGAACTTTAAGCTCATCCTCAGCTTAGCATCAAGACGGTCATTCCACATTAGAAGCTGTGCATTTGGATTCCCGTTCAGAATGAAACTACACTGTTTGGGATGCTCTCCTGAAGTGTCATTTGGATGTCAGTTAAAAGCATCATACAAATATCCCCCAATTTAATTACCTCAGAGCGTCCGTTCTCATGATACCCCCACTAGAGGTGTATCATGCCTAAGCCAAAATACTAGTAAAATAATTGCATGTTATTTACATGAAATCAGTTCAAAGCTTGTCAAAGTACCATTTTTCAACCAAGCCACCTTACCTAAACGGAAATTCCTCAAGGTTTCAACCACTTCAATGAGATACCAGACCCTTTCTCTACACCCATCAAAAATAACAATTTCTCAACATAAAACTAGTTCAAAACTTTTTCAAAGGTAGCCTCATTTTGTATCTAAGTCACCCTAAGCGAACAAGATTTCCCCAAAGGGGAGGGGGGCTTTCCCCTCAGACAATTGGGATGACACCTTCGCACTAAGTAAAAGAGGAATGCGCGAACCCTGGATGCAAAGCACCGTAGACACCAATATACCTACATAACACCGACTTTCTGAGATAATCTGGTATGGAATTTTAACATCGTCTCCTATGGTCCCCCCCCCCCTCCCCATAACCGAATCCTGGCGGCCACAATAGAGAGGAGGCTATTTCGAATCCCCGTAAAGGAAGAAGTTCCCAATTTTGTCGATGAACCTTAATGAATGCGATAAGCATGTTATACCCGACGGACAGTTTAATTGTTTTTGCTCTCAACTAGGGAGGATTTTCTAGAAACCCTAAAACATTTTGGCGCGCTTCACGCGTTGTGGGATCCGCCGTTACATTTCTTTAATAGTTCCATTCCATATGGCTAAGCAGTTGAGAGTATACAGTTTTCTGAAGAGAACAGAAACTAAATTCCCAAATGTGTAGTTGTTCGTAGGGTATGGTAAGCGGTGACGGCGGTTTTGACCATTATCAGCCAGGAGGGGCCCGGTACAAAGTATACTATCACCAATTTGGACCAGCCACCCTGACAATCGATGTATTTTTCTTTGAATGGGAACTGAGAGCGTTTTGAATACCAAATTTTCGCCATGCTTGCGTTTTTCTGACGTAAAACCCAAGTCCCTAACCGTATTGAGACCGAGGTCGACAATGGTCCTGCTTGTGTACGAATAGCTTTCCAGTGAAAATACTTGGATCCGCCTCTGCTAATATGATTTCATCCAGTTGCTTTCAAAGTGGTCGGCGAACAGTTGTGGCGTACTGCGGCATTTTCCCTGCATATTCCCGCACTTTCCCCAACTAACTCTGGTACTTCAGAATATAGGCTAATGGTTTTTACAAGAAAGGACCTCCTATGCAATGTATTGCCTCAGTTCTTCTAAACTGTTTTCAAAATGCAATAGTTTTAGGAGCGCTTCGCGCGCATTCGTCACTGCTTTCATAGTTACGCTCCCTTCCTGCGTGACAGGTTGAGAGATAATTCTGTTCTAAAGCCACATACAACCCCTACAATCCTACAATCACCCACTCCAAAATCACGGTCCCCCGCATCAAAAACACAACCGCAGTTTAGTCCGAGTCAAGAAATCATAAAAAAGTGTCCAGATTGTGATTTTAGTGGTCTATTTGTTGCCCATTAAACGCCTTGAAGTAGTTAAATGCTTCATTCTTAATTCCATCATTTTGAAAATGGTCCAAAGGTTCTGAGGCTTCTCCCCTGGCTCCCATCTGGGGCCGACCTGGGGCCATTTGGCCGGCCCCTGGACTCCGCATACACTAGCCTAGGGCCACGCTCGTCATTTTTCTTGTCGGCACTTTCTTCCTTTTAGTCGGCAAAACTTGGCAACCCCCCCCCCCCCCATTCAGAATGCCCCGGCGAAGCCCCTGGCTGCTTGATACATTTTGTGCAGGCATTTTAACCACTTCCACTTCTGTGGCTTACAAACCTTACGAGTTTTGGTATGAGTTACGAGCAGGAGATTACTCTTATTTCAGACCGAACTCTGACAGCTTTTTGATCGTTTCCAGTGCAGGGTAAAGCGTACCTCCATTGTTTTTGTCAATCCTTTTAAGGCTCGGAAGATTGATATTCTGGTTGGTTTAGTACGGGTAGCTATAAACTTCTAGAACCAACCAAGAGAAATTACTCAATGCCCGACACTGATCTATCGAGAGGTTCTTCATAAAGTATTAGGTTTGTTCCCCCTTCAGACTGTTTTTAGCAGTTTTAATTGGTTTTATATGGCTATGAACTTTCTTTGAAATTTTGGAGATTTTGTACGAAGTTTCTCTCTTTCAGGATTCAAAAAAATATCAAGTTGTTTGTGGAAAAAGAGATTGTTGATTTAGTATCCTGTTTTCTCTTTTTAAACCTTTTACAGCGGATTATGATTCTAGCAAGTAGCGCTGGACAACTGAAGAAAGTTCCACGACTGAAGTTTCATGACTAGAGTTTCCTTTTTTAAGAGGGTTCCCGAGAGACGCTTTTGGATCGTTTCTCAGGTGTTCGCATAACATAATACATGACTTTAACTTCGCGGCTCTGTATGTTACTCGTAAACTGTCATTGCGCTGTTTCCAAAATGTATTCGCAGTACGCGTGAAATTAGATAGAGTACACTTGTTATCAGTAGAACCACGTGTTGTTTCAGTAGTAGTACGTGTGCAATTAGATGTACTACATATCCAGTTTGCCCTTTTTGGATTCCATACTAAACCCTTAAAGTTTTTTCAATAAATATTCGCGTTTTCTCGCTAATTTTTCATTTTTTTTTTGAATAAAAACCGTGTTTTAACATTTCTTTCAAAACCGAGTTGTTTTTGCTCCCATTTGCCATTCTTCCGACAAACCCGTTGCTTTTGTCGTAGCTTCGTGCTAGTCCTACCACTTACTCATAGGGAAGCTTGGCTTCTCCGTCCGGCAAATCCTGGTGCTTACCGCTGCTTCTTGAATGCACAGTTATTAAAGATGAAAAAGAATTGTCACATTCAATTGTTTATAGTAACAACTTGTCCCCTGATAGTGCCATTCCGACCATCTGGGGATTATTTGTAGTAACGCAACAGGCTTCTCTTTGTCTTCTCGGAATTGGCAAGTTTTCTTTGACTAAGTTATGTACTAAATTAGAGACATTGTGCTTTCCGTAGCTTGTTAAGGAAATGAACATGAGATCTCTTTCTTTTATCTCACATTTTTCAATAGATCATATGATACCAGCCTTGTGGCAGACATTATCCGTTAATTGCCGACATAGTATGTTATTAAGTTACCTCTATAAATAAATCTGCCACAAAATCTGCCATTTAAGTTTCACTTCTAATGGTTAAAGTCCACGGGCGGCAACCGGTAAGTCAACCGGTGGGTGGTAAAAATATTAGGGAGGAGGACTTAGGGGGAAAAGTGACGATTTGTTGTCCTAAGCAGATGGGAATGAAAGGAATGCCCAAAGAAACTTAGTTTGTGGCTTACAAATAGCTTCGTCGACTCCATGGTAAATCACCTCGAGTTTTTTTTTTAAATAACTTTTGTGCAACGCTATGCAACGTATACTGCAACAGTTTTCACTTTTAAATGTACTTAGCATCAAGGTTTTAAAATGTCTACAAATCGGGAAATTTCTGATCTATATGGAATAATACGACAAACACTCAAAGAACCCATATGTGTTACTTTACCTTGTATTATAGTATAATGTGCTTTAAAATAAGATAATTCCAATCCTCATCCCGCAGGATATCAGATTTTCCTCCCTCCTCAAGACCCAGAGCTTAGAGTGTATGGCAAGTTTGCGATTTTCTATAACCTATATGCAGATTGGGTGTTGAAATTTCCTTCAGCCCCAACCATCTTAGCCCCGTACGGAACGCTCTTAATGGACTGTCATCATTATGAAATTTCTGGATTCACCACTGTTTACTGAAGTTCAGAAGCATGTTTCGAAATCCTATGTCTAGGCTTCCCCCTCAGTCGAATTGTTTCACACCATCGATTTTTCCCAGATGGCTTTTATGAATCATTATAAAGCTTAAAATACCTTAAAAATAGCACACCGCCCCAAGCACTTTGGAACCCCACACCGCCTTGAAGTGTTGAGGTGGGCATCAACAGAATGGTTACTGCTTGTACAAAATCAATATAGACATGGTTGCACTCACACGTTTAGCTTAAGTTAACGTACAGTTTTCTGAGGTTAATTCTTGTACAACAGATATGTAGGTCTTCTAACATTGCATTTTATGGCCACATCCTAAATAATGAAAATATAATTTATTTTGAAAATCACGATACTCCCTAATTTCTTAAAAGTCTTGCGAGTTTAATTTGTTGACGTCTTTGCTCGTTTTATATTTTGAAACATTCCTAAAAGGGGTTATTATGCATAATTTTGCACATAATTGTGGATCAAAAACTATTGCATTTCAAGATTTTTTGACGTACAAAGTCACAAGCCAGAATAATGAATAAGGCAGAAAACTGGCTGCAATAAGTTGATATTTAATAAGGATTCTAACAGCATGCACGCGTAACAACAGTACTTTTTCTTCAGACTCATCCATATTCTCTGAGGCTACTTTACAACAAATATTTTTCAGCCAAATCACCGCCATTTCTTCCATAGGCTTCTTGGGCTTGTAAAAGTGATAGAAATATTGAATTATTTAAGTTACTTGGTGATTTAGCTGTATACTCCTAAGTGAGTTTGCATGCTGCAAAATATAACTGTAGAATAAAGTGTTAACAACAGCGTGTGCCTTTGTGTACAATCAAATTTTCGAAGAGTAAACCATAGTAAGTTAACGCAATAAGTTTGGACAGAAAAAGTATTTGCCTAAAGAACCTTACTGAAGTAAATGTGTGTTTCTCTAATGCACCGCACCAAAGTACTAAATGGTCATAAAATCGGAGTTCCAAATATTACAGACTTGCCTTTCGGAATATTGTGTCGAACAGAGAAAAATATCCTACAAACTGTTTTAAATAACATGAAACTTCTATTTTATCGTCGAACTAATACTTGTATTTCCAGGTAGTTGAGAGTTCCTTAATTACTGTATCACGGCTGTTTGTGTAGGTATACAATAGGTTATCCATCTAACGACTACAGTCTGAGCTAACTGCGTCTTTAGTTTTATTGAAGGGGGGGGGGGTCTACTACAGGTCATATAAACACTTTCCCTTTGATGAGCTTTTTTTCAAATAAGTACAGTTGATAAATCAAATTATCAAAGCTAACATTACGGTTGCCTGTCAACGACGTGGACTACATCCAATAGCAAGTCGCAACCGTGGCGAAATCAATGCAGCATTAATACAATTCTAAACTCTACTAACCTAATACCCTTGCTAAACAACGATAGTGTTTGCACTTGAGGTATATTTCCGTTTGATTATTGCTTGCTTACAACCGGTTCAGTATTTGTTTTAATTAAAGAACGAAACTGTTAAATTACAAAATAAATACTGCAGGTGTAGTGAGCTGATACATTCATCACTTACCTCCCATTGTCCTGACTGAAGATCCAAATTCCACTGATATACTTCGCCACTGAATATGTACTTCCATTGAACTGAAAGGAAAAGTTTTAACGATTCCGCTTAAAAATATTTTTCTTTATCTAAATTAGGCAAAACACTTCTTTAATGAATTATATACACGGCTCTAAGGCTCTAATTGATCGTTTAATGTAAATCGGCCTACAATACCAGGGAGCTGTGCGAGATGGAGAAACATCGACCAAATCTGTCAGACAATATGTACTTGAGTACAGGCCCGTAGCCAGGGATTCTGATATAGGGGGGGCACCGACACCTCATAGAGGGGCACCGAAGAAGATTATGTTTGTTGTCAGTAGTACCACCACAGGATTACAGTTTGACGGAACTACAGGGGATTATACCTCACGCTAACCACACATAGCTTAAAGGTATCGGTTTTACGTGTGCACACACGCGCGAAGCGCGCGAAAATTTCACTCTTCTGATGGAAATTTTTCACTCCGCTTGCAATACAGAGACGTAGATATTCTCCACAAGTGAAGGGAACAAGACTATAATCACGATATATCTTCAGCTCAGCAAGCCTTAGGGCAGGTGAAGCCGGTTGAGTACTTTGCGAACGGCTAGGCGGGACCAGGGGCTGCCATTAGGCAGGCTTGGTGTGATCCAGTATGATTTTGTTAGGACCCAGAGGGGAATTCCCCGAATGTGTGGCGAATTAACAATACGGAAACACCAGCATGGAGCTTTGAGCAGGACTTTGAATGACAGTGAGAGCACACCAATGTCTTCACAGTTCACAATTCAGATGGTCATTATCGTATTTCTACTTTGAACGAAATTTTAAATGAAAAAAAAAAAAACAGAAAAAGTAAATTTTGGAATAAACTTTTGGTACGAGTAAATGTAGGTTCAAACCGTATAGTCGTAGCGGAGCGAATGTTACTCAAGGTACTAGATTACTATATGAAAGCCCCTTGATGTCCGGGATCTAACTTTGAGCCTTCACCTAGCTTTGGCTGGAAGAGTTCACTTGAATGTTTGTACTAATAATGTTCATGGGTGATATTACTTCGCTTGTGTGAATTGCGCCCGAAGCGCGCCGAAATTTTGCAGCAAAATTATTTACCATTGTAAAACCTGCATACAGACTCAGCAAGGGGTGGTGGAAAGATACGCCCGACGAAGGGACCAAGCTCCCCAAAGAGGTCCAGCAACCCGAAGCCCCGTCAGAAGCAATGGGTTACAGATTGGATACCGAACGCGAAATTTTGAGCGACCGGCGAAAAATTTGGGGTTCTGTTGAAGAAACTTGAAAATATTTGGTTCTTATTAAGGAAAGTTAGAAAATAAGGGTTTCTATGGAAGAATCTGCCCTCTTCGTCCTAGACAGTTCCAATTCTCCCGACTAAGTTACTCCTTCCAAAACTGTGTTGCGCCCTCCCTTGTGCAGACACAAACCTAGTTAATAGCTTAAGGGCATATCCTGTTGGGCATAAAAGGCCATAATATGTAACCAGAACATTCTCTGCGCATGCTGTGTATTGTGAGCTTTGATGTCAATCAAAGAGTATTCACCTATGACTAATTTCTCCCAACCAAAATGTATTTTGGGGTGATGAGTGTCTGTCTTTAAGAACAAAACCAAGACGCCGGGCGACTGATCGCGAGGGGATGCCACCTTCCACCACCCCTGGACATTGAGATACTTAACGTTTCATACAAAAATGATTATTACCATGATAGTGAGTCTGAATTAAGAATCTTCCCGATCGTAAGAGAAAGAGGATGGAACTTTTCATGGATTCAAGTTTGTGTTTTTCCGGGAATCACATCTAGACGAAAGAACAATAGCCTAATTGTGGAACCTGTACATTTATAAATTAACCCAAAATATCTGAAACGGGTGTTAAAGCTATATGTAACTGAAGATGAAAGCGCGCGTAGCGCGCGAAAGTTTTTGTAATTTTAGAACAAAAATGTTACAGAGAACAAAATACGTTCATTATTAAACTCCTTTTGGGATCATTTTTGGGTACAAATCGCTTGGTGTCATACCAGGGCCACCTTTTACATGTACTAAAATTTCATTTTCGATCGCTTTTCCGTATAGGGGGCACAGTCCGCACGGGGGGGGGGGCACGACCCCCTCGTGCCCCGGCCTGGCTACGGGCCTGGCTGTTGGTTCAAAGGGCGAAGGTGTAATATAATGGATATCAGTGTTTTTACCTTATTGTGTTGAAATTATGAAATATTTGAGAAGTTGTCATGTTTTTCAAGCAATAAAATTATAATTGTGGGAAACTTTCGTTTCATATTATTAATATCTGTTTGTGAGAAAAACAACCGGGGCAATTCTAGTAAACAACTATTACATTGCAGAAAATTTTGACTGTTCTAACAAGTTTGTGTTCAAGATATGGAATTAATGTGTACAGCACACTATACGCAGCAGACAAATACGACAGCTGGAAAGGAAGGTATGCCTGCATGTTAAGAATACTGTTCATGTAACAAACTAAGTGTCGACTGTTTCCACCTAAAGCGTAAGGATTTTGGAACAAAGTCTTTCTGAAACAGCTAAACTCGTCATTTCCCGAATTTTCAGGTAATGGAACTAATCGTTAGATAATCACAGGAGGTCCAGGCCACAGGCAGTGCTAACGTTATTTAGTGGATACATACACACACTGACATATATATAGGAAACCTGTCTTCCAACCTGTCTCTACCTTTGGATAATTTAATTGACTGTAGTGTAGGACTATACTACTACAGGACTGTCTTGTTTGTATGTTGCGAGCTACACACCGCGTTGCACTTGCACTATCGCCTTACCTGGGCATGTCACTTCTGTTACACGTATACAAGTTTACGTATAAGTATCCCTAGTACACTTGGTAGACGTTAACGAGTTTTCAACGGGTACAGGGACTAAACGCACTTTTTGGTTGGAATGTTTAAAAGTATTTGAAACTTGTTTTAATGCTATTTTGCGATCATTTTAATTATTAAGCACTCGATCAACATTAAAATACACAATCTATTAAGTATTTTCAGGAAAATGTTTGGAATTTAACTCAATTGTCTCCATGTGGATCTACGCACTACGACTGCGTAACAGTCGGTGAACCATTCGAGCACTGTGTAGTAAACTGCAAGACAGTGAAGTCAGAGGGTACTGAAGTACAGGTAAGCAGTATGCGTTTCGTATACGTACCTGTTCCTATGCCGATACGTCCACGTTGAACGTGTATACTTGATAACGGATGCATTTTGAAAAAAATGCCATTTCGCATGCGTAGCTGTTCGCTGTGCCAATACGCTAATGTTGATCTTGTGTGCATGGGAACGTACACCGCGCCACATAAGCAGGCAGAAAACAACAAATCCCATCTTTCGCCTGCGTACCTGTTCGCTATGCTAATAAGTTCATGGTGAACGTATGTGCACGAGAAGGTATAACGAGCCGGGTAAGAAGTCGAAAAAGTATGATGTCAACGAAAGCAATTCCTACAATCGAAGCTGTGGGCTTTGATTAATTAAGCATGGTCTTCTGACTGCTGAAGATTTTTTTGCGTACACTATGTGTGAATTATTAGTTGGCCTTTGGGGAAAAAATGTGGCATTCAAATGCTCCAAATTGCACCCAGGAAAGTACGCGTAACAAAAAAAAAAAAAAAAAATATTCTGGCTGCTCGAATTTTCCGCGGGCTACATTAATGGACGTCTCGGGGCGTAAATGGCCTGCGGGCCGCCAATTGAGAATCTAGGCTATAACGTGGTACTTCATGCTGGCCAAGGCCTAACGTTACTTACTTGCCAGGAAAGCTAAAGATATGCACATCTTTTCATACCAATATTTTTCAGTATCATTTTACTGTTGCATGTCTTCACTATTGTTGGTACGGAAAATGTAGCACAATTTGCTCTCATCGTCCTGGTATGGTATTCCATATAGCTTACACTTGCAGCTTGTTAATGACAAGAGCCTATTAACAGCATTGTATAAACCTTCATTTAGTTATAACCTTACACGTCTAAGCTTTGTCCTCTTCAAGAGGCTTTGATATGTACTTGCTTGCAAGTACAGAATTGTCTACTTTGAATAGCTTTTTGTGTATGAGTCAATTGAATCACAGAGATATATTTTAGGAGGAAAGTTTGCTCAAAATAAGTCAGGTTGGGACAAATTTGGTATCATTGAAGATAGAACTGTGTGAACAATGTGTCAAAAAAGTCAAGTCAACCCCCTTCATCAAAACAAAAAAGAAACTAATAAGAAAAGACAACGAAAACACAAGAAATGACGTCATCCGCATAAATTTACATATTATTGAGCAAAATAACGTCTCAAAAAGTCTACATGTTCTAACGTTTCAATTGATTATGAGGTCTTTTTTAAAAATCTTCTTCTAAATTAGGTTGTAGTATGCCTCACTTTACTTGTCAACATTGACGTAATATTCAAATAAATTGTTGAGTGTGAAAGGGTTGAATCACTTAAGCAGGATACTCGTTCTGCATCACTCTTAATTTTACACGCTCCTGCACAATCTTTCTACTTCTTTTAGATAACTAATTCTTGCTCTGTTAGTCTCTTTACAATGACACACAAATACACCCATCCCTCGAGCCAAATACAACTACAATCTTGGACAAAACTGTTGGGACGCTTTGTCATAATATTCTTGAATCTCCGTTCCCAGGTTTACATGAAGCCCCCGCTCCCCCTTCCAAAGTTGTGCAGAGAGAATGACCGTATGCCGTGAAAATGGTCAACTTTGTGAAGGGGAGCGGGGGTGTCCCAACGAGTTTTGTCCAAGATTGTCTGAGTTTTAAGTGAGCGATTTACGAGAACAAATTCAATGGAAAAAAATGGTTAATTTTCCGAGCAGCTGTATTCAGTACACTTTTTGGAGGCTTATAGGCCTGAGAATTTTAGCCAAATGAAAGTATAATTTAAAATTGTTTTAATGTGTTGTTTTGTTTATTTGTTTATACTGATTTATTGTTGGCTGGCGAGATCATAATGGATAGACTGTTTCAGGTATTCGCAGGGAATGCCAGGCAGAAATGTTAACGTTCCGTAACGACGTCTATGGCAGCCATATGCGTTGCATTTTTTAGCAAATTAAAAGGAGGATGACAACTCTTCTTAAGTTGTAAGACGGAAAACAAAACAATTTTCTTTCATGGACAGATCGAAGAGTCTCACTGCTATTGCAAACTAGTGGTAAAAAGACAAGATTTTAACTGAAAGAGCGCCACGATCTACCATGAAATGTTAAAAGCAGAACTGCAAGCCAAGCTTTTTATTATAACGATGGTAGATCGTTAATTAGGGCTGGTTTTAGACATATTTTGAAGCAAATGTGATGCCTATGACAACATTTTTTCATGTTACATGAAGCTGATGACGTATCTATTATGCCTTCTTTTAGCCGACTCATTTTTCTTTTACATTTTGCTTTCAAATTTGCTCTCAAAACAAATGGTAGACCATTTAGTTAACTTAGCCTTCACCCCCGGTCTCGTCAAATTAGCATGTATGGCATATTTTCTGTATAGTTTCAGCTACTCAAATGAAAGTTACTGCGTTATAAAGGTGAGATGAATATACATTCAAGTACTTTTTAACTTATTTCTGGTAAATTACTTTAATATAAAGTAATAAGCAGGATACAACACGTACTTCTGCTGAATGTTCTTTTTATTTGGTACCTGTTCAGACAGAGTGAGCCCAAAATACGTGACTATTGAAAATGTCTTCCTGAACGATAGGACGCTTTGAGCTTATTTAGCTACCTTCCCAATGCTTTTAGCTTCAATAGTATTATATTAACAAGAACTTCAATTTGGACTCAGAATATGCTGATTAATCTCTGTTACTGTTCTCTTATGCCTAAAAAAAGACACCTACCCTTTTGCGAATCAACGCAACGCAAAGAAACACTTTCTACCGTGGGCCGCGAGCAGCTCTAACTTCTCGAATATCTCAGACAATCTTGGACAAAACTGTTGGGACGCTTTGTCATAATATTCTTGAATCTCCGTTCCCAGGTTTACATGAAGCCCCCGCTCCCCCTTCCAAAGTTGTGCAGAGAGAATGACCGTATGCCGTGAAAATGGTCAACTTTGTGAAGGGGAGCGGGGGTGTCCCAACGAGTTTTGTCCAAGATTGTCTGAGTTTTAAGTGAGCGATTTACGAGAACAAATTCAATGGAAAAAAATGGTTAATTTTCCGAGCAGCTGTATTCAGTACACTTTTTTGGAGGCTTATAGGCCTGAGAATTTTAGCCAAATGAAAGTATAATTTAAAATTGTTTTAATGTGTTGTTTTGTTTATTTGTTTATACTGATTTATTGTTGGCTGGCGAGATCATAATGGATAGACTGTTTCAGGTATTCGCAGGGAATGCCAGGCAGAAATGTTAACGTTCCGTAACGACGTCTATGGCAGCCATATGCGTTGCATTTTTTAGCAAATTAAAAGGAGGATGACAACTCTTCTTAAGTTGTAAGACGGAAAACAAAACAATTTCTTTCATGGACAGATCGAAGAGTCTCACTGCTATTGCAAACTAGTGGTAAAAAGACAAGATTTTAACTGAAAGAGCGCCACGATCTACCATGAAATGTTAAAAGCAGAACTGCAAGCCAAGCTTTTTATTATAACGATGGTAGATCGTTAATTAGGGCTGGTTTTAGACATATTTTGAAGCAAATGTGATGCCTATGACAACATTTTTTCATGTTACATGAAGCTGATGACGTATCTATTATGCCTTCTTTTAGCCGACTCATTTTTCTTTTACATTTTGCTTTCAAATTTGCTCTCAAAACAAATGGTAGACCATTTAGTTAACTTAGCCTTCACCCCCGGTCTCGTCAAATTAGCATGTATGGCATATTTTCTGTATAGTTTCAGCTACTCAAATGAAAGTTACTGCGTTATAAAGGTGAGATGAATATACATTCAAGTACTTTTTAACTTATTTCTGGTAAATTACTTTAATATAAAGTAATAAGCAGGATACAACACGTACTTCTGCTGAATGTTCTTTTTATTTGGTACCTGTTCAGACAGAGTGAGCCCAAAATACGTGACTATTGAAAATGTCTTCCTGAACGATAGGACGCTTTGAGCTTATTTAGCTACCTTCCCAATGCTTTTAGCTTCAATAGTATTATATTAACAAGAACTTCAATTTGGACTCAGAATATGCTGATTAATCTCTGTTACTGTTCTCTTATGCCTAAAAAAAGACACCTACCCTTTTGCGAATCAACGCAACGCAAAGAAACACTTTCTACCGTGGGCCGCGAGCAGCTCTAACTTCTCGAATATCTCAGACAATCTTGGACAAAACTGTTGGGACGCTTTGTCATAATATTCTTGAATCTCCGTTCCCAGGTTTACATGAAGCCCCCGCTCCCCCTTCCAAAGTTGTGCAGAGAGAATGACCGTATGCCGTGAAAATGGTCAACTTTGTGAAGGGGAGCGGGGGTGTCCCAACGAGTTTTGTCCAAGATTGTCTGAGTTTTAAGTGAGCGATTTACGAGAACAAATTCAATGGAAAAAAATGGTTAATTTTCCGAGCAGCTGTATTCAGTACACTTTTTGGAGGCTTATAGGCCTGAGAATTTTAGCCAAATGAAAGTATAATTTAAAATTGTTTTAATGTGTTGTTTTGTTTATTTGTTTATACTGATTTATTGTTGGCTGGCGAGATCATAATGGATAGACTGTTTCAGGTATTCGCAGGGAATGCCAGGCAGAAATGTTAACGTTCCGTAACGACGTCTATGGCAGCCATATGCGTTGCATTTTTTAGCAAATTAAAAGGAGGATGACAACTCTTCTTAAGTTGTAAGACGGAAAACAAAACAATTTCTTTCATGGACAGATCGAAGAGTCTCACTGCTATTGCAAACTAGTGGTAAAAAGACAAGATTTTAACTGAAAGAGCGCCACGATCTACCATGAAATGTTAAAAGCAGAACTGCAAGCCAAGCTTTTTATTATAACGATGGTAGATCGTTAATTAGGGCTGGTTTTAGACATATTTTGAAGCAAATGTGATGCCTATGACAACATTTTTTCATGTTACATGAAGCTGATGACGTATCTATTATGCCTTCTTTTAGCCGACTCATTTTATTTTTCTTTTACATTTTGCTTTCAAATTTGCTCTCAAAACAAATGGTAGACCATTTAGTTAACTTAGCCTTCACCCCCGGTCTCGTCAAATTAGCATGTATGGCATATTTTCTGTATAGTTTCAGCTACTCAAATGAAAGTTACTGCGTTATAAAGGTGAGATGAATATACATTCAAGTACTTTTTAACTTATTTCTGGTAAATTACTTTAATATAAAGTAATAAGCAGGATACAACACGTACTTCTGCTGAATGTTCTTTTTATTTGGTACCTGTTCAGACAGAGTGAGCCCAAAATACGTGACTATTGAAAATGTCTTCCTGAACGATAGGACGCTTTGAGCTTATTTAGCTACCTTCCCAATGCTTTTAGCTTCAATAGTATTATATTAACAAGAACTTCAATTTGGACTCAGAATATGCTGATTAATCTCTGTTACTGTTCTCTTATGCCTAAAAAAAGACACCTACCCTTTTGCGAATCAACGCAACGCAAAGAAACACTTTCTACCGTGGGCCGCGAGCAGCTCTAACTTCTCGAATATCTCAGACAATCTTGGAACAAAACTGTTGGGACGCTTTGTCATAATATTCTTGAATCTCCGTTCCCAGGTTTACATGAAGCCCCCGCTCCCCCTTCCAAAGTTGTGCAGAGAGAATGACCGTATGCCGTGAAAATGGTCAACTTTGTGAAGGGGAGCGGGGGTGTCCCAACGAGTTTTGTCCAAGATTGTCTGAGTTTTAAGTGAGCGATTTACGAGAACAAATTTCAATGGAAAAAAATGGTTAATTTTCCGAGCAGCTGTATTCAGTACACTTTTTTGGAGGCTTATAGGCCTGAGAATTTTAGCCAAATGAAAGTATAATTTAAAATTGTTTTAATGTGTTGTTTTGTTTATTTGTTTATACTGATTTCTTGTGTTGGCTGGCGAGATCATAATGGATAGACTGTTCAGTTATTCGCAGGGAATGCCAGGCAGAAATGTTAACGTTCCGTAACGACGTCTATGGCAGCCATATGCGTTGCATTTTTTAGCAAATTAAAAGGAGGATGACAACTCTTCTTAAGTTGTAAGACGGAAAACAAAACAATTTCTTTCATGGACAGATCGAAGAGTCTCACTGCTATTGCAAACTAGTGGTAAAAAGACAAGATTTTAACTGAAAGAGCGCCACGATCTACCATGAAATGTTAAAAGCAGAACTGCAAGCCAAGCTTTTTATTATAACGATGGTAGATCGTTAATTAGGGCTGGTTTTAGACATATTTTGAAGCAAATGTGATGCCTATGACAACATTTTTTCATGTTACATGAAGCTGATGACGTATCTATTATGCCTTCTTTTAGCCGACTCATTTTTCTTTTACATTTTGCTTTCAAATTTGCTCTCAAAACAAATGGTAGACCATTTAGTTAACTTAGCCTTCACCCCCGGTCTCGTCAAATTAGCATGTATGGCATATTTTCTGTATAGTTTCAGCTACTCAAATGAAAGTTACTGCGTTATAAAGGTGAGATGAATATACATTCAAGTACTTTTTAACTTATTTCTGGTAAATTACTTTAATATAAAGTAATAAGCAGGATACAACACGTACTTCTGCTGAATGTTCTTTTTATTTGGTACCTGTTCAGACAGAGTGAGCCCAAAATACGTGACTATTGAAAATGTCTTCCTGAACGATAGGACGCTTTGAGCTTATTTAGCTACCTTCCCAATGCTTTTAGCTTCAATAGTATTATATTAACAAGAACTTCAATTTGGACTCAGAATATGCTGATTAATCTCTGTTACTGTTCTCTTATGCCTAAAAAAAGACACCTACCCTTTTGCGAATCAACGCAACGCAAAGAAACACTTTCTACCGTGGGCCGCGAGCAGCTCTAACTTCTCGAATATCTCAGACAATCTTGGACAAAACTGTTGGACGCTTTGTCATAATATTCTTGAATCTCCGTTCCCAGGTTTACATGAAGCCCCCGCTCCCCCTTCCAAAGTTGTGCAGAGAGAATGACCGTATGCCGTGAAAATGGTCAACTTTGTGAAGGGGAGCGGGGGTTGTCCCAACGAGTTTTGTCCAAGATTGTCTGAGTTTTAAGTGAGCGATTTACGAGAACAAATTCAATGGAAAAAAATGGTTAATTTTCCGAGCAGCTGTATTCAGTACACTTTTTTGGAGGCTTATAGGCCTGAGAATTTTAGCCAAATGAAAGTATAATTTAAAATTGTTTTAATGTGTTGTTTTGTTTATTTGTTTATACTGATTTATTGTTGGCTGGCGAGATCATAATGGATAGACTGTTTCAGGTATTCGCAGGGAATGCCAGGCAGAAATGTTAACGTTCCGTAACGACGTCTATGGCAGCCATATGCGTTGCATTTTTTAGCAAATTAAAAGGAGGATGACAACTCTTCTTAAGTTGTAAGACGGAAAACAAAACAATTTCTTTCATGGACAGATCGAAGAGTCTCACTGCTATTGCAAACTAGTGGTAAAAAGACAAGATTTTAACTGAAAGAGCGCCACGATCTACCATGAAATGTTAAAAGCAGAACTGCAAGCCAAGCTTTTTATTATAACGATGGTAGATCGTTAATTAGGGCTGGTTTTAGACATATTTTGAAGCAAATGTGATGCCTATGACAACATTTTTTCATGTTACATGAAGCTGATGACGTATCTATTATGCCTTCTTTTAGCCGACTCATTTTTCTTTTACATTTTGCTTTCAAATTTGCTCTCAAAACAAATGGTAGACCGTTTAGTTAACTTAGCCTTCACCCCCGGTCTCGTCAAATTAGCATGTATGGCATATTTTCTGTATAGTTTCAGCTACTCAAATGAAAGTTACTGCGTTATAAAGGTGAGATGAATATACATTCAAGTACTTTTTAACTTATTTCTGGTAAATTACTTTAATATAAAGTAATAAGCAGGATACAACACGTACTTCTGCTGAATGTTCTTTTTATTTGGTACCTGTTCAGACAGAGTGAGCCCAAAATACGTGACTATTGAAAATGTCTTCCTGAACGATAGGACGCTTTGAGCTTATTTAGCTACCTTCCCAATGCTTTTAGCTTCAATAGTATTATATTAACAAGAACTTCAATTTGGACTCAGAATATGCTGATTAATCTCTGTTACTGTTCTCTTATGCCTAAAAAAAGACACCTACCCTTTTGCGAATCAACGCAACGCAAAGAAACACTTTCTACCGTGGGCCGCGAGCAGCTCTAACTTCTCGAATATCTCAGACAATCTTGGACAAAAACTGTTGGGACGCTTTGTCATAATATTCTTGAATCTCCGTTCCCAGGTTTACATGAAGCCCCCGCTCCCCCTTCCAAAGTTGTGCAGAGAGAATGACCGTATGCCGTGAAAATGGTCAACTTTGTGAAGGGGAGCGGGGGTGTCCCCCAACGAGTTTTGTCCAAGATTGTCTGAGTTTTAAGTGAGCGATTTACGAGAACAAATTCAATGGAAAAAAATGGTTAATTTTCCGAGCAGCTGTATTCAGTACACTTTTTTGGAGGCTTATAGGCCTGAGAATTTTAGCCAAATGAAAGTATAATTTAAAAATTGTTTTAATGTGTTGTTTTGTTTATTTGTTTATACTGATTTATTGTTGGCTGGCGAGATCATAATGGATAGACTGTTTCAGGTATTCGCAGGGAATGCCAGGCAGAAATGTTAACGTTCCGTAACGACGTCTATGGCAGCCATATGCGTTGCATTTTTTAGCAAATTAAAAGGAGGATGACAACTCTTCTTAAGTTGTAAGACGGAAAACAAAACAATTTCTTTCATGGACAGATCGAAGAGTCTCACTGCTATTGCAAACTAGTGGTAAAAAGACAAGATTTTAACTGAAAGAGCGCCACGATCTACCATGAAATGTTAAAAGCAGAACTGCAAGCCAAGCTTTTTATTATAACGATGGTAGATCGTTAATTAGGGCTGGTTTTAGACATATTTTGAAGCAAATGTGATGCCTATGACAACATTTTTTCATGTTACATGAAGCTGATGACGTATCTATTATGCCTTCTTTTAGCCGACTCATTTTTCTTTTACATTTTGCTTTCAAATTTGCTCTCAAAACAAATGGTAGACCGTTTAGTTAACTTAGCCTTCACCCCCGGTCTCGTCAAATTAGCATGTATGGCATATTTTCTGTATAGTTTCAGCTACTCAAATGAAAGTTACTGCGTTATAAAGGTGAGATGAATATACATTCAAGTACTTTTTAACTTATTTCTGGTAAATTACTTTAATATAAAGTAATAAGCAGGATACAACACGTACTTCTGCTGAATGTTCTTTTTATTTGGTACCTGTTCAGACAGAGTGAGCCCAAAATACGTGACTATTGAAAATGTCTTCCTGAACGATAGGACGCTTTGAGCTTATTTAGCTACCTTCCCAATGCTTTTAGCTTCAATAGTATTATATTAACAAGAACTTCAATTTGGACTCAGAATATGCTGATTAATCTCTGTTACTGTTCTCTTATGCCTAAAAAAAGACACCTACCCTTTTGCGAATCAACGCAACGCAAAGAAACACTTTCTACCGTGGGCCGCGAGCAGCTCTAACTTCTCGAATATCTCAGACAATCTTGGACAAAACTGTTGGGACGCTTTGTCATAATATTCTTGAATCTCCGTTCCCAGGTTTACATGAAGCCCCCGCTCCCCCTTCCAAAGTTGTGCAGAGAGAATGACCGTATGCCGTGAAAATGGTCAACTTTGTGAAGGGGAGCGGGGTGTCCCAACGAGTTTTGTCCAAGATTGTCTGAGTTTTAAGTGAGCGATTTACGAGAACAAATTCAATGGAAAAAAATGGTTAATTTTCCGAGCAGCTGTATTCAGTACACTTTTTTGGAGGCTTATAGGCCTGAGAATTTTAGCCAAATGAAAGTATAATTTAAAATTGTTTTAATGTGTTGTTTTGTTTATTTGTTTATACTGATTTATTGTTGGCTGGCGAGATCATAATGGATAGACTGTTTCAGGTATTCGCAGGGAATGCCAGGCAGAAATGTTAACGTTCCGTAACGACGTCTATGGCAGCCATATGCGTTGCATTTTTTAGCAAATTAAAAGGAGGATGACAACTCTTCTTAAGTTGTAAGACGGAAAACAAAACAATTTCTTTCATGGACAGATCGAAGAGTCTCACTGCTATTGCAAACTAGTGGTAAAAAGACAAGATTTTAACTGAAAGAGCGCCACGATCTACCATGAAATGTTAAAAGCAGAACTGCAAGCCAAGCTTTTTATTATAACGATGGTAGATCGTTAATTAGGGCTGGTTTTAGACATATTTTGAAGCAAATGTGATGCCTATGACAACATTTTTTCATGTTACATGAAGCTGATGACGTATCTATTATGCCTTCTTTTAGCCGACTCATTTTTCTTTTACATTTTGCTTCAAATTTGCTCTCAAAACAAATGGTAGACCGTTTAGTTAACTTAGCCTTCACCCCCGGTCTCGTCAAATTAGCATGTATGGCATATTTTCTGTATAGTTTCAGCTACTCAAATGAAAGTTACTGCGTTATAAAGGTGAGATGAATATACATTCAAGTACTTTTTAACTTATTTCTGGTAAATTACTTTAATATAAAGTAATAAGCAGGATACAACACGTACTTCTGCTGAATGTTCTTTTTATTTGGTACCTGTTCAGACAGAGTGAGCCCAAAATACGTGACTATTGAAAATGTCTTCCTGAACGATAGGACGCTTTGAGCTTATTTAGCTACCTTCCCAATGCTTTTAGCTTCAATAGTATTATATTAACAAGAACTTCAATTTGGACTCAGAATATGCTGATTAATCTCTGTTACTGTTCTCTTATGCCTAAAAAAAGACACCTACCCTTTTGCGAATCAACGCAACGCAAAGAAACACTTTCTACCGTGGGCCGCGAGCAGCTCTAACTTCTCGAATATCTCAGACAATCTTGGACAAAACTGTTGGGACGCTTTGTCATAATATTCTTGAATCTCCGTTCCCAGGTTTACATGAAGCCCCCGCTCCCCCTTCCAAAGTTGTGCAGAGAGAATGACCGTATGCCGTGAAAATGGTCAACTTTGTGAAGGGGAGCGGGGGTGTCCCAACGAGTTTTGTCCAAGATTGTCTGAGTTTTAAGTGAGCGATTTACGAGAACAAATTCAATGGAAAAAAATGGTTAATTTTCCGAGCAGCTGTATTCAGTACACTTTTTTGGAGGCTTATAGGCCTGAGAATTAATTTTAGCCAAATGAAAGTATAATTTAAAATTGTTTTTAATGTGTTGTTTTGTTTATTTGTTTATACTGATTTATTGTTGGCTGGCGAGATCATAATGGATAGACGTTTTCAGGTATTCGCAGGGAATGCCAGGCAGAAATGTTAACGTTCCGTAACGACGTCTATGGCAGCCATATGCGTTGCATTTTTTAGCAAATTAAAAGGAGGATGACAACTCTTCTTAAGTTGTAAGACGGAAAACAAAACAATTTCTTTCATGGACAGATCGAAGAGTCTCACTGCTATTGCAAACTAGTGGTAAAAAGACAAGATTTTAACTGAAAGAGCGCCACGATCTACCATGAAATGTTAAAAGCAGAACTGCAAGCCAAGCTTTTTATTATAACGATGGTAGATCGTTAATTAGGGCTGGTTTTAGACATATTTTGAAGCAAATGTGATGCCTATGACAACATTTTTTCATGTTACATGAAGCTGATGACGTATCTATTATGCCTTCTTTTAGCCGACTCATTTTCTTTTACATTTTGCTTTCAAATTTGCTCTCAAAACAAATGGTAGACCGTTTAGTTAACTTAGCCTTCACCCCCGGTCTCGTCAAATTAGCATGTATGGCATATTTTCTGTATAGTTTCAGCTACTCAAATGAAAGTTACTGCGTTATAAAGGTGAGATGAATATACATTCAAGTACTTTTTAACTTATTTCTGGTAAATTACTTTAATATAAAGTAATAAGCAGGATACAACACGTACTTCTGCTGAATGTTCTTTTTATTTGGTACCTGTTCAGACAGAGTGAGCCCAAAATACGTGACTATTGAAAATGTCTTCCTGAACGATAGGACGCTTTGAGCTTATTTAGCTACCTTCCCAATGCTTTTAGCTTCAATAGTATTATATTAACAAGAACTTCAATTTGGACTCAGAATATGCTGATTAATCTCTGTTACTGTTCTCTTATGCCTAAAAAAAGACACCTACCCTTTTGCGAATCAACGCAACGCAAAGAAACACTTTCTACCGTGGGCCGCGAGCAGCTCTAACTTCTCGAATATCTCAGACAATCTTGGACAAAACTGTTGGGACGCTTTGTCATAATATTCTTGAATCTCCGTTCCCAGGTTTACATGAAGCCCCCGCTCCCCCTTCCAAAGTTGTGCAGAGAGAATGACCGTATGCCGTGAAAATGGTCAACTTTGTGAAGGGGAGCGGGGGTGTCCCAACGAGTTTTGTCCAAGCTAAGAACTAATTAAGAACTTGTTTAGAATTTGTTAAGAACTTGTTAAGAACTTGTTAAGACTCTCATGTAGAGACCCACTTGGCAATAGTGTCTAGAATAGCCTATGAAAATAAAAAAGACCCCGAAATATAAGATAGTGTTAGATTGCTGAGGTTTGCAATAATACCACTGTTGTCCTCCTTGAAAATCAGATTCAAAGCTTGACGTTTCATATTTTGCATTTAAGCTGCTGATTCTCTTGTACAGACCCCAGTCCTGCCACTTCGTGCTCGTGTTCAGGATTACCTATTTAGCCTCGAATTGCTTATTCCATCTTATGCTTATTTCCCCCAACAGCACAACATATTGGGTCCTAATTGGGGCCAAATTGGACTACCGATTGGGGCCCAATCTGTTTTGTCACACGGATTTCATCTGGCCCCAATTGGGCTAACTTAGCCCAATTAATCCCAACTGGGTCCCAACTTGGCCTAAATGAGTTAACAGCATCTCTCTCTTCTCTCGTATGAGCCCAATTGGGCCCCAGTTGGAACCCGAGGTAAACACCAACCTCATCCCAAGCCCAATTAAGCCCAAGCTTCCCAAGTAATACCAAATGGGACCCAATAGGGCTTGCTTGCTGGGTCTATCCTATGATTGTATTATATCTCATCATGTTTACAAGTAGCCTATATGTAATGCTGTTGAGCCAGTACATTCGTACAGAGCGCCACTCGCTCGTATCTTAAAGTTTATGATAAACATACAGAGAGAAACATGGCTGGATATCTGGAGGCATTTCATACCATATCATCGCCATTTGACGCAAATATCGATTATTTAAGGAGCCACTTGAAGTAACAGGACTCATTTTATCTTCGCAAATATCGCCATTTCAAAGATATACGTCACTGAACATTCACTTTCTCTGCACACGTTGAGCGAGACTGTAGCAAAGCTTAGTCATGAAAAGTGTAATGTACCGACACTACGCAATTATACGAGGAGTCATCGTTTCCAGAACGTTTGTGAGCTGTGCAAGTATGGCTAGCCTAACACCATGCGTTTTGAACACTGTTTCGCTATGGTCAGTTGCAGTGGTGTGTATATTGCTCTAAGGTCAAGTTGACTTTGAGTGTAGGCCCTAATTCAAAAGCGTATTCTATTACGTAGGCCATCCAGGTAACCTATGACGTTCATCCTGTATTGTGCCCATCCTAACACTGCCTATCATATTGGGCTATCAATTTATAATTTTAAAGGTATATTCAGCAACATAACTGCTGTGTGAAGCCAACTTGTAGGAAAAGAATATTTGTTTTGTTATACTCTGGGCTATATTGCATTGATTGAACATTCCTCAGTCTTACAATCTTTTACGCATGTCAAGTGAAGACACAAATGAGGATCCTGGCAACAGTGCCAACAGTACCATTCCTCCAAGTGGGACTCGTTCCATTAAAAATCTACCGTTACCATTAAATATTAATTTGAGAGGTAACATGAAAACAAACGGAAGTTTTCAAGCAGTTAAGGAATTCATATGAATTACTCACTAGTTTAAAGCAGAATGATTTGCAATACCGTGTAGCAACATTTGTACAGAAGCCTTGGAGATACACCATGGTTTATCATTTGCAAAATGAGAACGAGAGAAATGACCTTGATTTGATCCTTAGGAAATGGGAAGAGTACTGTTGCGGTAAAACTAATGTTATATATGAAAGGTTTTGTTTAACCGATGTAACCAAAGTGAAAACGAAACATTTGATGCGTATGTAGTAAATTTCAGAAAAATTGCATCTAGCTGTGAGTATAGTAAGAAGTCTAGAAAGTATACAAGCGTCAAAGAATTGCAATCGCAGACACAATCCGATTAGTTCCGGAGAATCTCCGTTTTCGGAGATAATTATTGTCTTCACAAATAGAGACAATGTACGCAAAGTGTAACACAAATATTTAAAGCCTTATGCTTTGTTTCACACATACACTTCACCTAGTCGTGATTTTTCCTGTAACAGTGTGGTTATTGGTTAAGGAAGCGAACATACAGTACGCTGATAATGCACAGTCTCAATACAGTGTGGTGCGAATAGATGACCCTCACACTAAGAACTTACCCTATGGTTGGCTCTAATTGTCTCCAGTTTATCTCTCTTCTCTTTTGATAACAATTTATTCGCATTGCATGCATGCATCAACATCACATGTTCGAAATAGGCGAGACCTTAAGTTTTCAAAGGAGTGCCTTTGTTTCACTGAGAGCACCCCGTGTGGCGCTGTCAGTCGCGATCAACGCGTTGGTAAATCAAATGTATCACACAGTGCTCCTACACAAAATGCTCCCACACAAAGCACAATCATCATTGCTCTCCCTGTTCCGCTAAGACGCAGTCAAAGAGTGAGGACCAGCGTACTTAAAAGACTATGTTTAAAAGAAAGTTAAAAGTGGACCTTTGGTGAAAGCAACAGTTAAGCCAGAGAAAGACATTTTCAATAGTGTTACAGTTTTACGTTTATGAAGGTTCAGTTTATGTTTAGTTTTATTGGGTTATGTTAACTTGTTGGCATAGTGTCCATGTTTTCAAAAAAAAAAGATGTTGAGTCAGTACATTAAGAGCGCCACTCGCTCGTATCTCAAAGTTTATGATAAAAATACAGAGAGCAACAATGCACCGGATTATCCCATGATATCACAAGCCCAACGAGAGGAGCAGGGGTTTCCACGATAAGCTGCAGTACGAAAGTCAAGTTACCCCGTTAGCAGAGTTCTACACGCCTTCTTTCACCTCATAGGTTTCTTTCACAATTTATTCAACCTTATGCTAAATCACCGTGGCTTTGTCATTATCAGTATCGACTCTGTTCCTCCTTGTGGATTCCCAGAGACGGACTCTAGCTGTTTCCACATCCACTATCTGTTATTCTGTGTGGATTTCTAAGGGGTTTGAGTTTAGTACCCGTTTTACTTTATTCATTGTGACTTTGTTTAAGTGACCTCCGGGTACCTTGCAGTTCAACGTTAATCTCTGTCAATTCTGTCAATTATACACCCGCCAGATCTTCCGACATCGTATTACTAATCTTAACAATTTTTTCACTATTGTGGACATCCTCGTAATCATTCTTGGACAATACTGTGAATGGACGTCGTTTTAGTCTTCTCCCTCATTTGGGGCCTTTCAGGGTCTCAGTTACCACTCTATGCGCTGCAATTTGAATTCTACACCACCGACGACCAAACCCAGCTTACACTGACCACAGCGGATCAAGTTAAGATAAGTAAATTTATACTTAATTCGGCCCTTAAAGTTTAAGAGCACTTTGATGATATGTTGTTTACCTTGTACATATTCACATCATTTACACCTAAGTTGGATACAGTCAGTATATATGCAATAACACTGCCATTCTGATCTTTTACCTATCTTCTATCTTGCGTACTCACAGCATCAGTTTTTTTTTCTGCCGGGATTCGATTTATGTCCCTCCAACCCCGAAACAATGTCATTGTACCGATGACGTGAAAAGTAATTATGGGACGCATTCCACTTTTCCTAATTTACAGCGTATATAGGCATCACTATAAAGTAATACAGAGATTTTTACTCCCCACCCCCTAGTGTGACTGATCTTTTTTCAAGAAGGCTGACAAATTTGAAAATATTACCCCCTCCTTCACTTTAACACTGTATCTTGGGACACCTGTGTTTCTACGGTACTGATTTAACTACCATTTGAACCAGCATTATACCATCCCTGTTACTGTAATTCGTTTCAAGTTGCCTTATTGCCTTTTTTCGATGGTGACCTGCTTTAGTGTATTATTAGCTCCATAATTAAACAGCATTGTCATTTACACCGTGGTTTGAAAGTGTACAGTGAGAGTATATCATGAATTAAATACTTAGCTACAGCACGCGGTATAGTACAGGATAATATAACACAAAGATGACTCACTTCTACACTTCCTTCCATGTAGTGTTGCCAAGATATCTTTTTCGTCAAACAATTGAGGCAGTAGGACAGGATAGAAAGAACCAAATCTAAGGAAAAATTATAAAAAGGTAGGATCACTAGTATTAGTCTACAAACAAGTCGTAACCTTTTAGAAATACGCTGAATTCTTTAAGGTTGGCTTAATACTGATTAAAATTTCACTATAGCGCTAAAGAAACAAATTGGAACACCGTTATTCAGTTTTGCGTGGTATCCATGATTGGTACTGAAGAGCAAAGGAAACCAAATTTGCTGTTTTGAGCTTAATAGTGCGTGAAAATAGTGTAAAAAGGCCTTCATGTTCCCACATTTTCACGCTTTTAAAAACTAAAAGAGCCATATAAAGTCACCGCTTGATCTTGTCTTTTGCAAAGACTGGTCTATATTATACAAAAAGTACGTTATTTTCCCAATTTACTGTCTGAGATGCTACAAGTTGAAATTTCGGTTTCCTTATTATGTTCCATTTACAACAAATGATGCCCCAAACAAAACTACAGGTTCAATAGCATTATAATAAACAAATGGCTTGATAATAAACTGAAATACTTGAGGGTAATTGGAGATGAAAGTGCATGTAAAAGTGTCTCTATTTTTAATAAGTACATAAAAAAGGTTTGTCTTTATATCGTGTGAAAAGTACAAAGTAACGTCCTAAACGTTTCGCAACCAACTATAAAGTTACTATGGATACGCAAATATGGGAGGTTCTCCAACACAGACTATAAGCAAGAGGAGGGGGTTCATGGCCAAATCGGGGAGGTTATGGCCCTCGTCTGGAAATCCTGGCTCTCGTGGGTGAAATTTTCCATTTAAATCAGAAGCCTAAGGTTACTTAATGAGATGAAGTATTTAATCCCGGACGGCCACCAAATCACTTGGTTTTGTTCACATGCCATTTTACTTGTTTTCACTCACAAGGAACTCGGATTCTTCTCTAAAAGCTTTAAATTCTCAAATTTTATGCAATATAACCCAACGTTTTTTAAACATTCTCCGATAGAAATGAATATCTTTCAAATTTTCTTCAAACAAAACCCCACAATTTCAGTTACAATCCAAGTTGAGGGTTTAACCGTTCTTCCAATAACATTGTGGGCTCTTCCAAGTGCTGCCCCCTCCCCCTGGATCTCGGTACCAACTCCTGGCGCCATCACTGATCAGTAAAGTTACAAAACAAGAACATGTTGGGTGTCGACAGTGTATACTGATATTCTTCCTGCGTTCATTCAACTGATTTTATTGTTGACGTTGATGTTTGGCAAGGCACAAGGACGGAACAGTTCAGTTAATTGACTTCGAAGAAATAGACGAATATTTTAGTACTTAGCCATTCACCTTTCTCCCGGATCGCACTAGTAAGATAAATTGACTATCGTTACATGTAGGCCTAACTTCGGTCACACAGTTCACTTCGAAGACACACACTACGAGTTAGATCTTTTTAATTTATATAGAATAGAGAATGGTTTTTGCATTAGGCACTTTTATAACACAACGAAGATACCTTACGTAATAACGCTTATCCACGTACGAATGGATCTTCATGTTACTAGGTTTTTGTAAATAGGTTGTCCGGAGAGATGGTTCTCCATGGGACAATGAAGCAATTTTAGCTTCGTGGTTGCACGGAATGGCGGATTGTCAGATGTGATCAGGTGGGGATATCCCCACATCATAAAGTTCTTTTCAAGCAGTGCGGGGAAGCGAAATGCGATGGGATCCCCTCCCCCTTAAATAACGGTGTAAGGTAAATAAATTCCCAGTAAGGTTTCTGGTATGAAATTATTTTGCGACAAATAGGCCTATGTGTGTGTGTGTTTTTTTTATTTTGCATTTCAGGTAAATTACAAGTGCCTACGCAGAAACAAAATGCACTTGGGAGTCTTATAGTACATTTTTGGGCTGTAAATCTCGAGAATGGTCCACTGCTATCGTTATTTTGTTGTAAATATTTAATTGATGCTCTGATAAATCTGTGCAAAGCAAAATGATTTTGGGAATGAAGTACTTACCAATTCTAATACACATGCGTTATTTATTAACCTCGGAAAAATCGAAAATGTAGTTTAATGTAGACAAAAACAGTTCTCGCTATAAAAATGTGGATGCCCAGTATATCGTAAATTTAGGTTCCGGGAATTTAAATTCATTTCGTGCAGTTACTAACTTGCAATGTTTTATTTAACATCTATCTAAAACGATCTTTTAAACTATTCTGTGCCTCCCTTGAACCCATGTCAAACACCACAAATATTGCCCATGCCGCAGTTTGAAGAACCTTACTGTAATTAGTCAATCATGAGAAAGGTACTCAAGAAGATTACGGGTTTCTGAGAAAGTCAATCGGAAATGTCACGGTAGAAATTCTTACTCCCGATCATGACCCGTAAAATTGCTTGATTTGAACCAGACAGCTACCAAAGGAGTACAGCACACATAGAGTTGTTCTTAAAAGATAATATAGTATTTCCTGAAAACGCGTCTCCATCCATATTGGATTAGATTGGTTACACTTTGTATTATGTAATCGGTATTTGAGAAATCTCAGTCACTTATAAACGTAAATACAGCTAACATTTAAAATTTTCCTTGTTGATATTTTAAGACAAGTTGCAGAATAGGTGAAGTATTTAGCACATTGTTTTCCTATGTGTTCCACCTTATTAGTTATTACGGTGAGGCTGTAAATCATCTTAATCATGAATCCAAGCGACAGGCAATAAGTACCTATAACTGGTACTGAGTTACTACGACTGGTACGTACATTCATTGGTAAAACTCGTTCTTACTGTCATTAATAATTTGTGAAGCCTCCTATGAAGCTTCAACTATTTTTTTCATCTTGTAGGTTGATATTGCATCTTTCAACATATGTTTACTGATTTCTAGGGTGTACGTTATTATGTTGTATGGTTGACTACTTTAGTTTACTGGATATGGAAGGGCATGTAGCCGAAAGCATTGAAAGCGAAATGTATTGAAATCCCTAAAAATTTTCTGTAACAGCTGCTGAGACTCTCCTATAAATACCCTCTTGGAAGAGGATTTTACAGGACAACAATTGTCCGCGTATGCAAGCTTAACATCAATGAAATGCATTCCTGCCTTTAATCCCGTCATCAGGTCAATGCAGTTACTGAAATGTCATTTACTTGGCCAAAAAACTCGTGTCCGAAAACGGGAGTGGGGGTGAGGGGCCGACGACTTCCCTAGAAGAATTTCTATCACTTTAAAGCAACCTCGTAACCCTCCCGCTTTTTCAGTACCTTTACTTGTCTCCTTGCCTACTCTTACACGTCCTTTTTGCCAGCAAGAAATAGTAACACCACCTCTCAAGTAAGTAATAACCTTCAACTCCTGCAATGGACGTTTCTGATGGTTTACTTCAAACATCCACGATCAGCCATGTTAACATCTTGCCAAAAATATTGTTATACTATTGATCATAGTAACAGTGGTCCTTTCCAAATTTTATAAATTGGAATATAAAATACAGCTCTCTCTCTCTCGTCTAGTAAGGGTCACGTTAACTTTACCCTCAGTTGTTTTTATAGCATTACAAAGGTTAGTAAGGACACATTTCTCTCCAATCCAGTTAAGGAGCTTCAACTGATGACAGCATATATTATTGTTAAAGTCGTTAATCCTGTTTTCAAATGTGGTATTTATGTTTTACTGATTTCTCTAAACACTGCTTGCCAATAGCACTGTTTTCATTCCAATTCATATATCAAAATGAAATTAACTTAAAAAAACATAAAAAAATGCTACGAATTTTGAGAGTTTTTACTAAATAAAACTGTTATGCTGATAATTGTGATGGCTTTCAACTGTAATCTATTAAACATATACGATTGAATAAGAACTCTTTCACAGGATTATTCCAGCTTAACAGGATTATTTTCAAAGGGACGTTTTCAAGTAGGGACTTTTTCAAGTAGTCCTCATATGTGAAAACACAACCTAATTCTAGTCTCAGTTAATGACAATGTGCCATTTCACCAACGGACAATAACATCCAACAGTCGGTCTTGCAAATGTTTCACACCCATTACAAGTAAGAAACACGTCGTAAAACGAGGGCTAAGTGCGATTTGTTGCAATGAGACTTTTATAGTTGGTCTTCGAGGCCCTTATGCAATGTATTATCAAAGATCTTGTTTACGAGCAAGAAACTGCACTGAAGTAAACTTTCTTTGTTAATATGATGATGAGTTCCCTTGTGCCTTCTTGGAGCCACTTCCGGGGTGACTAGATGACTCCTATGGGAATAATTGTAAACATAACAAAATTCCCAAGAAGCTCGTTTTTTTTTTATTCATATCCCCAGGCAAAACTAATACAATACAATGGTGATGTCGTGTGTCGGATATCGGGTTTTGAAACTTCATACTTTCAATGAAAAAGTTGGATGCTGATATTGCATTTTACGACCAGTAGATTTCCGTGATTATCTGTTGTTTTACTTGGTAGCACATTGTGCGATTTTTAGAAATATAATTTTCAAAGTAACTTTATCTTTTGTGGGAAGTGTAAATATCTAGACATGATATCTCAAACAAACGAATTCAATTTACAACTGCATAGGAAGCCACTTTGGCAAAATATAAGGCATGATTGGTTAATATCCTGTTTCATTATGACACGCTACTTGTCAACCAATGATGACCTTACCACAAATAGTCAATATGAGCTACCTGTCCCTCCCCTAACGACGAAAGGAAAAATAATCCTACTTTGCTTTCCATCGAGCTTAGTTTCTAGCACGCGATCGAACCGATTGAGCAACTAAAGTGATCCACTTTCTAAAATATTAAGCCCACCCATTGAAGAACCTGCAAACCTTCCTGGGCAACCACTAAAGCCCTTTCCACATTATGCGACTCGGCTCGTCGCAGCTCCCTAAGACGCGATGAGAAGCAAATTTACCAATTCTCTCAAGCCGTTGTGCCACTCATTCTCTTGCAGCCCTACATGTTCGTCGGTGGACACCTCCATCAGAGACGCTACGCGCATTTAAACAAAATGACGATGTTCGGGGGGGGGGGGATCACGGGGGAGTCACCTCATTAAACTTTGGAAAACTGTAGGGGTATAATCTGAACGTCATATGTAGGAAGCCATTTATTCAGTAAGATGTGTGAATTGCTCTGGGTACATTTTAAAAATCCTCACAAAAAAACCATCCTCCTCGTCCACTATAGGGTAGATCTTGAAACAAACATTGACATAAACTGGCTCTTCTGTTCATTGATTCGTTAGTTTCTGATTTTCAGAAAGGTGACGGGAAGCGGAGAAAAATTCTTAGCCCAATAAAACATAATATATTGCCCAGATTGCGCTTTTAATGTATCGTCATTGTTGTGATGCAAAAAGGATGGTGCCAGTTCAAAGTATACCGGTTTGTGACAAGTCAAATCAACACATTCCTTCTAATTTTGGCAGTTTTGCGTCACGCTATATAGATCTTTCTAACAATATAGTTTGGTGCGACAGCAATAAAAATAATGCCTCATATATAAAGTATAAAAAAGCACCAATGAAATCTTATAAAACTGTTTACATGGTTCATTTGTGTAAAACAAAACATGAAAACTAATTGCAAAGTAAATCATTAAAACATCTCATTAAAGAACGGGTATTCCTCAAACTGGAGAATGTATGGAATTTATATTGTAGGTATTGGGGGATATTTTCTTGCTCAATTCTAATGATGATGTGTAATCTGCTTTCTTCTCATCTTAAGACGCATGACAGCCTACCGACTTTATATTTTTTTGTATTAACTTATCAACTTCCCACTAGCTTGTTACAAAATGTGAACAATGCCTAAGTTCAAATAAAAAAACCCAGTCATTTCATTGAGGGATCCGTCTTTTTTACAATAATCCTACAGCAGCAGTAGTAGGACAGCTAGTCTGAAGGCCGGTCATACATTTTTCCATGAGCATCGTCAAGCAAACTTTGTCCACTTCAAATAAAAACCGATCATTCTCTCAGCAGATCCGTTTATATTACTGTAATCCTACAACAGCGGCAGTAAGACAGCTTGCCTAAGGGTCCTGCATTTCGAAGTAAACATTTTAGTGGAAATGAACCGTGTAAAGAACACTTCGACAAATCTTTAAATATCGGTTTATTTCTGTTTGAAATCAAGTTTATTTAAGAATGTTGAGACTTATTTTAAGTGATGTTGCCAAAGTTAGATGTTACCCACACCTTTTTTCCAAATCCTAGACGTTATTTTTTGCAAAGCACTAAATATCCATTGTTAAAATCAACAAAACTCTCTAAAATCTTTGGAGTGAAAATCACTCTTTTAGAGTGAAATTAGGGATCACTCTAAATTTGGAGTGAAAAATTTCAATCAAAAAAGAGTCATTCCCACTCTTTTATAGTGAATATTTAATCTTAATTTTGGATCTATCCCTAATTTCACTCTTTGGAATTTAGAGAGTAATTCTCGTCAACTGTTTTATGTACCGTTACATTTTATTTCAAGCGTTGCTACCATGCATTTTGAACATGATATTATTTTACTAACGCTGTAGTATATCTACCCACTACTAACTATATACTGGAGGTAGAGATTTATTGGATTCAGTGACAAAATCAGAATTGTGAGAAATTATAAAGACTGCAATGATATTTAACTAAGGCATCCATGGAAATAGCAAATATCCGATGAAAGTGAGATGGGACTAACAACCGTTTAAAGTTCTGGTGATAATAAATTGAATAATTGGTTATTACATGTAAAAAGCATCAAAAGCCATTAAATGCAATCAAATTTTGGCTATTCTAAACATAAATATCTTTCCACTTAATGATGATTATAGCTACTTTCGTTGTATGCCCTGTTGGTGTCTTGTCAACACAATATTTCCCTTTGAGTACTAAACGAGATCGGCTATGTTTTGTTGCATATCACCCAACTATAAAGGAAGTTTATCCAAAAACAAAACCTGTACTTTTCGTAACCGTGCCTGATGGTGAAACTTACTTCAAAGTCTTCAATGCCATACATCTCGCAGAGTAATTGAGAATGTCTTTAGCTATTTCACGTAGATCATGTTTGCCATAGATCTCAAGCTCCTGGAGTGTATGTAGTCTCGGTAATTGTAAACCAGATGAGAGACAAATACATTCTTCCTTCAGATCAACTGATTGGAAACAAAAGACTAGTGACACACTAGAGATTGGAATCTGTAACAAAAAGTGTAAAAATACTCTTATAATGACACTTGGAGGGAATGACTTAACTATAAAATAAATTACATAGACCGTCGAAAGGAAGAATTATGGAATTGGTGCATTATGGCATATTATACATTTGGGCAGGAAGAGAAATTATATCTATAAGACCAGCAGTAAACTTTAGGCCAATGCCACAAAGTTATTAATTATTGCATTATCACACATAAAAAGAATCTATACTCACTTAGTCGAAAAAAATCAACTGGTGGGGCGGCTGACCCCTTTCGGAGGTAAAAATACAGCCTATAGTATTTACCAGGCCTGGCCGATGAAATAGTCAAACCTCCCTCAACAAGCCGCTTACCGTAATGCATAGCAATGCATATCAAACATTGGAGAACATTAACTATAGGACGGTAAGCGATATGAGATGGAATTTCCTGGACCCTTACATAACACTGTGTTGCTATCTCATGGTTCCTTGAATAGGTGAAAAAGACATATGCATTTTCGCTATATCTTATGGAACTATGAAAGAACTTGAAACACCTGGTGAAGCACGCTGGAAATTTTTACTTAACAATGAAGAAACTGTCTATTAAACAGTTGAGAGCAAAAGCAGCTTTACCGTCGGAGCGAATGGTAACCGTCGGGGACCGCATTTTATCGTACAGACTTAGGCCTTGAAATGGAAAAAATCCCTAACGGGTGGGGTCATTCCCCGACAGGAGGTATAACCTCTTCCGTCTCTCTAGCGCCACCCCTACCGCGGAAGCTTTTTGACTCTTGTTGAAGGAGGCTACACACCATGTAGATTACGACGAGTAATGGGTAGAAGAGCTAGAAAGTTACTTTCTGTACAGCCAGTTTCTGTTCCTCGTTTGTTTGTTTGTTTGTTTGTTTGTTCTGACGTCTGGCGTTCGGTTTTAGATGGCAAGTCATTGCTATCAGGTATACTTCGTTGTTACTTGGAATCTTTAAGTCAGACATTACTGCGACGAATTTCCTCCAAATTCCAGGATAAACTACCCTTATTACTGCAGGACATTAACACGTTGCTACCAAAGGTGTGGTCCCTTGTGCAAGTGTCTCATACATATCACCAACTGCTGTGCACAACTAGTGTTCAGTTGTCGACGGTCACTATATATATTAACATTGGATTTGAAAGGCACTCTATATTTTCGCACATTTTCTTGCATTTACTTGGAGGATACGTGTTTAACTATTTTTTTATATATATATATATATATATATATATAGATAGATAGATATATATATATAATATATATATAAATATATAAATATATATATATATATAGAAACTGAAGAATGGTGGGATGCTGGCAAAGTCGCATAATTTTTAAACCGGTGGAATATGCGTCTAACATTGTCAACCTTTGCCCTAGTAAGAAAGACGATACCACCAAAATACTGAGGTCCGAGCTGGGTTTGAACCAACGACCTACTGCTCAACGGTATCGTCTTTCTTACTAAGGCAAAGGTTGCCATTGTTAGACACTTATTCCACAGGTTTAAAATTTATGCGACTTTGTCCGCATCCCACCATTCTTCAGTTTCTATATTTAGAAGTCGCAACGTCACATCTACACTTCCGTATATATATATATATATGTATGTATGTATGTATGTATGTATGTATGTATGTATGTATGTATGTATATATATATATATATATATATATATATAGATATATATTGCTCTGCTGAATTGCGTAATTCGTGATCTCTGGATAGGCTTGCAATAAAGGAGATCTAGTGCTGTTCCAAAATTAGGTGCCTGCTCAGGAGGTGCAAGGGCTCCACAGTGTATTTGAACAAAGCCCAGACCATCTTAGACTTTGCAAAGTCTTTCTCGGCGGTATCATTCCCTAGACTAGTGAATAGATAAAAGGGGTGAACGACTAACAAGCGCGTTTAAGAATGTCGTAAGTGTAGTACGATTTACATCTATGACGATAATGGTGGGCGAAAAATGTATAACGGCCAATACGTACTTGCAACCTTCCACATCATGCTACAAATTAGATTGAAAGATCCCATATTATTGCAAGGCTACTACATATGTTTGGTGATGTAGTTCTGTTTTTTTTTTTTTTTTAATTTAAAGTGTTGCTAACAGAATAGTTTCATGTATTATTCACCTTAAGAACGGTTATGAAATGGAGTGCAAATCGTGATGAATGCGCGCTCAGCGCCCAGAGATTTTTCATTAATAAGATTTCCATGACAAAACCTGCATTCAGGCTCTGCACTTTCAATTGCCCAACAAAGCTTCATTTGCTCAAAACCAGCCTTTTATCTGAAAATTCGTAAACAGCTTTCAACGTTTACTGCTGTGCTTTAGGGAGATGCTATATTGGAAAATATTGATAATAAAGACAATATTGGGGTAAGGTGTAAAGCTCGCAGAGTGCGTGAAAATTTTGATAGTCATGCAAAAGATTTGCTACAATTCTTATAGTATGAGAAACATTTAAAATTATTACAATGGATGCACATCACTCGGTTGAAAACACACACCACCCAAGCCCTTCAGACAAAATGTAACATTCGTCATTTCGTAAAATTCCATGAGGATTTGACTTGAAGCCGATTTTTGTCAACCATATTCCTGCAGATTAGCGTGAAGTGAAAAGGGCGTACGATAGTCTAAGGGATGACGGAGGGGGATCTTCTTTCACAGCTATTCTGGAAGCAACCCCCGAAAAATTGTCCACTTCCCACCGTGACCTCTCAAAAGGGGAAATTGAGGCTCACATCACACGGGCTGCTGACGATTGTATCCTCAACACAGTGTTTAGCTAAGACGTTTCTCATTGCGACATTTATTGATTTGTGGCCTGGGGAAGGGGTCTAAGGGGAGGCCTCTCCTCTTCAAAATTTTTGGAATTTGAAATTGCAGATGGTGCACTTTTTGAGTGGATTTCTGCCCTATTCTTGTGAGGCTGATTCTGTCAAAATTTATATCAGTGTAGAATTTTCTTGTCAGATTGTCTTTTGTGCGACATTTTTTGCCTTATATGTAACATTGTCGTACAAATAGGGGCTGGCTAAAACACTGCCTCCACGAATCAGTTGGCGGGCTAAATAAGCCAGTCGGGAACATCCAGAGGGAGTTCAGTAACGCACCTAGCTACGCCGCTGCTACCAATTCATCAAACGTGTCATTTCCGTTTCCTTATCCTTTTCTATTTTCCCTCTCTCTCTTCATTCTCTTCTTCTTTTTCTCTTTTCCTCCTCGCCTCTCTTTATTACTCTTCTTTCCTCCTCCTTTTTTTATTTTTTCTTCTCCCTTCTTTTATCTCTCTCATTTTTTCTCCTCCCTGCTACCCGGGGGCACGTGCCCCAGTGCACCCCTGGATACGTGCCTGTAGTGTATAACTGAGGGTTAATTATGTAACCTGCTTAGTTATTATTGAAATCATTGTAAAACAGGTTCGTTATCCTAGTGTATGTAGCGAAGTTTAACGACCCAAAACAAAACGGCCTGGAAATTGAAATTTATCTGATTTGGAAACTCAGTGTAGGTTGTATGTTATTGTAAAGTAGAGTATAGTTGTTGCCTGGCGCCAGCATCAGTAATGTTACGTAAATCTTATTGAAATCAAATTTCCGAGAGAAGCAAACGGGAGAAAAGATATTGTAATTAAATAAATGTCCGTGTTTTCAAGGTACGAGAACTGTTACTTCTTATTTTTTTTTGTTCCGCGACTTGTACGCTTGCAAAGAACCTTGGGTGTCCTCGAAAAAGAGTGACAATTTTGGTTTTGGTTTGGTTTTGGTTGTAAGTTTTGGTTGTAAAATTATTGGCTGTAACGTTCTTTAGTATACGCAGGCTCTCTGTCTTATTACTGTCAAACCACACATCACTGGTGGAAGCTTTTTTTGGGACATCTTATATGTTGTAAATGCTCCAGTTATTTCAGGTTTTGTCATGGACCTTCCAGTGATAACCGGAGTGCTTATATAAGAGGTGGGTAAAGCGAGAAATACTTTTGGATAGGGGTTGTACATAAGGGTTACACTTAGAATAGTGGGTGGTTTTCGTTCTTAATGTTATCGGTCAATTTATTTCCATACGAATATCATTTTGAGGGGTCAAATTGCTCAAATATGTTTTGTGAGTATTCTTGCAAACGTTTCCTATTTGTCCACCTCGCTATACAAGTGCCAGTAATTTTCGGTAGAATATGGACTGGCAATCATTAGGAAAATTCTTTTATTTATCGGTTATATGCATGGCATTAGAATGTTTGAAAAATTGAAAATCTATTACCCAAGGTTAGTAAACGTTATTAGTGAAAAAAATATGGAGTGAAATTGTTACCTTATTCCTAGAGGCTGTTGTCAAAAGCTGAACTTTTGATCGTTGCAGTAACCTGCTGTCTTCGTCGTCCAATTTTACTTGCTCCGAACATATCTCTTGAACAATGCCCTTTATTTCACAAACTTTTCTTTCGGCCTCAAAGATACAAAGGGTCGCTACGTTGGCGTTAAACCCTCTCAAATACCTGAAGATGCTTTTGAAAGTTATAGGATTTAATCCACACGCAAAACGAAACACAAACTGGACGTCTTGTGGATCAATTCGTTGCAAAATGTGACCTAGACGACGACTACGAAAGAATAAAAAGTTCTTTGCGAGCTCACCTAAATGATGAGCTGCGTACCACTCCGTGAATATCTTGTGATAAAACCTGATTACAGTTTTGTAAGTTGAGTGCTTAAACCCGTCTGAATCAGTCCCATCGCTTAATAACTCCTCCTCTACAAGAATACCAATTTTAATGAGTTCCTCAGAACATTCCTTACCCGCTTTGTCTAAAAATTCTTTCTTTTCCCAAACGAGAGTTTGCTTTTCATCCGTAAGTCCTTCGAATGCCAACTTGCGCAAACCAGATAGGTCAGCAGTCTCACGAGTCAGCGTATCGTGCTGACCACCTTCGTCAGTCTTTTTCCTCATGTGGACATACAAGCAACGTAACATGTAAGTGAAGAATTGTGTCACGGAGTCACAATTAAGGACATCCTTGCAATCAGAGGACAAGTGCGCAAACAGTACAAAGAAGAGAGGAACTTGGCATAGATCTGACATGACGGGGTTTTCATTTAAATCTCGTTTTATTTTATCTGCAAGGTCGCTTGTAGCCCTTACAGCCATTTGGATGTACTGATCCCTAGCTGCATCGTCAAAACCAGTCAGTCTAACATACATTGTGTCGGGGTCAATACTTTTAGGTAAACAACCTGTCCTTGTAAAAACGATTGTTTTTTGATCAGCAAACATTTTACCTTTGATTATTTCCATCATATCAGAGTCTAGGTCAGTGGTCATATTTGGATACTCGTCGAATCCATCTAGCACTATTACCACCCGTGTACAGCTGGCAAGAACTTCTTTTATGTCATTTTCTGTGAGCGTACAATCACGTGGCAAAGCTAACAGTTTTATAGCTTTGAAGATAGATTTGATACCTCCCAGGAACCTGAATTGAAGCAGAATGAACAGCTCAAAACCTGCCAAAGGGGATGAGGACTTTGCATTACACCAGTCATATGCAGCTTGAAGAGTGAGAGTAGATTTACCGTATCCTGGTTCACCTTCCACGACTATTCTTTTTGATGAAAGAACGTTGCTGTCAAAAACATCACGGTACGACTTAAGTACAATGTTTTCAGTTTTGCGCGCTCCACTTTCAGCAAACTGTGATGGTATACTCTTCCGTGATCCTTTTCCAAATTGAATACGGCTGTCTACAAACACTTCGTCAACGGAGTACCGTTTATCTCGGATATATGGGATAGGTCGAATTGACTTGTAAAATATCTTGTAGACCTTTTTTAATCCATTTTGCAGGATATTCAGTTTACCTGTAATAAAATCATTAATTATGAAGTCTTTTGAGCTCTATTATTTGAATACAACTGTTTCTCTTTACTAGAAAAGTAGTAAAGAATTATGCAATATTAATAATAAACCTTCGTACGATATGGTGTTACTTTTAGATTACAAAAGTGGACGGGAAGTCAGGGCAGTGGGTGATATAGATTTTGGCAGTGCGTAATATAGTTTTCTTGAAATCAATTGGTGCTCTTCGCAAGTACACTTATCAGATCTACACCTATTGAAAATTTTAAATCGTCCAAGTATTTAACTTGAGTCCATCTAAAGTTGATTTCTAAAACTAAAGCTTACTGTAAGTTGCAAGATTTTCCTTTTTTTAACAATTGAAGTGAATGGTATTCCAGTAATTAAAGCTCAAAACCCGTATCCAAGCTCTGATTTGCTCTAGAGCGCGAGACTTCCAGTGATTTGCGCTACCTTCAGTTCAGATCTTTAACGAGAGCAGGCTTGTTTTCGTTTCACTCTCGTCGTTTGCTCGTGCTGAATTTTAGTACTGTGCTGTGCTAGCATACGTATTATACCATTCTAATGTCTCTGTGTGTAGACTTTATAGCACTGGGGTGTGGTCGCGTATAGACAAGGGCTCGGTCGTGCTTGTTTTTTTCAAGCACGTCTACTTTATCACTGTAATTTTTGTTGGGTTTCCTTTCTGTTTCCTATACTTCGTTTAAACTAAGAGTACTGAGGGGTTTTTTTCTCCCGTTGTTGCGTGGCTTAGTGCCACAAACCACTTGCTGCTATGCCCAGAGGTCGGGATAGCAGCATCGTTAAGTTACAGTTTGAGTCGAGGGGGAGTGTTACACCTCAGCAAGTTTTTACTTTGTTGAAGAATAATGGTGTGGATGTTAAAGGAATACAGATGTTGCAGGCCCTTGCGGCCCGGAATACATATGACCTAAAATTCAGGTCTGATGCTGCCCGAATTGAGGAGGTTTCCTCCCTTAAAGGAGTGGAGGGCCTCACGCTCACCCTATATGATCCTCTGTGGTGGTGTCAGTGTTGTACCTGAATTTTGAGGTGGGTCTGGTGGCGAGGGTTCTTGGGCAGTACGGAACTGTCTCTGATATGCGTTGGGTCACTTACAAAGATGGCGAATTGGTGGGTATTCTCAACGCAAAGAGGCAGTTCCGTATGCTACTGAAGAGCGACATTCCCTCTTTCCTGTTCACTGGGGGTTCGAAGGCCCACATCATGTACTTTGGGTAGCCCCGCACCTGCTTCAAGTGTTCGCAGGCGGGACACAAAGCCAAGTCATGTCCCAAAAGACGTTGCGGAAGATATCTGCAGGTGGGGCATGACAAAGCTGAGTGCCCCAACGAGGTGCGGTGCAACCTTTGTCAGGAGGAGAGACATGTTTTTGGTGCGTGCCCCACATCGTACTACTCCCGCGCTGGCGCGGATGTGGAGCAGGCACCTGAACCCCCGCAAGCAGACAAAGAGGCCTCGCAGTCAGCCTGAGATCATATGGTGGAGGAGCTTGGCTCCCCTTCAACCCAAGAGGTGGTAGACCAGGTGCTGCAGGATCATGCTGCTTCTGAGCACTTCGAGTCTAGGACCCCTGAGGCAGGCCTTTTACTATCTTCTCCCCCATCACCCCGGGAGGCTGGTATGTCGACTGTGGACGCTAATCTCCAGCTCTCCTCAGACTCCGAGTCGGACACTGTCATGTCAGATGCTAGAGAGCCTGTCTCGGAGCCTCCACCCAAAATCCCACCAGGAAGTTGATGTTCAACTGAACTTTGCTGGACCTTGTTCAACTAGATGTTATTGCGATTAGTTCAAGTACACATTACTGGACCAGTTTAATTGGACTTTGAACTGCAACTGGACTTTACTGGACCAGTTCAATAAGATTGTATTGTGATTGGTTCAACTTTACTGCATCAGTTCAATAGAATTGAACAGGACTTAACACGACCAATTTAATAGAATTTAACTGTGATCAGTTCAAGTGGACTTTACAGGACCAGTTCAATAGGTTATTATTGTGATCAGTTCAACTGGGCTGCGCTGGACCAGTTCAGGTGGACTTTATTGTGATTAGTTCAACTGGTCTCTACTGGACCAGTTCAATTGGACTTGATCATAAAAATTTCACCTGGACTTTACAGGACCAGTTCAAAAAGGCTTTTGTTACAGAACCAATTCTCTATTAATGTTAATTGCCTAGTTTAAATTACGGCGATGTTAAGTGGAATTATAGAAATGGTTCTCGCTTTCTTTAGCTATAGTCCATTTGAACTGTTACTGTTCATTTGGACTGTTAGGAGCAAGGAGCAAGGTAGCAGGCGGTACTAAAAAATATCACTTATCCAATCTTCTTAGCACTATTTAACGAGGAATGTTATATCAGTCGTCTTAAGGGAAAGCTGACTTAATTTAAACTTCTAAGTTTTTCTACACTTTTTAATGAGAAAGTGCCGTTAATCTGACTTACTTCGAACTGTTAATCATTGTGTAAGCCTTGCCGTTCTTGCATTTTAGCCTAGCCATTCTGTTTCTACAAGCCGAATTATACTGGAGTTTTGGAGTTTCATCCTACAAGCTGTAACCATGGTAACAAACGACACAGTCCAACAACTTTCAAATGAGTCCATTCAAACAGATTCAAAGGCCTTGACCAGCCAGTGCTGTAGCAAATGTGTTTATCCGCAAGGCGAAGCTGCATAAGCCGTTTTCTGTGATTTCTGTGGGGTGAACTACCATATTTCTTGTGCAGGCCTTGAAAAGCTTCCAACTAAAGGAGCAAAATCGAAATCGATAGTTCTGCCAACCTTGCGTAAGGCTCCCTAACGACCTGCATGCAACGCAACTGAAACTTAATGAAGCTCTACAACGGATTATTGCTCTTCAGACCCAGTTTAATGAACTAACCAACCAACCACGCTGTCTCAGGTATGAATCCAATTTTTTCTGAAGACATGCAACCCAAAATCCAACCTTCCCACCAACACCCAAAGTTCTTATTGCGGGAGACTCAATCTTACGTGATTTTTCAAAGGAAGACTTTTAGGACAATGTCACAGTTTTATGTTTAAGAGGTGGAACTGTCAGCGAACTTCAGCAAAAATTAGAAGAAAGTTATATCACGTCTGGTGTAAACCATACCTTTCTGCACATCGGAACCAATGATGTCGCAAACAAACCCCTGTACCTGACATTACTCGCCAGTTTGAAGCCCTTATTACAGCAATACAAATAAAAAACCCAACACCTACAAAAGTAAGTATATCGGAACCTCTTCCTAGGCTAGACATCTACTGCGATTCCGTTATTGAACTGAGTATTAGTCTGAAGGAGCTAGTAGCTGAAAAATCTGACTGTAATTTCATAGACAATGTACAATCGTTTTCTTATGGTGACGGAAAAACCGTCAAATCCCTGTTTTTCGATGACGTACACCTCAGCCAATCTGGCAGCGACAAGTCCTAAACAAAATTTACTACCATAGGACTCGTTTGTCTTCGTGATAAGAAAAGATTCGAAAATCAAAGGAAAACATTAAATCAGCGAGTGCCACACCTTCCCTATGGAACTACCGTTCCAGCTACAGCTCCCAGACCCGTCGTCAGAACCCAAGACGCTACAATACCTACATAGAGTGGAACAAACAGACCGCCAGAGATTATGCACGGGGCTTTTATAACTGTGGTGAACGGAATCACAACGAAAAAAAAAACATGCCGTCACCCCCAACCACTCGTTTGCGACAACTGCCGACGACCCGGCCATAAGTCACGCTTTTGCAGACAACGGTAGGCCGCTGGTCATGGAATTTCTCGTGATGAAATTTTTTGTCCTTGTGTAGAAACAGAGCCTATCCCAAGTAAAACTGATACTATTCCAGGTGTTTGCACGACTGACAAAGGTAATAAAAGTATTAATCTTATTCACTTTGGGTTTATCAATATCAATCATCTTCATCAAAAAGTTGATCAACTTCAGTATGTAATGAACAGCCAAGATGACGGCTTCAATGTTTTTGCAATAAACGAAATATTTTTGAATGAAACATTTAATGACTGCGAGCTTAGCATTCCAGGATATACTATCCTACGTAGAGACAGGGACGGAAAGGCAGGGGGTGGAGTGGCAGTTTATATTCAAGACAACCTACCATTTATTAGAAAAGTTGAATTTGAAAACGCTAACATAGAGACATTATGGCTTGAAATTAAGATACCATATGCAAAAACCTTCTGTTCTGTGTACTTTATCGTCCTCCTGATTCTAAAGTGACGTGTTTGACAACTTTCACGACATGTTAAGTATACCATACGTTCTGTACTCAAATATTAAAGTAGTCGGTGATTTCAATGTAAACCTTTTAAAGGAGTCTAATGTAAGATTGAAGCAAGAATTAGAGTAATTTGCTCTGAAGCAAATGGTAAATACGCCCACACGATAAGCGAGTTAGTACTATTGCTTTAATTGATCATGTTTATACTACTAATGAAAACCAAATTCAAAATATACCTGTACCACATGTGAAGATAAGTGATCACTACCCAATATTGTTTACTTGGGTGTGTTATTCTAATCGAAAGCAATCATATGTGACAGGTCATAAAACGATTGAATATAGGGACTTTAAGAAAATGAATATATCTGCATTTATTGCATAGCTGAGGAAATTTAAATTAAATCAAGTGCTGGAAGAAGACACCCAAACAAGGCTCTTGTCACATTAAACTCAGAGTTACAGAATGTTTTAGACAAGCATGCTCCAAAAAGAAAGAAAAGGGTAAAAAGGGACTTACAGCCTCTCTGGTTCAATAAGGATATTCAGGAAGCATTCAAAATGAGAGATAAATCGAAGAGAAATGAGTAACATCTTTATCGTTTTTGGAGGAATAAGGTCACCTCACTTATTAAAAAAGTCAAACAACAATATTTCAAGAAAGAAATAAATTCAAACAAAGGAAATTCTAAGGTTATCTGGGAAATCCTTAGGAACCCCCAGTCTAACGACCCTCATCAAAGGAATAAAGTTACACACCTCATACAATAATTATGAACGAGAAAGAAATATCAAATGCTTTTGAAATCGCAAACACTTTTCATAAGTTCTTTACTTCTATTGCTTCCCAATATGTTCATGAATGTGAAATTAATAATTTTTCGTGTTTGGAAAGTGTTAATTCTCGTAAAGTTACTGGTCTTGATGGTTTTAGCGCATACGTCTTAAAATTGTAGCTTTAATCACTTCCTGAACAGAAGCATTCAAAGTAACACATTTCCTACGATTGGAAGAAAGCTAAAGTTATCACAGTCCATAAAAGTGACTCTAAGCTTGATGTCCCAAATTATAGACCCATATCGGTCCTACCAGTTCTGTCAAAGATCCTTAAAAAGCATGTTCATGAGGCTTTAAGCTCATATCTTACAAAGTTCAAATTATTTCGAAGTAATCAATCAGGTTTTAGGGAAAAACACTCATGCGAGACAGCCCTTATAAAGATCATTGATGAATGGATGGAAGCTATAGACAATGGTTACCTACTAGGATCCGTGTTTGTTGACCTCCTGAAAGCCTTTGATTTAGTTAATTATAATATATTCATACAAAAGTTGTTCTTGTATGGTCTTTCAAAGGAAGCAACTAAATGGTTCAAGACATACCTCACTAGAAGAATACAATGTACGGTTATAGATAAAGTTTTCTCTTCTGCGATGAATGTGACCTCTGGAGTTTCACAGGGCTCAATTCTTGGGCCGATATTATTTTTACTATTTACTAACGATATGGACTTAAGTCTTCTTCACTGTACTGCGCACATGTATGCTGATGATACAACATTTTATTTGTATGACACTAATTTTCAGGACTTTAATAAAAAGTTAGAGGAAGATGCAACACGTATTCATTACTGGTGTCACAAAATGGTCCTGAATGCAGAAAAAACCAAAATGACCCTTATAGGGTCAAGACATAGGAATACTACACTTGGGAATGAAAATACACTCCATGTTAAGATGCAGCCGCCACTCTGCTTAATATAGATTGTGAAAATTTATTGGGGGTCAGAATTGATAGTAACTTAACATAGAAAATGCAAGTAGATTTTATCTGTAAAACAGTATGCCAGAGGTTATCTTTGCTTAGACGAATTCAACCTTTTATTGATAGAGAAACCAGTTTAATGTTTTATAATGGCTATATTTTACCTGTTTTAGACTATTGTAGTATCGTATGGGGTACATGTAGTCACAATGATCTTCAAAGGCTTATACGAATGCAAAAAACAGCTGCAAGAATTATTTTAAGTGTTGGTTACGATCAAAGGTCACATGATATCTTTAATGCATTGAACATGGACGGCCTTGACATGAGAATCCGTAAGAAGAGACTAATAATTGTTTATAAATCTCTTAACGAACTCGCTCCTACGTACATGGAAGAAATGTTCACATTTAATAGAAATATCCATTCTCACTCCTTGAGATTAACCACAGAAAACAAATTATACCTGTCTGGTGGCAAAACTGACTATCCCAGAAAAAAATTTCATATTTAGCTGTTAAAGAATAGAATGAACTACCTATGGAGCTAAGAAATGCTACATCCCTGAACATTTTTAAAAGTATACTGCATAACCTCATATCTAATACATAGTTTTATGTGAATCTTATAGTTTTAATGTGGCAATTTTAATTGATTGACTCTTTAACGGCTGTTCTAAAGTTTTACGCTCTTACGTTATGCCTGGTCTTAGAATTGTAACTTGTCTTCAAAATTTTTACTTTATTTTAATGTTTAAAATGTTTTATGGTATATCTCATTTCATTCTATTTTATTCTCTGTTTAAGAAGTATGCTTTTTGATTCCTTGCCGTAGGCAGGCAAGGAATCTATGCGATGGTGATGTCGTGTGTGTGTGTGTATGTGTTTGTGTGGGTGTGTGTGTGTGGGTGTGTGTATGTGTGTTTGTGACGCTGCTTGTAATCGCGATATCTCAAGATAGGATTGACCGACACTTTTCATATTTGGTATATAGATTTGTCATGTTGAGAGGAAGAACCCTATTGTTTTTGGAGGAGGTCGAAGGTCATCGGAAGTCACCAGAGGTCAAAAACTGAAAACCTTGTAATCGCATTATCTCGAGATAGGGATGGCCAACACTTTTCATATTTGGTATATAGATTTGTCATGTTGAGAGGAAGAACCCTATTGTTTTTGGTAGAGGTCAAAGGTCATCTGAGGTCACCATAGGTTAAACTGCGAAAACCTTGTAAATGGCTTGTAATCGCGCTATCTCGAGATAGCGATGACTGACACTTTTCATATTTGGTATATAGATTTGACATGTTGAGAGGAAGAACCCTATTGTTTTTGGTGAAGGTCAAAGGTCATTTGAGGTCACCGGAGGTAAAAAGCCGAAAAGCTCGTAATCGCGATATCTCAAGATAGGAATGACCGACACTTTTTATATTTGGTATATAGATTTGTCATGATGTAAGGAAAACCCTATTGTTTTTGGTAGAGGTCAAAGGTCATATTGGGTTACCAAAGGTCAAAAAGCAAAATTTCCCAAGAATTCCCAAGAATTCCCAAGATTGTAATCTGGCATCACTGGGGTCAAAAAGCAAAATTTCCCAAAAAGTCCCAAGATAGTTGTATGGGGTCACCAGAGGTCAAAAAGCAAAATATCCCAAGAATTCCCAAGGTTGTAATCTGGCATCACTGGGGTCAAAAATCAACATTTCCCAAGAATTCCCAAGATCATCATCAACTTAATAAAGTTGAACTTGAACTTGAACTTGAACTTGAGTTATCAGAGGCCAAAAAGCAAAAGCAAAATTTCCCAAGAGTTCCCAAGATTGTTATATGGGGTCACCAGAGGTCAAAAAGCAAAATATCCCAAGAATTCCCAAGATCATGATATGGGGTCACCAGAGGTCAAAAAGTGAAATTTTCCAAGAATTCCCAAGATAGTCATCAGGAGTCACCAGAGGTCAGACAGCAAAATATCCCAAGTATTCCTAAGATCGTCATCTAGGGTCACCAGAGGTCAAAAAGCAAAATTTTCCAAGAATTTTCAAGATCCAAGATCCCTTGGAGTTGAATCCCTTTCAAGACACTTCAGATTTTCTTTTTTGTTGTATTTAGTGGGTTCAAAGGTCATGTGAGGTCAGCAGAGGTCAAATTGTTAAAACATAAAATGATGTAGTCAAGAAAGATAAATTTGAGGGATAAACCTCAGTGCAACAAAGCATCCCCATTCGGCAAGGAATCACTAAGCCTTTGGGCTTTCTGGTCTATCAACTATCTGTATTTCTTACTCCTTTACTTTCTTTTATACCCTGGTTTTGTGCTTTATGCATTCTCTTATTTGCATTTTAAGTTGTTTCCATTGTTCTTCTTTTGTTTATTATTCTGTACATTAAGTGCATTTTTATATGAGGGACAGAACTTTAAAGCACACATAAAGTCTAAAATCACAAGAATATATAATTTAGAGGTTGGAAATGAATCTCATTTATTCAATTCCTATTTACATGGGGTGGCGCCCCTTAACGACTAAGCTTCCCAACTGAGTGTTTGGTTTGCCGAAAAGATGGCTGCGAATGAAATTCAGATGTTTATATGACCTTGAAATATTTATTGTTTCCCTTGCATAGCATGTTGTAAGGAGACTGCTTATATAGTAACAGTAGGACAGTTTGTAACAGTAAGACAGTATTCACATTTTGGTGCAAGGTGCAGTTGCTTTCAAACAAGAAGGAAAACAAAGACAGCAATTTGAGTAGTACAAAAATGACATCGCACAGTATTGCGCAATCTCCCATATTAAACTGAGTGATTAACTTTCAACATTTATCTTTCAGCTCAGGAATACCTTGTAAAGATGAGGGTTGCACCAGTTGGTAGCATTTTTCAAGCTTTGTAACATATATTCTTGTAATTTATAGACTCTAGGTAGACTCCTAAGCAGGATTTTTTAACTTTTTGAGGGTGAGGGCCCAATGTAGAGACTAGAATGAGGTCAAGGGCCGCAGGGGTGGAGCTCAGGCCAAGAGATTACAATAATCGCAAAGATCGAAATCCATACTTAAGAGGCCTTAGAGCTGTACCTATGACCAACAAAGACAGAGGTTAGAATTTTTCATATTAAGAAGCGGTTCCTTAAAAGGGTATTCTGCACTTTTGCAGCATCGATCAGTAGCAAACGGACCTCAGTCCCACCATGGTGGGCGCTGAGGTCAGGAAACTTTGTTTTCCAGTCATTCTAGATAGCAAGAAATTGTACTCTTAACCGCAAATTGGCCTCTTCAATCAAGGGTGGCGCCGATTAAAGGAAGTAAGCAGTCACCCCAATCAGAGTGAGTGTGCCCTGTCACTCTAGTTCATGATTAGCCAATATTTTTGTTACTTAATTGTGAATTCAAGGAGAATTTCTCCATGTTTTACATATTGTTTGTAATAGTTATGTTCAAAACGTCTTCAGAGGTGCTTGTAATGCAATAAGAGGAGATTTGCAAGAGTTTGCTCATTTTTCAAATAAAATTTTTGGGTGACTGCCTATTGCCTTTAATAACTAAGCTTCCCGACTGAGTGTCCGGTTTGCCGAAAAGATGGCTGCGAAATTTTGGCGTTACTATTGAAGAAACTATGAAAAATTTGTGGTTTTTATTTAGCAATCTGACCTACACAGGGCAAAATCAGAAACTAGTGCAGCAGCTATAGTCGCCGTTAGGCATTACGTACATTATCATACCCATTAATGCTCCTTACGAAAATTGAGTTTCCCCGGCGATAGGGTCATGGCTCCTGCACCTCCCCCACCTGGCGCAACTCCTATCTACAGTTCTGCGTCTAGCATGGTAAGTCACCAGTGTTGTCAATTTGATGTTTTTCATGCTTCAGTTTGCAGTATAGGAGAAACATTTGGCATTCCAAACTAAGTAGGTTGCCGAGTAAAAGCGCACTCGAAACGGATGTAGTCACAACAGTTCTGCACTTATCCTGCGTCAGTGGTCAACATGTTAGGACGCTCTTGGATTATTCTCACACGCGGTCAGACAAAGAATTGGGTCTGATGAGTTCAAAGACCGTTTTCCCAAAAGTGGAAAAAAGTTTTAAGTTGATTTAATGATTTTAATTCATTTACCAGAGCTGAGGATGGAACAAACTCATATAAATCATCGCAAACACATTGTTAGTACCCAAAGATGACTTGGAGAAATTTTAATTTAAATAGCCAATCAACACACGCAAGAGCGTCAACAGCTTCACAAAAGTGGGGACGAAAATAATTCGAACGCAAATCGCAAAGCCCTAGCAAGTAGGGACCCGGGGCCGATACAAAGAACCCGATAAAATAGGATTTCAGAAGATCTGAGTAATCTGAGGCATGTTCCTATCATTTTAGTCCATTAAATTGCTGTTTCCACCTTTTCAAGATTGATTTTATTAAACAAGCTATTTTGTAAGCTACGGTATGGCAACTTAGAATGCACTTGCTATTTTTGTTCGGAGGCTGGAAGTTTCCTGACTAGAAATAAATCCATTTCGGACTTCACCACTACATAACTATATGCCATCGTGTGCATAACATGAATGTCAACAACGCGGCACACGAAATAACCCTTACTCGAAATCCAGATATGGGCCAGATATGAAATTCCATATATGGGCCAGATATGGATTTCATATCTGGTCCATATCTGCTGCAGATATGGGATTTATATCTGGACCAGATAAAAATTGGGTAGATATAACCCAGATTTACGCCAGAACCAGATCTAAGCCATATATGGCCAGATAAAGTTTTATCTGGATCAAGTCTTTATATGGAACAGATAAAATTTTATCTGGACCAGATATGGACCTTATATGAGCAGAATATATTTCCACATATCGCCCATATCTGCACCAGATATGGAATTTATATCAGATCAGATAAAAAGTTGGGGAGATATAACACAGATCTAAACCAGAACCAGATCTAAACCATATATGGCCAGATAAGGTTCTATCTGGATCAAGTCTTTATATGGCACAGATAAAATTGTATCCGGACCATATCTGCTTTAGTTATGAATCATAGTTAGGACTTACAGTCCACACTCCTTATGGAGACAGTAAACGCTTTTTTCGAAAATTCACCTGACTCTCTGGCGAAGAGCCAAGAGCGAAAACCAAACGATACTCCCGAAGTTCAGTTAAGGTCTTCGTCGAGAGCAGACGTGTGTTCGTCGAGCTCTCGCCGTTTGCTCGTGCTGAATTTAGTGCTTGCACAGTAGCATACTACATACCACGGTTGTGTACATATAGCGTGGGTGTGTTGTCTCGTATATAGACAAGGGCTATATTGTGTTTGTTTCTGCCTAGTTTATCTGTGTAATTTGTGTTTAGTTCCTTTACTGTTTTCTGTGCATTATTCTAAAAGTTGTGAAGTTTTTCTCCTTGTGTTTTCATGGCCTAGTGCCACACTCACTCGCTGCTATGCCCGGAGGTCGGGATACCAGCATCGTTAAGTTACAGTTTGAGTCATGGGTGAACGTTACACCCCCTCAAGTGTTTTCTTTGTTAAAGGAGAATGGGGTAGAAGTTAAAGAAATAGAGATGTTGCAGGCGCTTGCGGCCCGCATCACATACGACCTAAAGTTCAGGTCGGATGCTGCCCGAATGCAGAGCGTGTCTTGCGTTAAAGGGCTAGAAGGGCTCACAGTCACCCAATATGATCGCTCTGTGGTGGTGAAGGTGCTGTACCTGAACTTTGAGGTCGAACAGGGCCTGGTTGCGAGGGTTCTGAGTCAATACGGAACTGTCTCCGATATGCGGTGGGTCGACTACAATGAAGGTGAGTTGAAGGGCATACTGAACGGAAAGAGACAGTTCCGTATGGTACTGAAGAGGGAAATACCGTCCTTCCTCTTCATAGGGGGTTGCAAAGCCCACATAAGATACTATGGGCAGCCCCGCATCTGTTTTAAGTGTGGAGAGGAGGGGCACGAAGCCAAGTCGTGTCCTAATAGACGTTGCGGCAGATGCCGGCAGGTGGGGCACGACAAGGCCCAGTGTTTCAACGAGGTGCGGTGCAACCTTTGTCGGGAGGAGGGACATGTCTCTGTTGCATGCCCCGAACTGTATTCTGCCCATGCCAGTGAGGATGTGGGGCAAGCACCCGAACCCTCGCAACCTGGCAGGGAATATTCCACTCAGGAATTGGAGGAGGTGGTTCATGAGTTGGAACAGGACTTCCTTGCCTCCGAACAGTGTGAGGGGAGCACTGGGACCCCTGAGGCAGACTCTCCGCCATTCTTACCAATGGCACCGGGGGAGGCTGGAATCATGACAGTAGAGGAAGACCTCCATCTCTCCTCAGATGAGAGTGTTTCTGCTATGTCGGATGATGGGGAGCCTGCCTCAGAGCCTCCTCCAAAGGATCCACCTTCAGGGGAGGGTTGGTTTGATTTGTATGAGGGGGAGGGGCCAGAGCCTGCACTAAAGAGGTTGGCCTCGGGCGAGGTGTCAGACAGGGGAACCCATCACTCTGGGACGCCCGTACCAAGCCCACGGATTAAAAAGATAAGGTCCCAGCCAGAGTATTTAGTGTGAATGGTATTGCCTTAAGTTTGTGTCCCGGTTTTTCTTTAGGGGAGGAAGGCCGGTTTTTTTAGGGGGGGGGGGGGTCTGTTCTGTTTGTGTATGTGCCCATGCATGCCACAAAGTTTGTTTGATAGTTCAGTGTAAATAGGTTTGCCTTTGTTCCACATTAGGTCCGTCCGGCTACAGGTATGTGAAAAGCACATTGCATTGTTAATATTGTAAATAGTGGGGGGGGGGGGGGGGGTGGCCAAATGAAAATTTGTTGCTGGCCTGGTGTATATAGTTGGTGGTGTTATAATTTCTGGGTGCCTGTTTCTACGTACTTAAAAAGGTCGTGTTGGGGTGTGGTCTCGTATAGACAAGGGCTTGGTCGTGCTTTTTCCAAGCAGGTCTTCTTCATCACTGTAAATATTGTGATTGTTAATAGTCCTATGTAGTTGACTTGGGTTCAGGGTGGTTTTGTACATAGTTATCATAGAAATTTTGTTTGTTAGCGCAATGTTCAGAATTCTGTAAATGGTTCAAAGTTGAGTTTTTGTCCGGTCAGGTTTGAGTTCTCCTTTGTTTCTTCGTGCCTGTTTCTATGTACGTAAAAATCACAATACTACCGAAGGAGTTCTGCTCCCTGAAGGAGTAACAACGTCCCCAAGAGACAAACTTTCACTTAACTGACCCACCCGACAGTGGTCCCGTTCTAGACTGGCTGAATAGAACAGGTCCCACCTGGGAGCTCCGCCGTCGTGATCACGGATACTCCTGCACCAGGAGACATACAAACAATACTTACATATAATTCTTCACGGAGCTCTCAAACATTTTCTGCAGGAGACATTGAACACCAGCAGAAAATGTTTCAGAGCTCCATGAAGAATTTAATGTAAGTATTGGGGGCCATATAAAACTTTATTTGCATATCTGGAAAGGCATTTAATCCGTTATATCTGGCTTCATATGGCCATATATAACTTGATTTGCAAATCTGGAATTGCATTTTATCAATTTATATCTGGCTTGATATGGCTATATAAAACTATTTACATATCTGTACAGAAATTTCATCAATTTATATCTGGCTTGTTATGGCAATATGAAACTTTATTTGCATATCTGGGCTTGCATTTCATTAAGTTATATCTGGCTTGATATGGCCATATAAAACTATATTTACATATCTGGACTGGCATTTCATCAAGTTATATCTGGCTTGATATGGCCATATAATACTTTATTTACATATCTGGAATTGCATTGTATCAAGTTATATCTGGCTTGATATGGCCATATAAAACTTTATTTACATATCTGGACTGGCATTTCATCAAGTTATATCTGGCTTGATATGGCCATATAAAACTTTATTTGCATATCTGGGCTTGCATTTCATTAAGTTATATCTGGCTTGATATGGCCATATAAAACTATATTTACATATCTGGACTGGCATTTCATCAAGTTATATCTGGCTTGATATGGCCATATAAAACTTTATTTGCATATCTGTTCTTGCATTTCATTAAGTTATATCTGGCTTGATATGGCCATATAAAACTATATTTACATATCTGAACTGGCATTTCATCAAGTTATATCTGGCTTGATATGGCCTTATAAAACTATATTTACATATCTGGACTGGCATTTCATCAAGTTATATCTGGCTTGATATGGCTATATAATACTTTATTTACATATTTGGAATTGCATTGTATCAAGTTATATCTGGCTTGATATGGCCATATAAAACTTTATTTACATATCTGGACTGGCATTTCATCAAGTTATATCTGGCTTGATATGGCCATATAAAACTTTATTTGCATATTTGGACTGGCATTTCATCAAGTTATGTCTGGCTTGATATGGCCTTATAAAACTTTATTTGCATATCTGGACTGGCATTTCATCAAGTTATGTCTGGCTTGATTTGGCCATATAAAACTTTATTTGCATATTTGGACTGGCATTTCATCAAGTTATGTCTGGCTTGATATGGCCTTATAAAACTTTATTTGCATATCTGGACTGGCATTTCATCAAGTTATGTCTGGCTTGATATGGCCATATAAAACTTAATTTGCATATCTGGAAAGGCATTGTATCAAGTTATATCTGGCTTGATATGGCTATATAAAACTATTTACATATCTGTACAGACATTTCATCAATTTATATCTGGCTTGTTATGGCAATATGAAACTTTATTTGCATATCTGGGCTTGCATTTCATCAAGTTATATCTGGCTTGATATGGCCATATAAAACTATATTTACATATCTGGACTGGCATTTCATCAAGTTATATCTGGCTTGATATGGCCATATAATACTTTATTTACATATCTGGAATTGCATTGTATCAAGTTATATCTGGCTTGATATGGCCATATAAAACTTTATTTACATATCTGGACTGGCATTTCATCAAGTTATATTTGGCTTGATATGGCCATATAAAACTTTATTTGCATATCTGGGCTTGCATTTCATTAAGTTATATCTGGCTTGATATGGCCATATAAAACTATATTTACATATCTGGACTGGCATTTCATCAAGTTATATCTGGCTTAATAGGGCCTTATAAAACTATATTTACATATCTGGACTGGCATTTCATCAAGTTATATCTGGCTTGATATGGCCATATAATACTTTATTTACATATTTGGAATTGCATTGTATCAAGTTATATCTGGCTTGATATGGCCATATAAAACTTTATTTACATATCTGGACTGGCATTTCATCAAGTTATATCTGGCTTGATATGGCCATATAAAACTTTATTTGCATATTTGGACTGGCATTTCATCAAGTTATGTCTGGCTTGATATGGCCTTATAAAACTTTATTTGCATATCTGGACTGGCATTTCATCAAGTTATGTCTGGCTTGATATGGCCATATAAAACTTAATTTGCATATCTGGAATTGCATTGTATCAAGTTATATATGGCTTGACATGGCCATATAAAACTTGATATAATGTATCAAGGCATCTAAATGTGGCTGTATATCTGGCTTGATATGGCCATATAAAGACTGTATTTAACCAGATAAATCCAGATATCAATCAATATCTGGATTTAAGTTTTCGCTAGATATGACTGAACAAGGAATATGTCGGTACAACCTGCTACGTACAGGCAACCTAGCACCCCCGTCAGAAGAGCAAACTTGGAAAGACTCAAGTAGTGACTTGGTTAAATCATATAATTTCCTGCTGTGCTTCGTTTTGTTCTTGTCGAATATTAATTTTCTCAAAACGTAAAATCATTTCAGGAAGCCGGCACCGACAAGGCCCCGTGACCGCATGTGGCCCTAAAAGCCGCGTTTGATAATCACTGCAGTCTTAAGGAAGACTTTAGACTTGATTCAAGTTTTGATATGTCAATTAGTAAGTAATCAGGCTAAGCATGGAGGGGGGGGGGGGGAGATTTGAACTGAAAACAGATGTGTGGGTTTAACATATTAGCACATAAAACTGTCACATTTTCAACCCTGGATTAACTTGGAGCAAGCACGCGTGACATTACAAGCTCACATAAATAGACTTTATTTGATTTTTCGTTAAACTTTACAACAATGTTGTCAGCCATAATCTCAAATTACCAATAGACGAATGTGTGAGAGGCATACATATTTTGTTCCCTATGGCATGCTTATATCTCAAATAACTGCAAGGTCAAAACAACAGATCAAAGGACAAAGAAAACAAAGCATTGACTAGTGATTAGCTCTCTCCAGTATCCATGTAGCAGCAAAGAGGAGTTGCAAGACTTTGCGGAGAATTTAGAAAACAAGATGGAAAAAATTGTGGTAGGTGGAAGGCCTCGACAAAAACTTCTAAAGCAACTCTCCAACTCACCAATTAGCAAGTGGCATAAAATTCGCACTCGCCAGAACGGAATATCTACTCGCCACATAATTCAGAGTTACATTGTTACTGAACTTTACAAAACTATGATCAAGTCAAGCGGTGATCTTTTCACCCTTATTATGACCTACCCTTCCACAGAAACTGCCAGTTCAAAAGAAAATTACCCGAAACTCATGACCTTGGAGTTTTTGGCGCAAAAATGCCGAGTTAACTTGAGGTAGGAAGATTGCATAGCCTTTCTTTCATTTTCACAGTTTAGTACTTCCAAAACCTTCACTTCAACGCTTATCTTCCCAAGCGCCCAGCACGTACCCTCAAATCAAAATAAATATATAATTTCGATAGGACTGGCCATACTCTTAAATTGGTAGCTGAATCACTCACTGTTCATAGCGCAAAACCGTATATAAGACGGTTTAAAACTTCTAAATTAATATGAATTTCACCTCCTTTTTTTATCGTGCTCTACAAGCTCTAGATAGGACATGGTAAAACATAGTTTAATCACGTGGACGTACTTAATAATTATTACGTACGTACTAATAATTATGGCTATCACATTCGTAAGTGATCCTTGTTATACCGATGCAGATACATTACGAAAATAAGTTCATTATGAAAGGTTTCAGCTTAGGGTAGATTTTTCTGGTCAATCTAATTGTGCACTCATTGACCTTCATACAACCACAAGGTGGCTGACTTCATGATTCATTAGGGTCTTAAATACTGTTCAATCAGGTTGTCTAAATCACAGGCACTTGGTACTTACATAGACTGGCCAAGAGAGTAGGCTATGTAGTTACGATATACACTCTTGGTCAGTCTACACAAGTACTGAGTGCCTGTAGTCAAACTATTCTGAAGTTCGAATCAAGTTAAACCAGTGGCTACCAATAAAGGCCATCAGATACAGCAGTCCTTAACAAATTTAGTCATGTATCTCCTGCGCATTGGTGTCGCCAGATTTTTTGAAATTGGGCACTGGGTGGCAAAATGTTTCACCGAAGGGAAGGGCACACCAGCATGACTGAGCCGCGCTGAAGGGGTCGTGGTGACACAAAGTGATACCCCTAAAGGCGTTGGGGTGCAGGGGAACTTTGAAGGGCCCTGATGGGGTCCAGGGCCATCCCCAGTGTAGGTCCAGGGGAATGTCCCCAGAGGCCCTGGGTTTTCTTATTATCTGCAAATGTCATTACATGGACACTAAGCAGATCACAAAATAAAATTACAATTTGACCTAATTCGGACTGACAATATACTGATTGGGGTGTGGAGTGTCATTGTGGCCGATGCGTTATGTTACAGTTTGCATTGGGCTACATAAATCCACCCATGCTGCCATGCAGTAGGAATTAATGTTGGGACAACTGCCTTTCAGTAACGCAACTTTATTTTGTACGCGCTTCGCTCTTGCCCTCGAGCGGATTAGTCTCAGCGGGCATTAGCAACCATTATTCTGGGTACTGATTAAAATGCTGGAAATAAATTTATTCTAGTTACAATTTTAAGGCACCCTTAGGCCAGAATCCACTTTATCACATATGAGGCTTCTTTTTCCAAATTTTCCAGGCGAGACCTTGTATCCGCCGCTGTACGTGCACTTTTCGTGCGCTTATGGGGTGGTTCTCAAACGCAGTCACTGGACCCTGTTGGTGCCGTCCCTAACTAATTTTACGGTTTGGAAAAGATCATGTTCTACAAGAAAAAACCTGGCAAAGTTGAAATAAGGGGCAATTATTCATGCTGACATGTGTTTTAAACAATTTATTTTTGAAGCCGCTACTTGACTCATTTTCAAGTTTGTTCTCCTGAAGTTGTGCTAGGTTGATGAGGCAGGGGCACACTGAACCGACTGCAACTCGACACAACTGAGCCCGACTTCTCGTCGGGGATGAGTTGCATGCATTTTCGACCAGTTGTATCGGGTTGCAGTGGGATCATACGATAGCTGCACGCGCAGTACACTTACCGACAGCGACCTACAAACTCATGATGGTTCCCGCGTTTCGAAACAAAATGGCAGGTATCAGCAGCAAATCGTTCGATATGCTCGATTTGGTCATGACGAGGACCGACTGTCGGATCGCAGTCGGGTGGCGAACAAAATTCGGCGCACGCTGAACCGACCCGACTGCGACCGGAATGGTTTTCAGTTGGGTTGAAGTCGGGTCGGTGCAGTGTGCGTCGGCCTTACATGCCAGGCTGTATGGCATCATATGCCTTGTTTATTCATACCTTGCCAATACTGGGTGTTTTGTTTCCAATACCGTGTTGGTGACAGTCACAGTTTATACACAGTGGCATATAGTTATGTAGTGGTTGAGGGATGTATTTGTTGTTTGTAGCAAAAATATATTCCTCAATTCTTATTTCCGCATGAGGTGATTGTACAGTTCAAGAACGTATCGTGTTAAACTTGTGTTTATTGTTCACTGAAATTAAAATCTCTTCAAGTCACCTTTAAATACTTGTAGAAACTAAATCAAAATGTTATTGCTGCTTGGCAATGTGTTTGTGACGTTTTACACGCACTCGCTCCTTCCACAGCTCTGACACATGAAATAGAATCACGACATCAACTTTAAAGGTTTCTTTTCGAAATTCTGGAATGCTGCTCTTGACCTCAGCCCCCTTTCTCTGTCGGATCAGGAAGCTGTAAGTGAGACTAATTGATCGAGAGCTTACTGGCTACTACCGTATAGGTTTAGCTGCGACATGTCGTGGCTTCATCCGTTTCAGGGGCTGTTTTGCCCAACTTTTTTACTTTGCGATGGTTATTGTCTGTCCTGTACCGCAAAACTTTGCATGAAAAACATCAAAATGATCATATGATCAAAATGATCTGCTGACTCAAGAATGCTAGAAACAGAATTGTAGACAGGGTGGGGGCAAGAGAAATCACCCTCCGTCGGGAAAACTAACCCCTTAAGGTATATACTAGTTTCGCGGCCTTAATAGATATGATAAAGTAAGTAATCCCCTGCCAAGGACCAGTTGACCCGACGAGTTTCTTGGATTTGCTCTAAAGAAGGGCATACTTTTAATCAATAAAAACCCAAATTTTTAATTTGTCTTTAAAAAGAATTTCCAAAATTTTCGGCGCCCTTCGCTCTCCTGACGTTTCGCACTGCCTGTCCTTTCGGCAACCAGTCACTCTTTTCGGGACTTTGCATTTTCCCCTCCCCTGTGTAGGGAAATCCCTTTAGCCACACGAAATTTTTGACACAAATTTGTGGTTTAAATGGGATTTCCTGCCATCTAATGCGTCTGGAAACCCAGTTTCTTTTTACCACAATCCCAGCCATGGTATGGCTAAGGTAGGCCTGGTCCAGTAAGACGCTGTAAATTTGTAGGTAGCCCTCTTAAAGAAGTTGGTCGCAGGAAAAATTTTTACGTTTAAGGTTCTGTCACTGTTTGCCACGGCTACACCTGGGGGACCTTTGAAGTACGAATGTGGCCTTTGCGAGAGTGTCCTCTCTCAAATCCTGAGATCATCCCTGGCGCCTCTTAACCTCAGCCAATTGTTACGCATTTTGGCCCCCAACCTCAGAAAGTTTGAGAATGACTGCGATAATTGTAAGAGTTCTTGCCAAAGTTAAGTCCTACTAGGCAGATGAGTGGATTTATGTAGCCCACTTCAAACCATAACATAATTTGTCCGACGCACTGACACCCCCTCTCCCCGAATCAGTTTGCGATCAGTGCAAATTAGGTCAAAATGTGAATTACATTTTGTGTTCTGCTAATTGTCCATGTAATGCTATTTCAGATAATAAAATATCCCAAAGCCTCGGGGGAATTTCCCCCTGTACCCTCAGTAGGGTCTTGTCCTTATACCCCACCGGAACCACATGAAGGGCCCCAGAGCCCCATCGCCTTAAGGGGAGCACTTTGTGTTACCACAACTTCCTCAGTCCTTCAATCTGGTATGCCCCTATGGTGGAACGTTTTGCCACCCAGTCCCTCCACTTAGAAAAAATTGGTGACGCCACTGAGCTGAAGGTACCTGACGGCTAAATTTGTTAGGGACTGCTGTCTCTGAGGGCCTTTTTGGTAGCCACTGGCTTAACTTGAAAGGAACTTTAAGACACTTTGATGCACAGGCTCTCCTTACTAGTATAAGCTGGGCAAGAGTGCATGCAATTACTGCATACACTCTTCGCCAGCTAATACTAGTACCGCCAATTTACATGGATAGTATCTGACACCCCTGTAATTTCCTACAGTTCACCATCTTTTTCTTGTAAGAAAGTCTTTAGTATAAAACTAAAGTGCCCAGGTTAACTACCCTAAGGTGACACTTTCATAATAAATGGGCTGATTACCATAGTACTGTTTCTACATTGGTATAATAAGAGTCACATACGAGTGTGATAAGTATTACGTGCGTACGCATTGGCATTAAATGTTTCCGTTTGAGCACGCCTGTCTGGATTTACAGATATCTGGGAATCTTATCTAACAGTTTTTCATTCTTAGGTGAAGATTCCACACCTTCCGTCTTATTTGCTTCGAAAACAAGTGATCGTACCAGTATGGTGGTGTTGCTGGTAATGATATACTATCCCATAAGAATAACGTTGGCTTCTGTACTAGCCTTGATTGTTTGATGCCATAGATCGATGTCATACATCGTTTCATTTCCAAGATGGAGAGGACCCGCCAGGCCCGCCAGACTCGCCTTTGGGACTACTTTGCAAATGGGGAAACCAAGAGAAAGTTGGAGAAAATCTGGCTGAGACAGTATCTAGACAAAAGGTATCACGTGACCTTACTACAAAACAACCCCAAAACACCTTTCTCAACCCTATGCTTCGCCACTCCATAATGAGGAATATTTAGTCATGTAGTATTGCGTACATAATGCAATGTCTCTTTAATAATTGATCAGTTGATAGCGTTATTTTATTTTAAAAACTGGAAGCCAATAATGCGAACACGAACAGAGCAATACAAACCTAGAATAACCGAATTGGTAGAGGTGTGCAGCTTAAAAAGAGACAATGCATCGTTCATAACACCCAGAAGACATAGGTCCTTTAGAGCCTCAAGGAGAGGTGAAATGTCGTTGAAGCTGATTAATCCTCTTTCCTGCATATTGTATACAAGCAACTGGCCAGGATAATCAGCCCGCACCAGCTCATCATATCTTGCATTTGGAAATCGGAAGTAAGTTGCAAGATCCAACACAATTCGAAGCGTTAGCAGCTCGGCAAGTTTCACAAGGAACTTGCCATAAGCTAAAACAGAAATAAAACGAAGCTTGTTTTGACATGCTTAAACTTTAGAGCAACAAAATTGCACTACTTATAAACTTAAAGGAGAACTTAGCTTCCGATATTTAATGATGGTATTTTGTCTCCTTGCACGCTTTTTATTACGTTACAACTACTTGGAAAATTTCATTGGGAAGCCCAATACCGGTAGTAATCTTAGACAACCTGATCCTAGAAAAAGAGAAACATTTGGCAGAAAAAAAAAAACGAAATCTAAGAGCTGCTTTTAAAACTCAGAATTAATAAAATCTGAAGAAGTCACAAGTTTAAATCCCAGTGAAAATTGGACGAAAAATTACTACACTTGGAGAAGGACGATTTCGTCCAAAATCTTACAAATTTGTCTTGCTATTAAAAATCTTCAAGGACAGTTATACCATTCCAGTATCGCTGCCTGGACTACTCCATTGTATAATAGGACCTTTAATAGCCTTTAAGGTTTCTTGGAGGTATAAAAGAAACAATTAAATTTGTTCATCAACGGCGGTAGTAACTGGGGTAGAAAATCTCCATTTCAAGGTAAAACAGTCGGCCGATTGCGCAATGAAACATTCCTTACTCCTTAAACTAGAAAAATTGTCCCAAAGGCGTACGACAAAATTGGAAGACCCAAAAACGTATTCCAAAATCTTTTAAAATCGTTCCATTTTTCAACTCCAACCAATATTTTTGGCTTCTTGATTCAAACTTTAATTGAACACTGACTTAGGTTGTTTCTCTGCCTCAATATGACGTCTTGTTAGGGATGATACCTTAAAAAGTTTGACTTCGGGGAATAATATCGTCCTTTGTATCTGATAAAGTCGTGACACAAATGATACAAAAAGACAGAAATGAAACTTTATAGGGATATTTCATTTGAAGTAAAGAACAGTACTTTCATTGTTTGGTTTCTTACTTCTAAGTTTCATTGTTGATTCCTGATAGGCACTTAACTTACTATTATAAATTTGCCTCTTTGAAAACGAAGGACCCGATTGTCCATGAACAGTATCCATTTTAGTAGTTACCTGTAAAAAACAAAACAGTTCATCTTACGCCAAACTGAGGCAAACATACATGTTTTGTAAACATAAATGTAAATATTAATTCATTAAAGGACATACTGAAACTTCTGACCGATCCTGACCATCTGTAAGAGAGCTCAACTCTTTAATAACACAAGCAAAAGAACGTAAAACTGCAAAACCTTTTCTTTCAGTATTACAGAACAGAAGGGAAATTGGTGTCTTCACCAACCCCGTCAGCTTATGTCTTATCAGTGATACTATCAATACTGGATGTCCCGCCCCATCCTTATCGGATAAATCTGCAAGCCCACTTGCTATTCTTCTCTAGCCTTAGTGGTACCAAGAGTTTAAATGATCTTTTTGACTGTTTTATTTTACCCAAATGGTTCAAGTGTTTCAGGATGGAGCATCGCCCTCCCCCCTTTCCGACATAGAGTAGCACAACGTTTCTCAAACGGTGGGCCTCAGAACGCCGTCTAGTTAGCGGCAAGTCGGTTTTAAACAATAAGTGAAAAGTGGAGTCTTTAATTTTATCATTAGGCTACTTTTAATACTGTTAAGTTAATGGGTTCATCCGACACAGATGTAGTACATATTGTTAGGTGTTAGTTATATATAATACTCAAACTCTATTTTCCAGTTTATGTATGATTTAAGGTAGTCCTCAGCTAAATTAAACATTCCAAAGTGTCTCTCTAGTCATAGGCGTAGGAGCCCAAGTTGATTTGGGGGTGGGGAGGGGGGCTGTAATGACTTGCCCGAAAAAAATAACCCAAAATTTCCGCGCGCTCCACGCACCTTTATTGGTTTTAGTTTTGGCGGAAGTCGTTGATCGCCGGCCTGGGGGAGGGGCCTAAGGAGAGGGGGTTAAGGGGAGGGGGTCCCCGTCTCCTTGTAAAAATCTGGTGCCATATATGCTACCTTTGAAGTAAAATTTGTGTTAAAACATATACGCATTTTAGGTACTGAAGAAACGGCATTACCCCCTCCTTCTTGAAAACTTTTTAAAAATTAGGTGTCCTTACATGCAATTGGTACCACATATTTTACTTTTGAAGTAAAATTTGTGTTCAAAAATGTATGTTTTTTAGGTAGGAAAAAATCAGCATCAGTGATGGTGGGGCATGGTAATATGGCCCCTCAAATACACCACTGATAATCATAATATAATTTTAACAATTAAAAAGCACACTGATAAGTTGATACGGAACATATAGGTGCTGGTGCAATTCAAATCTTTATATTAATAACCAAGGAAGTTTTTAAATTATTAATACCCTTTTGCATCATTGCATTATTTTTCTTTCAGTAGGTGCCCGAATAATTCTCAGCATTTTGCTCGAATGTTCACACAGAATTTGGGTTGGGGCTGCAGTCCCCCCCCCCCTGCCTCCTACGCATGTGTCTCTAGTTGCAAACATTTGGGAAACCTTGCATTAGCGGATAGTGTCTGTTGTTTGGACGATCTTATTTATTTATGAAAGAGCGGGATAGACCTGTGCAGCTCATGGATCTCTGCCTGCGACGCGTTTGAAAGATATAGGAGACATGAAAACCCCAGACGCCTCACAAGACTACCCCTGTTTTATCTTCAGGAGGGAGCTCATTCCCCAAACCAGTCCTCCTTGATGAGGATCTGCTACACAAATTGAAGAACGTTGTACTCAACAAATGAAGACTTATAACGCAGCTCGTCAAGAGCATGAAGTTTGCGCTACATTACCTATTAAGTCGCACAGGTTGATTTTGTTTTTTTTTTTAAATTGGTATGCCCAAAAGGGTTTTTACTTCTCTCTTACCCAAGGGCCCTTGTTGTTGGTGTGCCATTTACAGACTGTCCAGTCAGGGGTGGGTGTAGAGGGTCGTCACACTAGTGATACTCTTTCGTTTGTTGTTGTCACGCAGTTTCATTTTTGGTTTCGATGATAAGAGAAACCTATGCATTAATGACGGCGTGGGTATGTATGTGTGTATGTGCGTGTGTGTATGGGTGCACTTACTTTCCATTCAGATTGAGGACCTAAACAATGGATTTCAGGTCCTTAGAAGGAATTACAATAGATTTCTTATGTCCTCAGATGTTTAAAAATAGAGTCTATTGTTAAAGTTAGGGTTAAGGAAGCAAACACAAAAGACAAAACAACGAGGTCCTCAAACAGTATGTAAAGCACAGCTGTGCGTGTATGTGTGTGTGTTTTTATGACACTGCGCGTTAAGACGATATCTCAAGAAGAGAAACTCTGATAGTTCTCAAACTTGGTACATAGATGCCCACTATTGAGAAAAAGAACTCTATTGTTTTTGGTGGGTTCAAAGATCACCTGGAGTCACCGGGGTCAAACACTTGAAACCTTGTTGACACGATGTCTCAAGGTAGGAAGCCTGGATAAATTTCATACTTTGTATGTAGATGCCTTATAGTAAGAGGAAGAACAATATCGTTTTCGGTGGAGGTCAAAGGTCATTTGGGGTCACTGGGGTCGAACTCTGAAAACCTTGTTCACATGATATCTCGAGGTAGGAAGCTTGGATAAATTTCAAACCTAGTGTGTAGATACTTCATGGAAAGAGATAGAACCCTGTCATTTTGGTGGGTTCAAAGGTCATCTGGGGTAACGAGGTCAAAGCCTGTAAACCTTTTTAACACGATATCTCTATTTAAGAAGCGTGGAATAATTTCATACTTTGTATGCAGATGCCTTATAGTAAGAGAAAGAACCGTATCGTTTTTGGTGGAGGTCAAAGGTCATCTGGGGTCACCGGGGTCAAAGCCTAAAACCACACGATATCTCTAGGTAGGAAGCTTGGATAAATTTCATACTTAGTGCGTAGATGCGTTATGGAAAGAGAAAGAGCCCTATTATTTTTGGTGGAGTTCAATGGTCATCTGGGGTCACCAGGGGTCAAAGCCTGTAAACGGTGTTAACATGATATCTCAAGATAGAAAGCTTGGATAAATTTCATACTTTGTATGAAGATGCGTTATAGTGAGAGAAAGAACCCTATTGTTTTTGGTGGAGGTCAAAGGTTACCTCATGACACCGAGGGTCAAAGTCTGAAAACCTTGTCAAAGGGATATCTCGAGTTAGAAAGCTTGGATAAATTTCATACTTTGTATGTAGATGTTTTATAGTAAGAGAAAGAAGTATAATTTTTTGTTGAGGTTAAAGATCATTTGGGGTCACTGGGGGTCAAACTCTGAAAACATTATTAACACGATATCTTGATGTAGGAAGCTTGGATGAATTTTATACTAAGTTTGTAAATGCATTGTGGTTAGACAAAGAATCCTGTTGTTTTGGTAGAGGTCAAAGGTAATCTGGGGTCACAGGTGTCAAACCCTGAAAACATTGTTAACACAGTATCTCGAGTTTGGAAGCTTGGATAGATTTCATACTTAGTATGCAGATGCCTTATGGTAAGATTAAGAACTCTATTATTTTTGGTGGGGTCAAAGATCATCTATGGTCACCAGGGATCAAACTCTGAAAACCAAGATTGTCATCTGGGTCACCAAAGGTCAGAGTGAAAAATTTCCCAAGAATTCTCAAGATCAAATATGAACACATAACTGTATTTTTCCAATACATTAAGATAGCACTTGACCAGTGACTGAAAAAATGGTACATGGCATTATTTGGAATAAACCATATATTATAGAAACCTCAATGCATTTTTGCATTCTGGTTAACTATTCATACCCATTCTTTTAAATTTACCTTTATTAAATAAGTTTATGAGAGCATTTCTGTTCTACAACCGAGTCGCCAAAATTTTCAAAATGTGCTGAAAAGAAAGCCTTCTGTAAGAAAGAAAAACGTTCCTCAGACAATTTAAAGGGGAATTTTTATGATCCCAAACAGTTCCAATTCTCCCAACTATGCAACTTTTAGCTCCTCCCATAACTGTATGAAGCTCTTCCTTATGCAGGAATTAACCTGTTTTATTGCTTAAGGCCATGTCGTGGTGAGCATACAAGGCTATAAAATGTAATAAAAGCACTCTCTCTGCCTTGTGTGGAATGTGAGCTACTCTGCATCTTTCAAATTTTCAAACTTTGATGTCAATCAAAGAGCAGTCACCAACTGAGAATTTTGATACCCCTACACTAAAAATATACTTTGGGGTGATGACTGTCTGTCTTTAACGCAATTGTATTAAAGAAACTATACATGATATACTAATTTTTAAAACAAAATGTTTAATGGTTATTGATTAAAAGGCATAAAGGCTTAGCCCATGCAATAAAAGATACACTTTCGAAGTCACTGTAGGAACGTAGGAACGTAGGAAACGTAGGAAACACTGTTGACAACGGAACCGTAGAAACCATTTATTTTCAAGCATGTGTTGTGTAACAATAATGCAGACTGGGGCTTTGCTTCTGCTCAATATCCGTAAGTGTGAGTCCATCCATTACCATGCAAGGTAATAGTATGTACAGTCATTGCTTAAGTTCAGTGATATCTAAAGTTGACTAGAAGAACCTCCGCCGCCGCTAAAAAAAAATAAAAAAAAAAAAACAAAACTTATGTAGTGTGTGCTCTTTATTTGTAACACAATACGTTCCTATAGTCGTATAGCCCCGATTACAAGGTCACAGTCAGGGAATTGAAGAAGAATTCAAAAGAACTTGTTCTCGATGTATCAAAAGTAGAAAATAACTGTACTGCAAAGTCAATTATGAGACTAGAACTTCGTAGTAGGCTCCAAAGTAAAATCACTACAGTATTGTTCTCAGAGTGCTATGAAAGAAAGGTACATAGTAGGCTGGATAAAAATATTTGGGGATTTCGATGAGGACAGAGATACTAACAGCATTGCACGAGAGCAGTGGCGCCGCCAGAGGTTGGTGATGGGGGCAGAAAAGATGACGTCGTAATGCCACCTCAACCCCCCAAGTCCGCTTAAATTGTACCTTCTTGATCGTCCCTGCAATTGTATACAGCAGTGTGGAAACCTTTTTGTCACGACATAAAGGTGCCGTCCTGGAGGAGGGGTCTAAGGGGAAGGAGTGTCCCCTTCGTCTTTTAGAAATTTTTGTTAATTTAAGGTTCCTTAGATGCAAACTGGTGCTATCTTTGGTATAATTTTGGAAATGATCATTTATGACAAAAATATCCATAATTTAGTGAATCCTGATTAGGCTACTGGTTAAATGAAAGAGCAGAGTGTGTTGTTCTAAAGAAGAGTCTGTTGTCAACAAACCTCCTGAAGCCCCCTTTGGCTACTTTAATGTCTTCTATTTGGGGAAAGTTTTACATAAAACTAAGTGGGTGGAGTCCACCGAAACATTCTTGGACTATTACGAATATTTTTCTTTGCTTCATTGTGCATTATAAAAGGGTATCGAAGGCTGGAAGGCTGGACGTTGTGGATTTGTTATATACCTGACATCAAAATGACACTATAGAGTATGATGCCGAGCACTTTACAGCATCGTATTTTTAATTAAGTCTGAACGAAAATCCAGACCAACAGCTTCCAACCATGGGGAATGGGAGGGAGAGTATAGGTGCAAGGAGGTGATATTAGACCTCCCTGATAGGTAAAGCAAAAGGGGGTAGAGACTAAAAAACGCGTTTTAGAATTTTTTTTCGTCGTAAGTGTATTAACAATCACCATCTATACCAGTGATGGCTGCGCGCGAAGCGCTCGGTAAAAATTTTTGAAAAATATATAACGGCAAATACGTACTTTCAACCTTCCACATCATGCCACAAACTAGATTGAAAGATCCCATAGGCCCCTGCAGAGGTTGGAGATGTACTTCTTTTTTTCGAAAAAGGCCTGTGATCAGAATAGTAGCATGCATTATAACCTGAATAACGGTCAACAAATGGAGTGAGAACGGTGAAGAACGCGCGCGAAGCGCGCCAAAATTTTTTATAATATAACCATGACAAACCTGCATTCATGCTCATCGAGACACTTTCATTTCCACAACAAACCTATTTGACCATCACGAAATCAGCCTTTTACCCGAGAATTCGTAAACAGCTTTCAACTTTTGTTGCAGTTGCTACCTGAAGTTATTGATAATAAAACAATATTGAGGTACAGCTTGAAGCCCGCGGAGCGCGCGAAAATTTTGATAGTTTGCGAAGGATTTGCGATAATTCTGATAGTTTGAGAACCATTTGTGATAGAAAATGGTTACAATAGGTCCATCACTTGCTCGGAAGCACAACTCCCCTACCCCCTACAGAAATTTATAGCTTAAACGCTTTAGGGATTATTTTAAAATTTAAAAAGTAATACTGAAATCGATTGGGATCACGCGCCTTTCATGCCCTCCCACCGTGCCTGCGCCACAGCACGAAAGACCCCCATATGGTCAGTGTTTCAAACAAGACAATAAATAAAACACAAGAGCAGGGTTAAGGCATCACTTTAATATTGTCTTTCGGAGAAGTTGTATACCTACTCCACAAAATCAACACAGATTTTCTGGGTGTTAAATGCACGCGCACTCAATGGTGGCACAGACGGGCACGTATCCCCCTTTCACTTTTCGCAGGACATAAAATGGTGAAATGTGAAGTAATGAAGATTCACTACACAAAAACAAAATGAAAATTTGTACTTTGTTCAGAAATTTTGTATCAAAATATCTGGTGATTAAAGTATAACAGCTGTAAGGTACTGGAATTCCTATGGTAACATTTACTAACATTTATAAGATAAAGACGACTTAGCTGGTATACCTTATGGTCACGAAAAGGCTATATTGTAGGCAACCTTTGAGGCTCGCGCACTTTCACTGAAACCATGAGAACTAATTTCAACACTGCGAAGTGTTGCCGATACTACAGTTTACATCTACGTCGAAGTCGTATTCTCCAAGATCCCGCCAATAGTGTCACAGTCTGTTTTTTACCGTTTATCCATCAGCTTCGCACAAGGATTTATTATGGTGAAATCCACATGCCAGATTTGATTTTGACAAATTAACAAATTGACATAAGAAGTCAATAACGGTTTAGTATTGCGTAATACTCCTCATAAGAATTTACCTAACTCATCTAACAAGCACCTGTATTTTTCGATGGAAAACCACATGCACCGCTCATGTGCACAGTGAATAAGTCAACGCCATAGCTTTTTAAGTACGTAGAAACAGGCACTGAGAAACTCAAGGAGAACCCCAAACCCAAACAAAAACCCTGTCAGATCACAAACACAATGCCAAACTATACACAACATACAACTGGGAACAAAAGAGTCTTTGTTACTACTCAGGTTACGCAACTGCCACTGCAGCCAACCCCAAAACAACACCCTAGCCCAAAAACCACAAACCACCCCAAAACAAAGTCCCACCCGTCAACCAACCGGCCCACAAAGGCCACCGCGCCCGAAGGCAACACACGCCCAAGGCTACCACACGCCCGAGGACAACACCACGCCCGACGGCAACACTACGCCCAAAGGCAACAACACTCAAAAAGCACTGGGCAAATACAGGTGCACCTTGCTCAAGAATGCCCCGGAAGCAGTTGTGGCAAAAGAGTAACCTCATTATTCCCACGTTTATACAAACTCCACAACCGGATGCAGTTTAAAGTCCTACCCAGGACGCCATAGCTATTACTTTAATCGCCGTGTTCGTCTCTTGCAGCTGGTTTAGCATACTGTGCCGGTCACGGTAAACTCGTAGCTATGCAAAAGGTACCCTACTGCTGTGTGTATTGGAAAAGGCTGCATTATTTTTAGGTATCGTTCAAATTGACGCAGTTATGAGAACCTGGGTCAATGTCGGGTAATATTTGGGTGTTATTTAATCTTCGGCCACACAATAATACTCACTGTGAGCAAAGTATTGCATTTTCACTACTTCAGTAGCAATACATCACATGTCACATTGTACTACCGAGAGAAACTTCTGAAATAATATTTTCTCTGGGAACTCTCTGATAGAAATTCGTGACCCAACAAAACAGGGGCGAATCCAGGTAGAAGGACGAAAAGGGAGTAGCATGGCTTCCAAAGGGGCAGTCCGTTTAATGGGAACCCAGAATTTTTCACGCACCCCCACGCCGTAGCCTGGGTTGTTTCAATTTCTTCCACAGTTTCAGTCCCAACTAAAAAGAAAAAGCCCCTTTCCCCTGTACCAAGTAACCTATTAGTTGACTAAACAATTTTACAAAAGATCGGGAATTTATTCCAACCCATAAATCTTATTGCATAGCCTAGTTATTCTCTTCTCTATGCTGTGCGGCAGGGTAAGTGTTGTGCACTGTACGATTCTACCATTAGTTTTACCGATTGAAAAATCAATAAATTAGCACACATCCGGGCTGCTCAGCTATACAGATGTTTCCTTTTAACCAGTTCGGGACCGCCCCCTCCCCCTTTGGGGAGAATGTACTTTCCCCCGATCGGGAGAATTGTTGGCCATGTGCCCCGCCATGTGGCCTACTTTACCCACATTCTCTTTGCGTACATTGTCATTAGCTAAAGGGTGCAAAATTTGGCGCTCTAATGTAATGGAATTAAACGTGTAATCGGTAAGGTGTATTCTTAAAGCTACCAAAAAGCCAAGTCCTGACCCATAAGTGGGGAACCTAAGGCCATCGGGCCGTATGTTGCCCCCGAGACCATCAGATTAGGCCCGGGGTGATTTGTTTTTTAAAATTGATTGTTAGATTAACCAACCATTTCTCTCGCACACCAGTTTTAGGATAGTTCGGGTAAATAAATTCCGTGATACCACAGACACTTGCCTATCCAGTATCAAAGAACTGGGCAGCTCCCCTGGATAGGATTTCTATAGCCCCATATATACAAACTGTATTATGTACAATGTGTATATTGTGTCTTTACACACGAAATAGGTGCACATTTTTAGTGTTTAACGTTATAGCTTTGAACAAGAGTGTACTTCTACAACTACACCGCAGAGAGCTGTGCCTATACGTAGAAGAAAAATCGAAGAAGCGTTTTCTTGTGTGAACTGTACTAGTTCATGGGGATTCCAGGTCTCGCCTTCTCAAAAGTAGAGAAAAAAGTTTAAAATAGTCCACAACCTTTGCAATGTAGAGTGAAGAAAATGTTAATAAGATGCATTGAAAATCCCGTTTGTCGGCATGCTTCGGGAACACTTTTTTCAGCTGTTTGTTCATTATTCCTATGTCATCAAAGTGACCTGCCATTAGGCTAAGCCAAGATGTTTTCAGCAAATGTTCAAATTAAGACTCTTATGATGTACTTAGCCTAGCGCATCCAGTGTCACACTTCAGTTCCACCCAAACAACTTTGTAGATACTTCATAACTTCCTGGTGGTTCCAGTAGACCCACAAAGGCCTGCCCAAGGCCTATTTACTTTTTAGGAGGTACTTCTAACAGTTGTCATTTTTCACGTTGCAAAGCCGGGAAAGGGCTATTTTGGATGATCTCGATGGTATTTTGGCCAAATCCTTTTTGTACGCTTCGCATCAACTAATGGCGGCGCTCCGCATAGAAAGTCCCAGTGACTATATCCCCCTCTCACTTTAGAAGGAGGATCGCCCCCGTGTCATCCAGTGTACTTAATTGTAACTTAAAACAGTACTTTTTACCCTTCAATAGCCATTCTGAATATTAGTCAAAGAAGTCAGAAAAGAAGTGGAAAATTCCGAAACAAAACTAGTACGGTATAGTAAGGCATAAGTAATCAAGGATCATATACACCTGTATTTGCATTATTCAATCTGGAGATTTAATGACCCGTGTGGGTATATCGGTAAATTAGTCAAGAGGGTTCCTGAAAGTTGTCTTTTATGGTGAAAACTTTCAATGTGTATCTATGTACGCGTGCAACACAATATCAGTCTTACACAACACACATTTGAAAATACCATGACCTAGCTATAAACACAAGTGGTTATGGGAAGTGAAAAAAGGTGTCAATAAAAGAATCAATGACCTGTGTCTTTCAACGGCAAGACACACGTACTACCCAAATACAAAGTGAACTAGAACTGGCATTTTTTTGCAAATACGCAGAATTGCAGTGCATGTTAGGCAAGTCCTTGCAGTTTGAAGTATACCAGTTCTGAGGTGGGTTTGGTACGACATTTATATTGTCCCTAGGGTCACTGACACCGAATATTTTTCACTACCTTCGGAGGGTTTGCAAAAATCTTTATTCTTTGAAGGGCTTATTAAGCTCATATTCAACCAAAGCATTGACCTTCCAGCAGAGTCACATTGCCATTTATAGGCACTCTTGTTGGGATCAACTCTGTGTAACTATCTACACGTTGTGGCCACTATATTCATCAAACGGCACTTGAAAATTTCCGTCCAGATTGCTGTTATGTCATGTATAGCTCTCTGTCTTCACCATTGAACTAAAACGTGAGAGGAATACAGCACAACGCTTCCAATCCAGTGCAATGAAGCCAATTTGCATTTAAGGAGTACATAATATATGTATCGTTTGGTTGTCAACTCAGAAGCAGGATTTCTCTAATTGAAATATACTTCAGATTTTAAACCTCACATTTCATTGCGTTTTGTAGGAATTGATCCGCAAAGCGCTTTCATCGCGCATAGCGCTTTCATCGAGTTTACTTGTCAACCTCTCATGAAGTCATGTTTTTTTGCTACACGGGTCTTTATTTAATGACGGCCACAGATCGACTTACTGCTGCTGTTGGAAGGAATCCCCATGCGAATTCCATAGGAATCATACATTTCCAAAGGGAAGTCTGAAAATCACCATGGGAAATACACCATTTCACGTGAACTTTCCTAGGAAAAGCGCGGGGAGCTTACAAATCCCCATTGAAGTTGATTCATTTCTCATGGGAAGTGTAATTTCTCCTGGGAAGTAGTATCATTTCATCGGGAAGTGACAAGTCCACACGGGAATTGTATTTTTTCATGGGGAATGCCACTTTTGCATGGAATGTGTCAATTTTTATACAATTTCCCCATGGCGTTTGTAATTTTACCATACCTGAACTATTAACACTACCACATTGCATCCTACATGCTTTGAATAAGTTTAATACCTTTCACATGAGTAAATCACCTAGTAATGTAAAAAAAAATAATAAAATTTACTTCTCAGTTTCCAGCATATACTAACATGTGAGATAGCCATGTCACTTTGGCACAAATATTGTTTCAGTGGTAGAGATGAACAGATCATATAATGACCATTGTATTTAACTCTTTTGCCGTACAAAAGTGTTTACCAGCTAGCAGAAAGCTGTATGCTAACCATTCATTAATTGCTGTAAACGGCTATAATGGATACAGCTTCTACCCATGAAGAATTGTACGCCCCACAGTTATATGATCCAGTGATAGAGTTTATTTCAACAATTCATCACACGCACTATACACTGACAAATTCCTTTCATATATTTTTGTGCACTGAATTAGCTACTTGAAATTTTATACCCCTGTATATTACTGTGATAGGTCGAAAATTATTGATGTGACCACTCTTTTACTTCTGTATAGTCCATACAGTATTTTTAACTAACTAACCAACCAACCACTAACTGAGTGACTGACCGACTGACAGACAAACTAATGAACGAACTATATATATATATATATATATATATATATATATATATATATATATATATATATATATATATATATATATATATATATATATATATATATATATATATATGAAAAAATGCACCATAGGGCGAAAAACCCGCTGCGCCTTAACATTTTCACACACTGTTTCACCGTGACCTGAATGGACCATTTCTATGAAAGCTATATACCACTGTATTCACTTAACATGCATCTTTGTGATTCTGGTTTGAGTGGTAATGTGCTCTGGCTGCATGAGCATATATGGAGCGAACTTTGAATGTGAGGAATGCATATGGAAATTAGAACTAATTATCGGACTTGCAGATTGGAAAAGTGGCTATATATCGTGAAATTTAGTACACCCAAGACCTTGTTTGTTAGTAAGTAGATTGTTGTGAAGGGTGCTAGGACAAAGTAGTACATGGACATGCATGCTCTTTCCCGCTGCTAGCTACATGCAGTATCGGAATCCATAAAAAGCTTTCACACTGATAAGTAAAGGCAGTTTATTCCTCCAACTTAATACCATGGCAGAGTGTTCATTATAGATAAAGACATTTTTCATGATTTGCCTAGATGCATACTCAAGGATATTCAAAGATATGATTTCTTATGAGAAAATTCCTCACATGACAAATCCCCATGGGAAATATTTCCCATGGGAGCATTCCCCGTAAGGAGAATTCCCCCCCCCCTGGGGAGCATTCCTCAGGGATTTTGGTCCACGGGGAATACTTCCCATGAGGAACGCTTCCCATGGGAACCGTTCCCCATGGAAATTATTCCTCGTGGGAAGCGTTCACCAAAGCATTACCCGTGGGCCAAAATCCCATAGGAGATCTGCCACGGGATTTTTATTAAGAATTTCAAGCTTTTTTTTTTTTGTAAGGGACCTGCATAGGGCAAAAGACACTCCCACCCCAGGTATCATTTCAAAAGCTGTACACTATAAGGACATGGAACAATGCCCCGCAAAGATATGGGCTTTTACAATATTTTGGGATTAAAAAGGGAAGAATAATATTTAACAATCAGAAACACAATACTAATCAGGGTGCGTGATGTATTTTATTTACTAGTAGACAATGTATAGTAATATGTTCAACATTTCTCTTACCGGGGACAGACGTTCTCATTAAACGCGGTACTGTAGTAATACGTGGCCCAAGTACACAGTTTTACAAGAGTAGCTGAAGATGGAAGACAGATTTCCATGGTCAAGAAATTTTCCAGTCTCGTGGGAAGGCAGTCGTCAGTACTATAGAGCATGAGCGTAGATCCCGGGGGATGGGGGATATATCCTCCCCAACATTTGACTAGGGGGATGGTCAATGTAATCACCCCCATGTTGCAGTCTACAGATAAGTGTATGTCGAAAATACATTTTATTCTTCATTTTAACATGATGAATAATGTTTCATGAAAACTTACTCAAACCACACGGATGCAGACCGTAGAGCCTTACACGATCAATTAATTTCTGACCAATATATAGTCCCATATCAGTAAATAACACATTTTGTATTAGTTCTAATATCACATAGGATACGCTCATGATGTACAGTCGTCCTTAAAACAATAAATCGCACAATTTGAGTGACTATTTCCCTGACCATCCATGACACCATTTGGCAAGAAATTCTTCAATATCTGTTTAACTCTAGACCTACTTCCAAATTTGCGGGTATTTAAAATCGATTCCAAGTTGACTGATGTTCTGAGAATAATGTAGCACTAAGCCATATATTACAACACAGTTCTAACGTTGGACTATTTTAGTCTATCACAATCTTTGTAAAAACGTTGTTTATTCAATGTTAAAGCCCCTGTAAGTACTAGATTTTACCGATGAGCTATTTGATGATTTTTTTCAAGAGTCTGGCTTACAATTTGGGAATTATGTCACCTTATTCTGAAAGCGGCGTACGAAATCCAGATTAACTTTAATGTATTCATATTAAACACTTTTGCATTATTTTCAAGGCATAAAGTTGCAAATAATCTGGTAATCTCAGGCCAACTTGCCTGTCTTTTAATGGTCCTCGAATTCAAATTCTATTTGCATGGGATGACCCTATATTAAGTTGACCCCTGCCTATCTGTGCTTCACGGTACATTGTTGCTCTTGTACAATTTAAGTCCAGTGTAGCTTATCGATGAGTTCTGTGCTCGAAATAACCTTTCTTAAATGTTTAACTTACCAATACCCAAGAACATTACCTCTGAAATTTACCCCTTAAAACAGTCTTCCTCGGGCTTCTGAGGCATTTAAACCCAGGAGCACATGATGTAGGTCAACTACTTAAATCAGTTGACTTAGTGCTGAACTATACCGATTAAAGTCACCGTTTGTGATCGCTGTGATCATGTGAGCAGGGAACTTATTTTTATAGGTACTGCGATTAAAGTAGAATTTACTTGAGTAAATTTACCTAAATCAAGTTTTTATTCAAGGCGGCTTCAATAGGGGTGCGTAGTTCTAATTGTTCACCTAGGAGACACGTCAACTAGGTTGCATGATTCCGTTTGTAGCGTCAACATGAACTGCAAACGAAGACCACGCAACTGATTTTACACATTGTTGCAATATATTGTAGCTGATAGCCTTTTTTGTTGGCGTTTAACTTACAGTTCTTTCATAGACCCTTTTCCAAATAACCAATTACAAAGGATTAGGGGACAGAGCTTTGGTACGCGTCATTTTTGTCCACAGTAAAACGTCATTGACAAAAACGACGCAAATCAAAACTTATCCCAAAGCTTTTCAATTGCTCTTTGGAAAAGGGTCTAGGAGTTTTAATTACCAGGAGAGGCAAGTTAGATAATCTGTGAAATACGCGCTACCTAAAGAAATCGACATTTGAGGGACTCAGTTTGGTACATTAAATTTGCGTCCACAAGGTAAATTGCATTCGGTTTCAGGTCGCGTATTTTCTATTCACTGACGGCAGGAGGAGCAGCGATTGCTTAAGGACATTTACCTACATATCAGTGCTTCCAGGCGCGGATCCAGGGGGGGGGGGCTGGCCCCCTCGCCAAGAAAAAAAAAACGAAAGGAGAAAAAAAGAAGAAAAAGAAAAAAAAAGAATAGGAGAAAGAAAAATTAAGAGCAAAAAATGAATAAAAGTGTCTAAGAACGTATTCAAAGTATATATTTCTGTAGGGGTTGGGTGAAGCTATCGCTGGATTTTCTCTTTATATATCTTTCAAAGTGGTTGGCGACGAAAGGAGCGCTACAATGTTCGAAAACAGGCGAATAGCTGAGTAATGATCCTTGAATTAAGATCTAAATAAGTAAACACCGTGACATATGTAGTATGGGCTCGGCTAGCTGCACTGAAATTTAGTAGCAATTTTGTGTTTAAGAGTGAAATTTTTTGTAATCTAGAGGGATTGAGAGGCAAAGTTTTCGCCATACATACCTTGCAGCATGAATCAAGAGACAAGCTGTCAGGTGACGTGCTATTGTGCACAGTGGCACCAGCTGTTGCAGGCAAAGTAGCGGCGTGCATACCCTATTCGATTTCGAAACTGTCTGAAAAGTTTTAAAATGAACTCAAAAGGCTTTTAAGCTACAGACAGTGGCGTCGGCACAGTGGGCAATGGGTGACGTGTGTCCCCCTCCCCCATCGATTCTTGAAAATTTTTAAAATGGTCCCAAAAGTCGTTTAAGCTACAGATTTCTGTGGAGGGTGTAGGGTGAGATGTATTTTTGATGACTGGTTTATTTGTTCTAACCATTTTCTTTTACAAACTGTTCTCAAACTATCATAAGTTTTGGAAATTCTTGACAAATTCCAAATTTTCTCCGCTAGCGTCAAGCCTTGTGTCAGAGTTGTCCTTATTATCAATAGCTTTCGGTAACTACTCACGGGGGAACAAAGGAGCAAAAGTGCCTTTTAACAATTCTTAGTCAGAAGATTCGTTTCTGAATAGCATAGGTTGGTGGGAAAGTGACAGTGTCCGATGCAGGTTCTAAAATGCAGGTTTTGTCATGGACTAATATTTTATTCAAAATTTCGGCGCGCTTCGCGCGCATACGACGGGGTTTACACCCGATTTTATATACCATTGACAAAGCTTTGACGCAAGAAATTATTCCAATGAAACGTTTTTTCTAAAGAGTGCATCTCCTTCTCTGTAGGGCTCTCATCATTATGGGATCTTTGACTAATCTAGTCTAGCACATGATTTGAAAGATTGAATGTACGTAATTGCCGTTGCTTATTTTCCAAACATTTTACCGCGACGTTCAATAATGACGAAAATCTTTTCTGAAACGAATTTTGCCTGTCTACCATCCCTCTTGCTATACCTAAAAAGAAGGTTATATATCATATCTCCTCCCATATGGATGTTGGGTAGTAAGAATCCCGTTGGTCCCTCTTTTGTATACTGTAACTAATTTAGAGCTCCCGGGAGGCTCTATACTGTTCTCTGTCAACCTTGGATATCCTTTTAAAATGTAAAGGAAAAATTTTATTATAGTCCAAGAATGTTTCTGTGGACTCCACGCAGGTATAATTGTGTGTACAATTTTCCCATGGGCGTGGATCGTGGGGGACGGGGGGACGCGTCCCCTTCACTTTTTTAGAAGGGGGAACATCGTCAAAAAGTCCCCCTCACTTTTTCAAAAATGATGGAACAGACTGCAATTATGCCTAGGAAAACGAAATTTTTAGAAGAAAAGTAACCTAAAAGTCGTACACTTTTGTTGCACTAAATCGCATCTGAGGGCATTCAGTTCTAGAAAAATTTCCCTTAGACCCCTCCCCCATGCCGAAGATCACAAAACTTATTGCCTACCCGTGGCGCAAATTCTGGCTACCACCAACTGCTTCTTCCACGCCACAGGACGGCGATTCACAAATGTGAAAAAGGTCCCCCCCCCCCGCACACACTTTTGGAGATGGATCCACGCCCATGATTTTTCCTGGGACTTAAGGAGGTTTGAAGACACTATGTTAACCGTCTCTTACTCCCCTTTTTCACCCGAACAAAAGTTAGAATTCACTAAATTGTGGACATTTTCTAAACATACAATCACTTTGGAATGACCCAAAGATACTACCATTTTGCATATAGGCCCCATAAAATTAACAAAAATTTCTCAAAGGGGAGGGTAAACCCCTTCCTGAGATTGCACTCTCATGTACTAATAAGAAAAGGCTCTCCCGCTGTTGTATATAGCGTATACAAAATCCCACTGCCTAAGAAGGCACGGTTTAGCAGTTATCTGCGGTTCCCCCAATCCCCAACTCCAGCCGGCACCATCGGTCATAGATTTCTGAAGGGTATACCCTTCAGAAGTCCGTAAAGAAGGTGATATATCATCTCTCCTCCCATATGGATGTAAGGATGTGAGAGTCCTGTGGGTCCTCCTTTTCAGTGTACAATTAATGCAGACCTCCCGGGACGCACTGTACCGAAAATTTTCGGGGGGCTTCGCGCGCAATTGTTTACGATCACGCAGAGAGGTACGTTTTTATTGAGTGATGGATTTATTTTTATCACTTTTTACCAAAAATCATTTGAAATCTTTCACGCTTTTTGCAAAGTCTTCTCAATATTTCTTGATTTTTGCTTGATCTGCGCACTGTTAGCCTTGAATTGCTCCTTTTACTATCAATAAGGTCCCAAACGTATTCGCATTACTCATCGGTGGGGTTCTACTATAAGCCAATTTTTCGTGTACATAAACGTGATTTCAGAGTCAGCATTGTAAGGATGTAAAACAACTGATATTCATTTTTTCACCCTCCTCTTCTTATGAGAACTGAAAACTTAGTATCGAACCCACATTCTAATTGATAAAAACACATAAAGGGAATTGACACCGTTAGTCATAGCAATGGATTTAAATGTAAATTCAAATTTTCGGCGCGCTTCGCGCGCAATTGTTTCATCTGACGTCCTATACCCGAATACCGTAGAACGAAAATAAAACACTCATTATGGCAAAAATCATTTCAAGTTACCTACACCGGGCTCATAATGTTGGCGTGTAAGTTTTAAGATACCTTAGATTCTCCGTAACTTCTGCAGGTACATATAGTAACTTAAAATGAGCCATACACATCAAATTCCATGCAACATGAAAAGGTATAATATCTCACTGACATAAGAACTGGAGCCGATTTCTGTGCTCTTAAAATGCAATATTGCGAGAGCTTCCGGGGGCTTCGCCCCCTGGACCCCCACCGGGGCTCCGCCCCTGGACCCCGCGCGTCCCCACGCGTAGGGACTCGCGCTCGTGGTGCACCTTCGGTGCACATGACGTTTTCCATCTTGGCCCCCCCCCCCTCAAAATTTCTGGATCCGCGCCTGATATCCGTCCCTATCCCGCCACGCCCACAGCAAGGCAGCCGATTCCTTTACCCTTAATACAGCAAACACGGAGTAAACTTCATCTGACTCTTCAGTTCATTATCTTACCATGACGTGTATCTAATCTTACTCTAGAAATTGATTACATATGCAAAGCCAACTTACCTCGGATGAATGACAGTTCAGACCGTTATATCAATCTCAGTTTTATTTACCCCCATGGGTGCACCTCATCTGTCCCTCTGCCGCGGCGCACAAATTGCATGCAAAATAGCACTGAATTATTGAACATTTCAGACTTAAAGTTTGTGGAATGACATTCAAAATAAAATACTTTTAATCTTACCTTATTTGAGGCTTTGGAATAATTGTTCCAAGATTTAAATGAAACAATCCGATACGAAACTATGGAACAATAAGATCAGAAATTAAACCTAAACACAATGGTTATCGGCAAATGATTCTACCAAAAATATCCATATCTGTATATCGATGATTCTGTTAGGGTTGTTGTTGATGCTTGTGCAGTACAACCTTGCAATTTGCATACCTTCGTAGGCTTTAAAGCGGTTTAAATAAACATTGTTTATTATAGCAGCATGATTATAAATGGTTATGGTAGTCGTTGAAATACGCCAACGAAAAGGTTCATTGATCCGTATCATTCTTCGTCATGGCAGTGATCAACACCAAACAAACCATTCGTTTCAGGCATAATTCACTGCTCTATCAAGGACTCTACTTTCAACAATGTCATATTAACAAACCGAAACTACTTCTTATCGAGAAGTCAGGTAGACCTTAGTAAACAAACAGCGACTCCAAATGCACAAATGATGCCAACGTGAGACAGAAACAGTTCAGAATAGGATGCTTCTGATATGGTTCTGAAAGCTTTGAAGCTGACGTTAACAAGTGTGATGTTTCTACAAAACATTGAGCCGTTTTTATAAGAAACTATTGGCTGCTAGAAAGGACAACCAGGTCTATATGTAGGTGAATCTTGTTTTGATATCCAGATAAAATTAATTGATGTGTGTGCCACATTTAGAAGGTGACATCTAATAAAAGCACCACAGGCCTCTAAAAGGATCAGTATTAATTGAAGGTTTTTAAAATTGTATGCTTCATTAAACTACCTATAAGACCTTGAAAAGAATAAATTTTAATTCTAGAAAAGGCTCTTTTCTTTTTTATAAGTTAACAACAATGACAAGCGTGCAAGAACAACTGGGCTTTTAGTGGTTCAGAAGATTCATGCGCTTTAAATTCAAGTTAAACATGGTAGGTGACATGTTGTGATCTAAGGTGAGTTAGCTGACCCACGGAAAAGTAGGCTACATAGTTCGAGTGTTCGTATATATGAACAAGAGCAACAACGTTGCCCATTTCGCCTTATCTTAGGTCATGAAAAAGTTTGCAGTCAATATTTCGGTTGAGCCTGTAACTCAAGTTGTCCATAAGTACATTAAAAACAAAGAGGTAAATATATATGTAAGGAAACAAATATTTATTGAACTCCTGAAGTACTGAAAGACTAAATATGGTGCACAAAATTATTGTTATACACTGCACAGATATTTGTAAAGACTGGAAATCGTACCAGTATCGCAACTATACTGGGGACGAAGCTGTCTTGAATGACATTGACAGCAGTTGATCGGTAGCGTCACGTATGCCGATCGCACGTGACTTTACTGCCCCGCCTTATTATTCCTTTGGTAGCTTTGTTGAGGCTTCAGCAGGACCGTAACCTGCGGGAGAGGGTGGTTACAGTCCTAGCAGGCTGAGATTCCCAAGCCCTATATAATGAAAACTGAATTGTGAAATGTTTCCCGAATTGTTTGTAAAATGACCGAGAACACATTTTCCTCCAAGCTGCCAACATTACAGTCGAAGTACGTCAGTCTCTGCCCTACCGTCTTACTTCTCGGCGTCCGTGTGAAGTAGATGCGGTGTTTACTTATTGCGTAACAAGTCGTCTGAGATCTAGACTTGTGCACCAGAGCAAGCAAAATAACTACTACGAGGTACAAACCGATACATGACCTCCTGACAGGCGCAGCGAAAAAAGCTTTTGTTCAGCTAGTCACTATGAAAGAACTATTGACAGCAGAACCGAATGGTGTTAGACGTTACATGAGCACATACGCAGACTAGAAGAAAACTGTGTTAAAACGTGTCTTCTTCTTCAAATACTGTACAAGTTGGGGGAATGACAAACGATCCCCAACAACCACATAACTAAATTAACACCCCGATCATGTCCAGATCTCTCTAACTTCATCATATCTGTGTGGCCTAACGTTTTGCCTCAAAATTAAACCTTTCTTAATTAATCGGGCAATTATTTACAGGTCAGACAATCATTCACGGTTCGGGCATTTGTTCACAGGTCACGCAATCAATAACACACCTTCTGGTAATCATTCACACAAGTCGGGCGTTCATTGTACCGACGAGCAAAATCGGTAAATCATCCGCTCGACATTATCGTTGTCGATTTATTGAACTTTGCGTAAACGTAGTTTCTTTGTACACAAAGTAGTATGTTGGGTCCTCAAATGACAACGACAACTGGGAGTCTCGATCGACGTCCTGTAAATCTAAATGTAAATAGTATTCTTTTGAACGTACATTTTTTACACGAAGTACTGTTTTTGGCCCTAAAATTATAACGAAAACAACTCGGAATACAACTTTTGTTCAGCACTATTCAAACTATAAATGACACGTTTCAGCACATTTAGTGCACAACTGAACAAAAAGAAGGAATCTTACGTTTTCGGACAGAGCTCTCTCGCAAGGTCAAATAACTTTAAGTTCGTATTTATCGAAAATGGTTGCAGCATTAAGATATTTTCCTCACCGCCAGCCAAATTTCAGTCAAATCTATGAAAAAATAGTGAAATGTCACGCATTTAAACACGATGTCGAAAAGCAACACACATTTGCCACGTACGCTAGCTAAGGCTCAGCTGAGCTAACATTATCGCTGCATTGCATGTAATCAGTAGCGTCAATCTTTACTCGAATGTGGGGGGACATGGCCACTTCTGTCAAAAATTTACTGTGTAAAAAAATCTTAAGTCAATGGGTGTTTTTCCAAAATGTGGGGGACGTGTCCCCTGTCCCTCCAGGACTGACACCCATGCATGCAATGAAATGTTAACATTGGCGGTTACAAACATCGCGACGCACCTTACAAAAGGACTCAGCACTCGCGCTCTTTAAGAAGCAGCTATACAGTAGGCTAGAAAATGAACAGTTTCTTGCAACATGTATTGAAAAGTTTCTGGGAGATAAAAACCGGCTGCATGGCATTAAAAGAAATGAACTAATACAAAACTCCGTCCATTCCCATGCCGCCAGGCAACATGTACTATACATCCGGGATGTAATTAATCAGCCAGTGAGAGCGGGTATTCCCAGTCATGTCCAAACTTACGAGTTGGGATTATTCTTTGTGACCGTTTTTGCTGCGATAGCTTTTGAGCGCGGACATGCCTATTGTGTATGAGTGACAAGTGGACAAGTTCTGGGGAGAGCATTCAGTTACGCCGTTTTGAAAGGAAAGAAAACCATTGCGACAGTACTGTGAGTTGACGCCATTGTGGATACGTAGAAGTTGATGTTCACGAAGGCAACCATGGTATGGGCTGTGACCGCTGTGAACAGTTTGCCATACTGACGTACGTAAAAGCCATTTACTGAATGCCCACGAGCACATGTTATAGATCACCCACGCTGAAGTTTGCCGTAAGCAACAGGGAATAAAGGCGTAGGCTTTTGTCCGTATACTAATATTTCATAACCCAACAGCCCTGTTAATAGCAAAACTAGGACTTAAAGGATGATGCTCAGTAGTATGCTGATGTAAAGCAAAGCAGGGAGTTGCTATTTGAGCAAAGCTCGTAAATACTGGTTATCAGTTTTTCACAGATCTTGAGCATATGTTGTACTGTAGGCTAGAGGTAAAAAAAATCCTGACATTTTCCTTGTTGAAAAGAGAAGTTGGAAGCTGACGTTTGTTTTAAAGTCCACTTTGAAATTCTGTGGAGGAATGGTGCCTCATTCTTCCCCATCACATTTACAGGACTAGCCCACTTGCAAACTTGATATCAGAAGCTAACTCTCAATTTCATGAAATTGTTGGTAGCGAGGGTTTGTCCATGGGCGGCTCTAAGAAATTGTTTTTTTTGGGGGGGGGGGGAGGGCAAACTCAAGTCCGTTTTCAGGGAGGTTCGAAAGAGTCCCCCCCCCCACAATATTAATGGTCAGCTCCGGATAGTACAATAGGAGTATGGTTATTATTATGTATTACAGCGATGCCCCATGTAGTTTTCAAAAGCTCTTCAAAAGCCATTTCAGACAGACAGTCATGAGCTATCAACCCATCGCTACTCCACAGGGGTGAAGTAAGAGGCAGTTGAAATGGGCTAAGCGGCTTGATCCATTGGTATGAAATGAGCACGACCTTTAAATATTTTGTTGTTTCTTTCATTGTGTCACAATATGTTTCAGCTTTGCCAAGAAGCCATAAAATGTTGGTTTTTTGGATTGTTTTCTTAAACTAACGAAAATTTCGAGCATGAAGACATTTGAAAATGATGAAATGATAGCACTACTTCGGATCTCAGAACAGTTCCCAAACGAAATTTTTAAAGAGGGAGGGGAATTCCCCTAACTCAGAAGACGTCTCATCCTATATAATAGCTAGGCCACTAGTCAAAAGTCTCATTACACTGAGCTTAGATGGACTGTTTAGTGTGTTTATTTTAAAAAAATTGAAACGGTGTACTTTAGCACAGAGGTGGAGAAACTTTTGCTTTTAACAGGCCATTTGACAGTCACGAGGCCAACGGTGCTGTCAATTTGGACAAGGGAAGGGAAACAGACAGATACCTGTGCTAGGTGACACCCGGCAAAACTGCTTTTAGTCGTGGATAATAGTTAACATGGCTAATGGGTTGTGTATCTAATAACCTCGAAAGCTCTGAAGTGTCTGTATTTAACTCCAACATTACCGTTACACACAGGTGTAAATGAATGACATTATGATGCCTAAGCTCATCAGATTACAAATATCACAGCGTGATCATTGTTTTGTTCACCTTAGCTCGCACTAATGGCAGGTCCATTTTTGATGTCTGAAGATTATATAGTATTAAACATGCAACTAAGAAAACACGCCCGAAGCGCGCCGAAAAAAATGTTTTGAAAGTACTTTAATGTTTAACCTTCGCATTGCATTGGAAAGTTATTCACTTCTATAATTTTAAACCCACTCAAGGAAAAGGAAGGGCCTAACCCATCTCGAATTACTTGTTTTATTTATTTATTTTTTGGAAAATTGAAGATCATGCTTTGAAAAATTGGGGGGGGGGGCAAGGGCCCCCACTTGCCCCTATGACGAGCCGCTAATGAGTTTGTCTACTCTAAAGCCCCGGTCACACCAAGCAACGATTCCGAATCCAATACTTGAAACAATTATCGCTCGACAGCGAGCTGGTCACAGCAACAATGCAATCAGAGCTGATTTTGCAAGGCCAGACAAACTAAATATAGTAGCCTACAACGACGGACTATGAAACCCTGAGGACTATTGTACACAATCCTTAAAGTTTTCATAAGGTTTTTTTTTTCTTTTTTAAACAAGTAATCCTTTCTTTAAAGGAAGAAGTCAGATCAACTATGATATGGGTAACTTCCGGCCCCATGCAGTTGTTTATCTTACAGAATCAGGTTCCTTCCTCTAAAATATCAGAGTATATCACAAATACACAACATACACAGTTTACACAACATGCGCCCCATTTCTATGCTGTATGTATACAGTGTTTGCACAATGTAGGTATACAACAATGGCGGCTGGTCGTCGCTTGTCGAGCGAGAGAGACGCTAAGTCACATGCATGGGCGTCCGCAGAAAAAAATTCAGGGGGGGGGCAAATTTTTTAGGGAGCCCAACTTTTTTATGGGAAATATTTTACTCCCAGGAAAGAGTTTAGATGCTACTTCACACAGTGTTGACAAAGTCGCATCCAAAAATTTGTCAAGGGGGGGGGGGCAAGCCCATAGACAGACTGTCAGCGCTCCTCGCCACCATGGGTTGGCGCGAAGCGCAAGAAAAGTTTGGCCCAAAATGCTTCCCATATCGCTGGAAATGGCACTTCCAAGGCCTATTAACCGCATATAAAAAGGAAAAACACTAGCAATATCGTAAATATAAACTTTAAAAAATACCAAAAATATGCTCACGGGGGGGGGGGGGTGGCTGCTGGGGCCTGAGTATTGATATTTTTATTCAATAATTCCTGTTTTGAGAGTCGAAATTTACACTGAGTGAACTGTTAAGAAATGCTGATGTTTTATTTTCTTCGTTTTTTTACTTGCTCTGAAAAATACTTATACTTGTATTAGTCAGTGATTCTATAGCTGATTCAACATTAAAGGAATGGTATACGCACAATTGTCATAAGTACAGTAAGAAAATAAAATTGTCACACTACTGATATAGAAGTAATCTCAGAAGAGAGAAGAACTAACCCCTGGGGTCTCCGTACTGCAGGATTGTATCTTTTATTGACAATCCCCAGGAAAACTATAGAAAAGCGACATATGAAATAGTGAGTTAACGAGAATCCCCAACAGGCAAACCAGACTAGTGCATTGAGCCAAAAATATTCAAAATTACGATAAAATGGATAAAATAGATTTAAAAAAAAATAAAAAAGTAGATTTTCAAAGAAACGATAGAAATATACTTAATGTTAATATACTCTTGGGTATTGTCTATGTTTCAGTTCCCTCATTTTTAAGCAGTCACCAAAATTCAAAACCTATATCTTCCATGCAATTAATACATATCCACGATTTCACGGACGACTTATATAGTGATCAGACAAAAAGTATATACAATAACGAACAGTAACTTAAATTAATGTATCTCATTGTAATCCTTAGATTCTAACACGGACCACACACACACACACACACACACACACACACATGTCAGTCTCGAAATACGAAAGGACCCGAAATTATAACCGGATACAAGCGTTTCAATACTAACTTGCAGTTGAGGCGATGCGTTGTGAGAGCCGAGTAAAACCTAAGTCATTGCAGGTCAGATATTCAGAAAAGCCTTACGTCAGCCTGCTGATGTTACCCCATTAAATAATGGACACTTCTGCAAAACCTTTACCATCACTTTACCATCTGTAAATGCTAGGCAAAGTGGAAGGAGGTCCATGATTTGTCTTGAAATATGGCATTTCAGAATTTTATCAGGCTTCTCAAAAAAGTAAATAAATCCAAGATGTCAGCCAAACAATCCATTGAAAAGGTGGATTCCCATCGTTTTTCTGATACAGAGTTGAATACTGAAGCGATAAGCAAAATTAACCCCTCTTAATTTCTTCTGACTTGGTCTTAGTCTTTGGTGAGCATGGTGATCAGGCGATTTTGTCTCAATTTATCAGTACACTGATTTCCCTCTTTTCTGCTACATAAGACACGTCGATCCTTATGGCATTCATTGTAGTATATTCTTTCCCTTCACTGAGATTTGCCGCCGTCCTCGGACTGAGAGCATTTGGCCCTTCTCCGCCCTCAGACTGACGTCACGTGGACCAAATTCTCACATTTTTGGAAACTTATTTCAAGCACTATAGGCTAACGATTCCGTTCCGCGAATTGGGGAGTTTAGAGTGAGATTTTGCATCTAAGCAATGCACTACCACCAGTCGCAGGCAGCCTACCTAAATGAAAAGTTCTTTGCTACCACTGTCATCAAAGTCATTTCTCTTGTTTTGTAAATTGCAATCAAATTTCTCTTTTACTGAACTCTTATTATAGATTATGTGCTAATGTCTTCTTACATACTAAAATTACCGTTTTCTTACCATACTATAATGACCTGAGTCGATGACCATGTAAGGTTCTCTATTATCATGGCGCACATTACAACAGGTCTGTCAAAGTGAGCGACAACTGGTAAAAGGCCGTGGTCGTCTCGACTTGAACCAATTGGTTGGAAACTGGGACGTTAAACCTCATCTAACTAACTAAGTAACTCCACAAATAATGAAATTTGTGGAAAATAACCCCAGGTAAAGCATGGAGGGGTCCATGCTCCCCCACTGAGCCCTGGTGTAGTTTAAGAGTAGGAACCAGAAGGAAAACCCACTGGAAGCTAAGATATGAACAGAATAGGGACATTGACATGGAACTTGTACTTTCATCTTACCTCTAAATAAGACTGAAGGAATGCCAAGCCCTTAACATTTATCGTACTAACTTTGCAAGAAAACCTGCACAAACAGCTTGCAAAAGATAGGAGCGGAGGGAGTAGTATAACCAAGGGTAGAAAGGACTAATAAGTGCTAATTTAAAACGTTTATTTACACATGTGTTTAAAAAATGAGTAGTACTATGGACCGAAAATGTAATAAGTTTGTATATAACTAGTGAAGATTCAAATTAATAATAATCGTAACCCTAAGATTGTTACTCAAGGTGTTAAATTTCGACATGAAAACATCTTGAATCCCGGCCTCCTAACTTGGATGGAGTTTTGGGTTTAGTACAGTTGGTGTGTATTAAAAAAAGGGTAATTCTGCGTTCAAGGCGACTCGACATTTCTAAAACCGTAGACCATGGTAAAAACTAAATGATGTACGTTTAGCACAGAAACATTTCCAATCTTCTTACAGCATATGTGTGCTAATATGGCGATTTCTGCATTAAGAATCTCCCCAAAGTTAAAGAAAAGTTAACAAACTCCTTCCCATTTATGCAATGTGTGTTTCTCCATAATCACGCCTGCGAAGAAAAACAATAGGTGTTGGGAAAGTACCATTGAACAAAGTCAATGCATTGAAAGTAGTGTTGAAAAGATAGAATTAAATTTTTCTCAGTAAACGAAAAGATTGTGAGAGAATACAATGAAAGGATTAATCGTTTGTAAAGACTGTTCATACACTGGTCGTGTACTACTAGAGATAACATTTTTTTCGTTTTCTTTCTGTCTTCCTTTATTTTTGTATTTTGCAGTCTCTTCCCTTGTATCCGCATCTGGCCGTGATGGCAGTTTTCATGAAGACAAATTTTACAATTTGAAGAAGTGCAACAGTACGTACTTAATAGATTTAAACGTCAAAATTAATGTGGTCACCCAGATTAAAATAACATACATTAACTGTAATCATATGGTGAAAGTCATCAACTGTAATCATTTGTTGCAATTGATTTTTTTAAATTCGTGTAAGATAACTTCTCGCTTGCCCTTTACCCTGAATATGAAAGTTATTTTGTGATCGATCATGAAATATATATGTTAAAGAAACAAGAGATGTTTTGAAAGATTTTTCTTAAAGATAAGGTTTAAGTAATTTCTTGTGACATGTAAGAAGAAAATAAGTTTTCAGACTTCGTTTAATATCTTAGAGTAATTATTTGCTTTTCTTCTTGGTCCAAGTTGAACATGCATGGACGCGATCCATATCCCAAAGAGCTTGTATGTGCGTGTGTGTTGGATGGGGGGAGTGGGTATGTCAGGACCAACGATTCCATGGCTTCGAAGCCGCTTTGGTAGCACTAAACATCTCCTGAGGGCGTGGGGTCGAGGGGCAGCCTGACCGATTCTGGTGAGGTCCAAAAGAAAATGCCTAGGTGGGACCAGTGACGAAGCCCCCTGGTAGTCTTTGTATATCCAAGTCTGTCAGACAATATGTACTTTAGAATAATTGAATGCTCTTCGGGTAAGAAAATTTGATTGACAGGTCTCTTTTATCTCATTGTTTAGCCACTGTTTACTTCCCCTCTTAATGGTGGTCCCCTTATTTCAGAGACCACTAATCCTGAAACAAAGACCGTTGTCAAGATACTGCTTTAAAGATAACTGCGCAGCCGATAAATGTGAAACTTTTTACCGTTTTAAGTTCAAACCAACTGTTCAAGCACTCTTTAGTTGAACAATTTTACTATTATTCCAAACTCTTCATTAAATAAGGAATATACCATTTTGAAAACCGTAGGAGTCTGAATTTGATGATGACATTTTAAACGATCCCTGAAATAGTGGGAACGTATATGTTCAAAACCTAATATGAAGATGCACTGTACCCTCTAAAAAGCGGCACCTGACGGCACAAGATGAAATAAATTTAACCCTCCTTGACGACTTAAAATGTGATATCAATGGGTGACATTACCTATGAGCTCTCTCAGATGTAGCAGACGACAAGAACACTTGTCTTCACTGCCTAAACCCTCTAGTTTGAGAGCAATTGAGGAACCAGATAATGCAAAACTTAAGCTTCGGCAAAACACCTAGTTTCAAAGAAGAAAGACGCCCTGTTTATGCATATCTCACAGCTCCTTGGTTTAAGCTCTTCCTGAAACATTTAAATCGGACATGCATGTACAGCAGTCTGTGTAGATTGTCTTATGTATTTGTATCCGGTTTACTTTGCACGGTTTTCAATTATTTATTGTTTCATGCTATTGGTTGCAGGAGGGATCGGCAATTCGGATTTACTGAATGAAAAAGTAAAGTCTATGGGAGCAACTCCAAAATGAGCATATGTATACTCTTATCCTCCCCAAGATTTCCGCTTTCGAACACGATTGGGTAATAGCTATACCAACACTATATTCTTCTTTCCATTAACTGGCCCAAGGTGACCTCAAACCAAGGAACACGGGAAGCGATTTCCATATCGCCATAATTATCATTAAAATGCCGTATTTTAAGACTTTTAGTAATGTTCCCTTTTATTTTGCATTGCTTTCAACGATTAGAAGCAACTAGATTTTACCCTTTGGTTGTATTTCATGGGAGGGGAAATAAATTAAATAATATCTCCCCCTCAAATTTCATGGGTACATCCTCTTCCTCTAGGATCGCCTCCGGTGGGAATAGGGAGCGGCAGAAAAGCTTACAAGGAATACCTTGTGGTATTCTTTGGAGATGTAGTACCCATATCACACCAACCCATTATTGGGGGAGGGAGTACATACCATACTTCAGGATGACCGCCCTAAAGAACCAAAGATTTTTATTTAAGGAAGGAACTTAATAAAGATACACCATCCAATTGAAGGGCTATCGTTAGTTCGTGGATACAAAGAAACGCCCCAGGAAATGTAAAAGAACAATGCAACGATCGGGTTGATTTAAAGTACTCGATAAGGTGAAACAGGCACTGAATTAAACAAAGATAAATACACAAGTTTTAGTCAATTTAGACGGTGCAGAAAGTGGTTCGCTTTCTCACATTTGCTCTCTAGAATTTATTTCTTGGAACATGAAAAATTAACGCAGGAAGTCTTCAGTTTTTAGCTTCACGATGTTCGGCGAATTTTTATTTCTGTGTATTTTGTGTTGCAGTTGTTGCTAAGGTTCCAGAAAATGTTTTGTCCTTTGCCGCCGTTGTAGTCGCCGTTGAGATTGGATTTAGTGCATCTCCTGTAGTAGTAATAAAGGTAATAAAAATAATAATAATCATCATAATAGCAATTAAAATAGGAACCACGATGGCTGTACCAAAGATCGCAGGTAGCATAACTCTGATAACAGTAGTGATTACTATAGTACGAGCCTCCGTACCACCATCCTCCTCTATGCTTCTCTGCACAGTCATTGCTCAACCCATCGTTGTCACGGTCATGCGTACTGAACTCTTCATCACCAATTTCAGACATACCGTTACCTGTGAAGGTAAAACATTCCGGCTTGTTATTATAATCTTATAAATGTCAGCGCATGTAAACGTATAATACTTCCAATTTCGTCCCAACTTAGACCAAAATTATAAGGAGATCAGCTTTCGTAGGAGCTATTATTGTCTAATGGTTACTTTTTGCTGATGCCCTTACAAAAAATTGTGTGGCAAAAGTTCCAATACCACACGTGAAATACTGTGTCGAACTGTGCAAAACTATGGTGGGGTGTGGAGAGGCGTGAAATTTCTGTGAATTTTTGCGTGACAATGTGTGTCATTAATAAACAGTTGACACACTTTTCCAAAGTGCCATGCATTGACCAGCATTTTCACAGTTTGGACATGAGGCAATGTGCGAAAAACCAAAAATCACGCTTTGACACATGTAACAGGAGGCAAACTGGGGTGAAATAGGCAAAGTGTAAAGATGTGTGGAGAAGTGTGGTGCTGAGTAAAGTAAATTCAATAGTTCGATTTCGTTCACTGGCCTTGTTTGCCACACTTTGCCCTGGTTTGCCTCATGTTGTCAACTTAAGACAGCTTTCTCCACTTTGACCCAGATTTTAAGGTGTGGCAATCATGCAGGAAAAAGCGTGGTCCTGTGTGTCAGATTGGTTCTAATACCACATGTGTCACCACGCATAACCACACTTTTTTCCTTACGCATTTTCATATGCTCTGCCACACGTGATAACGTGTGTTCACTTGTGGCATGCCACACTTTTTTGTAAGGGTGGTAACACATTTCTTGTAGAAAGCTTTATTGTTCAAATTTTGAGACAAGATAAGCAACTTGAATCAACGGATGGCACAGAATGTACTCTTCCGAAAGGCCCTTCCCTTTTAGCAATGTCATAGTACAGTCTACAAAAAGCTGGGTAAAAATTTCACCAACTCTGATTAACGGGTTTAAGCAGACGTTGTATACCTAATAAAGTGGTAACTAGACTCTCGTTTAACCCAGTAATCACCAATTATTGTGAAAGTTTTACCCAATTTTATTATTTTTACACACGTGCCTAGTGTTGGACAAATTTTTACGTAACGTTTTTAGATTGTACTACTCAAGAAAGTCCCCGACCGACTACTCAAGAAAGTTGTATACACGAAGCCTGGTTAACTTAATTTTTTAGAATGCCGCTAAAAACTGACTCTACTAAGATGGCTCCTGTCTTTTAATCGTTGCCTTCATTACATATGTCAGAGTAACATCTCTTGTCTTTGTGTTCTTTTATTTACAAAACTCTTCAAAGACAGAAGTATTGGGCAGTGCCATTACCTCAACGTTTTCATCATCACATAGGTCAGGTACTTACCTCCATCCCCAGTGTAATTACCAATATCTGTCACACGATATTTGTTCGTTTCGGAGTCAATTCTAAAGCTAGTGTACTTGGCGTACTTGGCCGAATTCGAAGATGACACAAAGTCTACGCGGAGCTCGTAAGTGGCTTGTTTTGTCAAGTAATGAATCTTGTCGTTTCCAAGCCAGAACTCATCTTGAATGTCCCCAAAGCCATTTTTATAATTTGTCCAGTTTTCATAAAATCCAGTTGCTCCTGAATCGCGACGCTGTAAAACCTGTAAAATAAAAACGAATAGGTTCTTTTAGATACTTAAGTGATTTTCTCTCTATCAATACTAAAGCTTTAATAACTTGAAATGCAAAGTAAACAATAATTATTACAAAAAACCTTGATGAGAATTAGCATGTTATAATCAGACGCCCAAGGAAGTTGACTCCATCATTTAGAGACAACCAGAAATGCAGTAATATACCAGCTTTTTCGATACTTTTTGATAACAGAAAGTATCGATCTTTCGTGGACCGTTTGAGAAGACACTTTCCTAATAATGAAAGTTGTCTAGTTTCCTTGTAACTGATTTTATGTTGAAGGGAATTGTATTTCAAATCAGACAAATACCTTAACAAACAGTTTTTTTGACTTTCAAAAACAATTCAGTTAAAAATAACAACTAACTGCAACTATAGAGTATGAACTATATTTTGTAAAGTAATTTTATGTTAATGACTTTGCTGTCAAGAAGTAACACTTGCCAGATTTTTGCGCCCAACTTCGTTTCGTACAAATATTTGCACGTACGACTGTCTGAGTTGTTTTTCGCTACTTAATGACAAGTGACCTAATTTGAGCATCGTCTAACTAACCAACTGGCTGGTTACGCCATTTACCGTATTTAAAGAAACACGTTCTATAGAGCACAAGATGGGGTTTAAAGATGACTATTTTTCTTCTTGCTTCGTAACATGGGCGTCAACAGTCTGGGGAAGAGGGTAAGATGCTCCCCACATTTGAAAATGGGGATATATAAAATAAATATTTTGTCCTTCAACTATTCCCGGTAGGCTTATGTTTCATTGAAAATTCAATCTGTGCAAGAAGATGGTTATTCGAAATTGAAATGAAATCTTGCAAAAGCGTGGACTTCAAATGGATTATAGTAGTAGAAAAATTAGCCAGAATATAAATTTCCAAGAAAACGTTTTCCAACCCCCACAGCAAACGTTGTACGCTGCCATTAGGTCTGGTCTAGTTCACACCCCTCCTCACATTTAAGAAGCTATTGATGCCATTGTAAGCAAATATTTAGGACTATTGAACTTTTTTCTTAACAAAAGGAGTAAATCCCCACCACACTGAACGTTAAGTACTTAAACAAAAGATGTAAATATAAAACTTACCGTCCAGCCACCGCCATCTATTGTCATATTGCAGAACACATCAAACGCTGAGCCAGGCCAGTCTGTCGGAAGAATTGTGTAAACTCCATCTTGTGTGTTGCCAGCACTAAGTACGTCATTACAGTCTCTGTATACATCGTTAACACACGTTATACCGTCATCCGAATAGCCGTCATCGCAGTAGCATTGTCGCACACCGTTTTGACCGAAGCTGCACGTCGCACTTGAGCTGCATTTGAAGTCGGTGTCACAGCTTAGTTGATTGCCGTTACAGATACAGTTCTGTGTGCAATTGGCATTGACGTAAGTCTGGCCACTCTAATGTCAAAATGAAGAAGTTAACAAAATTTGTTACGCTAGAAATGACATGCATACATATATGTGATAGTCTTACACGTCCGGTATTCAATGTGACAGTTACACCCTCAATCTACCGTGTAACTCTCATATTAGAGCGAAATGTGCATAAACGTGGCTTCGTCTCACGTACCTAGTTCTAGGCTGCATCTTCTAGGTTACCTAACTCGGGAGCCTAGAACTCACTCAACTTGACCAACACGGATATCTGAGGGCAATGCCAACTTTATTGTAAATTTTATTTGCTGTTTGTCTTTTTTTTTAACTAAAGACCACTCACATGCAACTTCGGGTTGTTAAATAGTACAATGAATGCAATGGGATCAATACATGAGGTGATTACGAAAAGACATAGCAATATACACATTTTTAATGAACAGCGTTTTTGCAACCGACTGTTACGCTAATTGAAATTCCAAGAGAAACATACAAAGAGATTATTGTCGACAACTAGTAGTTGTTTTCAGATGTATCTCCAGCCAATACCACCTCCCTGATGTGACTACGGTAAGGCATACACAACCAGTAGCCTGATTCCAACTAGGTGGTATTGGCTTCAGATACATCTGAAGAAATATCTTTCACCTCTACTAGTTGCTTTTTAAATTTCAATTAAAGCTTAACCGTTGTTTGCAAATACGCAGGGTCCTGGCGTATCACAACCACACCGTATACTACACCTTGAAGAACAAGTGAGACAGTTTTGATCTAAAGCTTGCAATTGCCAGTCGTTTGTGCTGCCATCTAATTTGCAGCTTTCGACTTGTTTCGAAGGTTTTGAAATAACACCAGTTTGTGTCTATGTCGCATGTTAAACATGGGTACACCATCTGCAACTTACGAGAGGATGCAAGAGCTCATCCAAATTAGTTAGTAAAATTTAGTCTTGTTCCTTTTAGCTCTTCTGCATACAACAGTAGTATTCGTCTACTGCGAGTATCTCTAGGCTGGGTAGCAATAAACAGTCCTTTTGTACTTAAAAGTATAGATTTCTACTTCATCGCCGGCAATTAACTAGACAACAAAGCTTTGATCCATGTAAACACCCTTTCTTAGATCGGAGTGGGCAAGGATGAGCTTGCCTTAGTATTACATAAAAGAGTTCAATGCCTTTAAATCCATTTCTCCCTCATTATAGGATTTTCTCCACAAACTGAAGTGGATCAACAAGGATTAGCATCAATAAACGTTTTTCGCAGTAACTCTATCTAATAGCACCTTCCTGGTAATTCCACTCGCAAGTGACACGACGCAACTGCTAGGAAAAGTCATGTTGCAGTGGTGTTGGAGATGTGGACGTCTGGCTTTAGTGTTACAGAATTGTGTCCCTTTTTAGTCCAAAATCAGGTTATTGCCTACTGAACATGTGCCCGATTGGACACTTTGCAATAGTATTGTACCTTGTTGTAAGAGGGATCGAGCTGGGCTTTAAACTTAACTTTTCTTTAGCCGGCAGAGTTAACAACTCTATCAAATTGCGACCTAGTAATTAAATTATTACCAGCGTATTGAAACTCACCGAAATATTTCGATTTTCTTCCGAAATATAACAGCCGCACTCGCTAAGGGTAACACATGCTCCTTCTTTTCTCACAAGCCCCTTTTGACATACACAAGTTTTATTTTGATCACAGTTGGTCTGACAATCTGATTCTCCTAGAGGATCCTCACAGGTAGCCTCACAGGTACATCCATAGTAAGCCATATTTTGTGGACATTCGGTAATAGCAGAACCTGAAATATGTTAATTTCAGTATTACGTTACCTGATTCCGACGAGTATCGGAGAGTAAACTTATAACGATATAGGCAGACTCTACTACAGTTAGCATTGTTCATTCGATACAATGTTGATACACTAAGTTAAAGTAACGTCTATGATTTTTACGAATGAGAATTATGAAGTAATGACATAACATCAGTTAATGACAGTTAGTTACATAGGAAATAATCTCAACTTTAAACGAACATACACGAAAGGTGCACGTTGTCGCACTTCGTTATAGAAAAGGTGTGATCAGTAGAAAGAGGACACGCCGCCCTCAAGTAAATATTCTGTCCTTCCCTTACAAAAAAAGTGTGGCATGCCACATGTGAACACACGTAATCACGTGTGGCAGAGCATATGAGAATACATAAGGGAAATAGTGTGGTAATGCGTGGTGACACATGTGGTATTGGAACCAATCTGACACACAGGACAATGCTTTTCCCTGCATGATTGTCAAACCTTAAAATCTGGGTCAAAGTGGGGAAAGATGTGTCAAGTTGACACATGTGGCAAACCAGGGTAAAGTGTGGCAAACAAGGCCAGTGAATGAAATCAAACTATTGAATTTACTTATTCAGCACCACACTTCTCCACACATCTCCACACTTTGCCTTCTTGACCCCAGTTTGCCTCCTGTTACATTGTGTCAAAGCGTGATTTTCGGTTTTCCACACATTGCCTCATGTCCAAATTGTGAAAATGCTGGTCAATGCATGGCACTTTGGAAAAGTGTGTCAACTGTTTATTTATGAGACACATTGTCACGCAAAAATTCACAGAAACTTCACGCCTCTCCACACCCCATCATAGTTTTGCACAGTTCAACACAGTATTTCACGCGTGGTATTGGAACTTTTGCGACACAATTTTTTGTAAGGGTTCCAATGTGACTCAGAGTGAACCTTTACACCTCCCTGCTTTAATAGGCTCATTCAGTTTGCACTCGTTACAACTTCCATTCTTCCATAAAGCCTACATCTCCCTCTCTTTGGTATATCCAACGGAATACTCGTGGAAATATAGCTCGTCTCCCAACCCTACTGAAAGAGTTTCTCGTAAAATTCCATACTTACTAAAATTTTCATGCCACAGAAATTGCTGTCTTTGTGGGAAGACAAGGGTATTTTTGTGTAAAATGGTGTAGTTTTATGATATTCAGTTTCTTAAATTTCAAACTTTAGCGTCCGGTTGCTAAAAGACCTCATTCCTGCAACGGTCACTGCTGGTGAACTAAATTACGCTTATAACTCCCAGCCCTCTCCTGCAGAAAGGTATGCAGCTCTCTGTTTGTAGATTTATGTAAAGACTTTACTGCAAATTCCTAGAAGAGCCTAACCATCAGTTACCTGTTAGTTCATTTTATTAAACCTCACAACATGTCTTCCATGTCTTTCCTGTGAAATAATTATTTATAAGATTCAGTATTAACAGAGCGGAATAGCTACGTTACCGTAATCAATTATATCTTGGAGAAAGAATGTAAAGATTTTACCTGTATTTCCCTTGAAATTTCTTGCAGTATCTTTAGTAAAAGAATGGTTGCCACACTCGTCTCTAATTCTGAAAGAGCCATATTTGAGGTAGAATGGTGAACCGTTGGAAAGTAAAACGTCAATTCGTAACTCGTAGTCATTTTGGTTGGTCAAGAACGAAAGACGGTCGTTTCCAATCCAAAACTCACTGGAAAGAAACCCAAATCCCTTCTTGTAGTCCTGCCAATCTCTGTTGAAATCAATGGAACCATCGAAACGTCGCTGGATCACCTGAAACGTGCCAAAATGTATCGAAAGTCGATAATAAGTAAGCGTGAGGTCATAAGTTACCTTTTCACTCAGGTCTCAAACGTCGTTTCTTTATTTTCTTTTTCTTATAGTATTATTATTATTATTATTAGTATTAGTATTATTATTATTATTTTTTTTTGCTGTTGTTGTTGTTTTGTTTCTTTCCGTGCACGACTCGAGTAATTTAAGGTTATTGCTTTTCTAGTGCCCTGCCCATACTTAACTTTCGTTATTTGTTGCGAATTGAATAAATGAAATGATATGAATACTTTAGCTTCTATTTTTTAGTATTTAGCTGTAGATGGTTGTTTTCAGAGGTTGATTGCCCAGTTTACTTTCCAGTTCACATTTGCTTCCAAAATTTTAAATTTTGAACCACTAAGACATAGAGCATATTGAATACAGAATTGAATAAAATGTTTTACCGTCCATCCACCAAAATCTGTGTCATTTTTGCAGTAAACTTCAAAAGGTTTCGGATAACCATCTGGTTTAATGAGATACACTCCATTAGGTATTGAAGATGAGCAATGACCACGAACTTCTTGACAATCTCTCGGATAATCGGTGGTTTGATAAAGGAAGTATTTAGTACCTGCAACGGAAAAATGTCACGAGGGCCTGTAAATAATTTGTATCTTAATATTTTTTATAGGCCCAAACAGTTATTTAGTTCGATCTAGCATCTAGCATTACTGCTTGCAGTAAACTGTTAACACAGTAAATTTAACCTATTGCTAAATAAACAGTGTTAACGAGGAACAATTTTTATAATAAAGACTAATTTGTGAAATGTAAAAGAATAACGAACGACCTTTTAAGTATATAAGACGCACAATTTTAAGTTTAAACCAGAATTTCAACTTGTCAATAAATGGTCTTTGACCGACTACGTTATGTTCTACGCTTGATTGCATTGTGTGCTTGGCTGTTACCTCGACTGTTCTCCATGTGTCCATCACTTGATGTATCTCGATTGCTCTGAGGAAATCAGAAGGAAATGTAAGTGTAGACAAATATTACAGCATGGGCTTAATTGATGAATGCTCTCCCGCTCAAAGAAATGTTTTTTTAATCAGTTTTTTTTTTTCAATTGTTCGTTTAGTGGTCTTTAAGTCGGTTTTATAGAAAGCGCTTTGTTATAAATGCCGAAATAATTCGTGAAATATGAAACTTTGATGTTTTGTTTCATTTGAAGGACTCGATTTGTTAACTTGAATCCTTTAGTTAAACATAAATCTTCCCAGTTACACTCATAAAGATATCTAAGAACCGGAATATTGTCTTGATTGTATAATATGGATTAAAGTACCCTTCAGAAAATGGTGTTTAGGTGAAATTCAATAGTATTTGGCTAGATAGAAAATCATTTACTTATCACGGACAGTGCCAAAGTGGAGTTTATTGGATGAAAGTCAAAGAAATTTGCTCATTTCGGCAAAGTTTACCTGTTAGTAGTAGTACGAGTTCTTAGCAGCAAAACAGCAAGACATTAATGTTTGATATTTTTAATAGAATACATGGATTATCTGGCAATTGTTGTTATTATCGGAGGTTTTTCAAAAGTTTTTAATGAACATTATATCTATCAAATATTGCTAACAATAGCCTATTGCCTTCATACAACGATATTTTGAAGCCCCATTTCAGTATCTTGTAAAAAAGACTCTCACTGTTTTCTCAAAATTGTAAATGTGTGTTATTCTGTCCAATGCTTTTTTACCCCACTAGCCTTCAAAATAACTTTAGAAAACCCAACGTTAAACTATATGTCATAATACTTTCAAAATTTTAACGTCTTCCTTCACCTTTCTCTCCCAGTAAGCATGGTTGGAAATAAACTAGGGACACCTGGGTTCGCATTCTCATTTCTGATAAGCAGCGATAGCTGCCCGGGCTGCTTCATTTACGGCTGTATTGAGCCAGCTCAGTTAGTGTCCTGGACCTGTGAACCTCTGAGCCATCTGCTTAAAAGGTCAACTTACTTTGCAGTGGCCGGCTAAATACCCAGTCCGCTCCTGAACTTAAGACGTTCATTCCTTCTTCGTCCTTCTAAACTATGATTACACAAAAGTTATAAATACTCCTCCAAAGAAAAGAGCGATAAGAATGGATACTGGTGGACATTATATGTTACAATGCAAGGTATAGGTCTATGGAGGCAAAGTGAGTTTGTACCCTTCACCCTAAGTACCCCTCTCAATTGTCACCAGTTGCAGCTAGGAATTAAAAAAGCTAGTTGTTTTTTTTTTTTTTTTTTTGTATCGCAATAGGATCTACTCAAAAAGCTACCATCTCACAAAACACCACTTATTATTAAATTTAAAGTAAACTTCTTTTGCATTAGTCCGTATTGCGATTGCTTTTAGACTTCAAGGATTATGAAAATTTTTTCTTACGAGATCATTTTATTGAATCTGTCTTAAGGGCCTTCATGCTGCGTATAAGTCTCTAGAATCTCCGACATACAAATTTAGGGTAAAACTTTGAGAGAAAAAAAGACAGGCAATTACAGCAACACGAAAGAAAATTGTAAGTAGAATACTATTTCTAGATGTAAATGCAAATAGTATGGAGATAAAACTTACCGTTTGTGCAGAACAACTTCCAAAGCAAAGAACACACACGAAAACGAGAACTAAAAATCTCTCTAAAGGGACTGAAAAGCCCATGCTGTTAAAAGCCTTGGCTAACTTCAAATGAATGCCTGGCGAACACTAAACACGGAAAAGAGTTTAGCTAGAAACAGTATCACGTTCTTAATTTATGGAAAACAAAAAATGCCAGCTAGCATGTTAGAGATTAGATCATTTAAAATCAACGAAGAGGTAATTATTCTACGTTATGATTTACCAGACTGCTAGGTAATGCTGACTACACATTATACAAAGTATCCGTATACGGATATTACAGTAAACTCCTGTTAGTGTAGACAGTATATTTGCATGCTATAATAGGCGTCTAGTTGAAGTAAAAAAAAGGCCACAATGCATAGCTTGACTATAAAGTGATCTCTTTCTGGCATTGATGAAGATTTTTCAGTGACTGATTCACTCCTCTTGTCGATAATACAGAATAAATTTAATGTAGTGATTACAGTTTTCTTATGGGCTTCGGTGTGTCACGTTTTAGCACAATACCGCAGTTTCCATCAATGGTAGGCTATGTGAAAAGGGCATTACGTAACTCCACCCTAAATTGTTGTTGAGCTTATTCTGTGGAAGGCTAAACATGTAGCCATCATGGGGTGGTGCTGTTGAATTTCATCACTGTAAAGGTCAAATGATCAAAGTTTTATGTCCTAAAATGAAAACAGAAAAGTCGCCAAATAGAAAAAAATATATGAAAGACCTTAACATTTTATTACTTAAAGCTATAAAATATATAGCTTATGTCTGTTTTAAGAAACAAAAGCCTTAACAGGTTCAATAAAGCTGTTACAATTCAATGGCTAGTCTTCTGAAGTTATTCTTTTCGATTCACATTTATCACAGTCTTACAAAAGAGTGGGTATATAAATCCTTGCACTATAATACAGCGTCGCGTTACTTTATTATCAACCACTTTATTTTCAACCAATCAGTCACAGCTGACAACAGAACCAACAAAACACTGTTTATTTTGTACAGGGTACACGTAAAACATAGAAATATACATTTTTGCTTTCTCTGGCCCTACAAGAAGGTGTCAAACTCTACAGCTTTAGGGAGTGTTTCAAGTCCACGCGGTAAGTCGCGCAATACGGGATTCCAGCCTAAAACACTCCATTACAAAATCCTTGTTGTCCTCCTGCGTTGGTTTCATGATTCTTCGAGACAGGTCACGCCAAATGGATTAATTTAATGTTGACTTGTAAGTTTATCCCTCAACTTAGCAACAAGGGACATATCTTATTCACACCTTAACCTAAAACATATTCTCTTATTCTTTACAAAATAACAAAAAGCTAGATTGCTACCTCGCTGATCAGGTGATGAAAAATCATTACTGAAATTTCGGGCGGGGGTAGGGGGGCAGTGCAGTGGTATGGAAGGATGAAATGGAATGGAATGGCTTTTGTTAGTCGGTGAGGTTAAAATCAAAAGGTTTATATTTGGCCCTGAGATGAAGATGAAATCAAACTATATGATAAAGAGTTAATATAAGTAACAGTAGGTGAACGCCTTCCTCCTTTCGTTGTTTTTACGAAGACTTCTGCCGTTATTTGAACTGGTCTATAAAGGTGCGTCATTGTTGAAAGATATACTGGATACAAGTAAGTGTTCTAGTGTTCTCCCTTATTCGTTCAAGGAATAACTAACAAATTAGAATGAAAGAAGTGACCATACGGATTAGAGGTGAAAGGTCTTTCACTACTGTTACCAAAGCTTTACATTCAAAACGAAAGTCTGAGAAAAAACTGGCGAATGACCGACGAATTTTAAAGTAACGTTAAATTTCATTTACATAAACAATCAGTTGTGCAAGAAGGTGCTCTAAAAAGTAAGGATCTTTACTATGTACAACAGCCTCTAAGTTTAACTAGAGAAAACAAGGGAAGAAGTAAAGAGTCTATCAACATACAAAAGACAGTAATACAAAGTATTCATAGGTAATTACAGAAATATAAATAAATAACATAAGAGGGAAATGTGACATTCGGTGGACTGAGTGAAAACTCCAGAAGGTGAGATTGTTACGCAGTGACACATTGGGCTGATTGCAAACTTCCAACAGGTATTGTAAAAAGATGGAAAAAATAACATTGCATCTCAATTGATAGGGAAATGCTGCCGACACTTAAAATTATCGCCTCTTCAGAGTTTCAGCGTATCAACCCAGTTAAGCTTTCAAGTTTACAACAGATCAATTTGGACTTGACCTTGGGAACTATTTCTTTATTTCATACTGTTCTTGTCTTGACATTCGTTTAAGGCGATATACTGTACACCAGGTTCCAACAGTAGATAAGCATTACCCTTGAGGAGACAGTGTTTCATCTTCAGGAAACAAGATATCCTATTAAATGAAAATCGGCCTAGCACAAGTTTTTTTCTCTACCGAAGGCGTAGGGAATATATGGAACCACGCGAGGTATCTGTAAATAGGCGTGTGGATGTATGTCATTGAGAAGCTTAGTTTGTAAACACGATATCTCAAAACAGGAATAGTGAATACATTTCATACTATATAGACTTAACATATTAAGGGGAAGGTTACTTTTTGGGGGAAGGTCAAAGGGCATTTGAGTCCTCAGAGGTCAAGCATCTTGTAGAAACGATCTCTCAAGACAGTTTTCATACTTGGTACACATATTTGCAATATTAAGAGTAGGGGCAGGGAAAGGTAAGCAACAAGAGCGTGGGAGAACACCCTTTTCACGATCGCACTCTCAGGTAGTGGCATAGTAGCTTATATTTCCTCAGGCAAGGCAACGGGATGTTTATCGTTTCATTCACAGTTTTTTCCTGTGCGTAACAACTGAAGAGCATTCATTATTGGAATCAAAGTTTTTGGCCCTCTTCGAACGGAATTTGTCTCCCCGTTTTCCTTCTATGTAAAAAAGGAGGTAGATTAAGTGCAACTTTTACCTATCTTATGAAACCTATGATGGAGAGTATTTTCCGTTTAATTTTTTAGAGAGATCCCTTGGTCAAAATTTGTTTTATATGCTATGATTTTTTTGCTTTCCTAACACTTTGGCACGTCATCTGATGTAAGTGCAATTTACAACTTCTAAGTTGATTTTGGCTGCATTGAAAATACTCGACATGTACGTCTTGTGCATTCTGGATGGACCATTTTTCTGTCCTTGGAGACAATTCTGTATTGTACTTTTATTAGATATTGAAATTAAAACTATTCTTATATCACAATTTTACAAGTGGTGACACAGGAAGTGCATGGGGCCGTGGTGGTCCCGCTGTAAAATTTTCCAGTTTGCCCGTGAACCATCGCCATTTTAGTTGGTACGATAAAGTGTGTAAAGCTCAACGGCGATCATTCGGTTTACCTATTGTATTTCCTGAGGAGCGTAGATCCTTCAATACGAACACAAAACCTTTGACGCATTACGCGCACATGTGGAGTTTCTATGCTTTTCCTTCTTAGTTTTCTTTCAAGTTATAAGCAGTTAATGTCTTTCCACCGCTCCTAATAACCGAGACATACTGGTTTGTAAACGTTGAAAAAATTCCTCCTCAATCGAATAGTTGTTCGCTTGTATGTGTCACGATACAATGCAAAACAAATTATCCCTTATCGGGGAGGTTTCTTCTTTGTTTACTAACTATACAGTTTTGTCAAGATGTATTGTAAATTTTGTCGCCCATCACAGTCTGCAGACCATATTTATAAAAACACAAGCCAGCAATACACTGCTGCGGAACATGCTGTGCTAGTGGGCAATGAACAGCCCTGACCGGCTCATGACAAAACAGTGTTCATTCTATTTAATTATCCCGAAATATGTTTTGCTTTTTTTTTCCAAAGTACGAGTGGATATCATATAATTAGTACCATCTTGTATGCAAGCTAAGCTTCTAATTGCAAACTTGATTTTCAAGGGGTAGGGGCACACCTCTCTCCTCCCAAATTTAGCGAAACGTCAATTCACCTTTCTTTTGGAAAGGTAGTAAACCCTTACAGGAAGAGATATTAAAAGAAAGGATGTTTAGATGCACTTAAAAGGTTTGGGGGAGTACCATTTCCTACAACCAGGAGGTCATTTTGGGCGAAAATATTGTTTGCAGTACGCTACTTGCCAACTTATGGTGGTACTCCGGCTTCATTCAGATAGTATCGCGAACTTCCTGGAGACTCTACTGACCACAAATGAATTTTCATAACGTTCCCCCACTTCAGAATACAAAATACCTTCTTACTTTATAGTTCAGTGTAAGAAATGTACTGTTACGTATAAGACGAACCAATATTTCTTGGAAAAGAAACCATTTCACTACTTGGAAAGTAGTCCGGCTGACAAGTGTGCGTGTGTGTGTGTGTAGTTGCCGGTGTGTCCAATTTTGTTTTGTAAATATCCCCTAAACGATTTGGCCGATTTCCTTCAAACTTGGTTGGAAGGTACCTTAGGAGAAGTTCTTGTGTCACACTAAACAATGGGAGTAAAGGTCAAAGGTCAACTTTTCTGAAAATCACTCATTGACTGTAATTCCAAAATAAACATGCCTTAGACATAAAACTTCATATATACAATAAACGTGTCTAGTACTACCAAAATAGCTGGTTGCCATGGCAACCAAGTTCAAAGGCTACGTGATGGATGGCAAAATTTATGTATTTTGCGTAAATTTGTGCCATGAACTTGTCTTTGTGCGTCTGACCGATTCCCTTCAAACTTTGCTGAAAGGTACCCTAAGTGTAGGCACTTGTGGCTCGCAGACTCTCGGAAGTAAAGATCAAAGGCCAGAGGTCAAGTGTCAATTTTTATGAAATCACTTTTTTTTACTAGAATTCCAAAAGAAAACTTTCCATCTACATGAAACTTCACATATATGATAAATGTGTCTATTACTACAAAACACATGGTTCCTATGGCAACCAAGGTCAAAGGTCACCTTACAAAACGTCAAGCGTACACTTTCTTGTTTTGAAAACTGTTGGACCGATTTTCTTCAAACTTAGTGGAAAGGTACCCAAGGGTGGGAACACAGGGGGAGCCAGGATTTGCCTGACAGTGGGCCAAGCTTCCCGAAGGGGGACCAGCAACCCAAAACTCCGACAAAGGCGATGAGTTGACAAAAGGATGAAGAACACAAGATTTCGGCGCGCGAAGCGCGCCGAGAAACATTTTGCTCTTTTTACAAAAAAAATCTAAATTTGGGAGTTGTACTAAAGCAATTTTGAATAACCTGGATTTTTATGGAAGAAGATTTGAGAAATTTGTGGTTTTTAAGGAAAATTGGAAAATTTGGAGCTTTTATTGAAGAATAAGCCCTTCCTATGAGCAAAATCAAGCAGATCGTCTGGGCAACAAAAATTCAGTGGGATTAAATATTTATCGTACGGGTTAAGGCTTCCCGACGGAATTGGAAAATTTCCCTGACGATGGGGGCAGCCTTCCCCGACGGGGGCTTGGCCCCCTGCCCAACTGGTGCCACCCTTGTTTGAAAATGTTTCTCGCAAGGTACCGAAGGGTGAGAAAATGTGTCTTCCACACCCGGAAGTAAATGGTAGTGATCAGTAGTCAAAGCGGAAGTAAAAGGTCAGAGGTCAGAGAGGTTTAGAGAGTTGATAGAAATTAATGCATTGACTTGCGTTTACAGTTTTGAAGGAAATTATTTAAGGTGCAGAGATATTTTTGTGGGGTGGATGGAATAGCTGATTCCAGTTTGCCCTCCTTACCTCTACTCTGTTGATCTATAGTGTGTGTCAATTTTGATTCAATGCTATGCAATCGCTAGAGTATAAGGTCATCTTACACACAACAGATATTTAAATAAAAATCAAACTGACCCAACTTTGGCTTAATGGATTAATGTATGCAACAGTTCTGCAGTCTGGTCTCTAACTTCCGAGTCCGCTTCCTCACCTGCCAAGTCCGAGTTCGAGACCGTGTCACTGGCTTTAGAGTCCAAGACCAAGCCCGAGTCAGAAGCTTTGAGTCCGAGCCTTCCTATGAAAAGTATATACACTAAGTGCAGGAATTTAGCAGTGACCAATTTTACACTGCCTTTTATGCAATGTTGTTGTGTGTTGCGATGCAGGCCCTGAGGTCTAAATTGCAGCCTATGGGACACATCCGGCCCATAAGGAATTAAAGTGCAGTCCGTCAAGGAAAATGAGATCGAAAAAGAGCGTTGAAAAAAATTTGTAAACAATCCGGAATTGTCAGTAATGAAGGCGTTTTTGAAAGGGAAAGTTTTTGTAGTGAAAAGGGAAGAAAAACTTCACTACACCTGGTGTTAGTAGTCATCTTTCATTACGTCATTCAGGAGAGCCATGCAGTCACTGTTCCAACACCCCACCCAACCAGGAATGTTACAGAGGGCGCCCCCTGCCATCTTGGTGAATTTTCATTCAGTCTTGTTAGTAATTCGAAGTGTGAAGGCTGAGTTTTTGATTGCCGAACTCCAGATTTCCATCTTAGTACAGGCATATGGCAGAAAAAAGTCGATTCACTGCCGGAGAAATGAATATTCTGACTGCCAAACTCGTAAAATATAGCTGCACCTTTTGCTCGCGGTTGCTCTCGTTTAATTGGGCATATGGTGGTTCTGTATTTATGCCAAAAAAGGTACCCCTTTTCTTTCTCTCTTACTTCGTATAAGCGGAAAGGCAGGAATAGACGAAAAGGTTTGTTGGGAAAATCTGTGTAGGCGTGAAAGTTGTGGCTAGAGATAAGGTGGTTTTCTTTTCTAACGATCGATCCTTGAATATTTGCTACTCCAAATTGTTGCACACTGTCAAATTTTTCTACGTTTATTGCTCTACTCATTAAGCTTTGGATGGGAAAATGAAAATTGTACTCGCCTCATTTTTGTAAATGTTTCGGGAGCCCACCGAACCCTGCACCCACAGATATACGTTTGGTACTCTTTACATGGGAGCGCCTTCTTTACGAAAGAGCACCATTTCTGCAAACTGTTTCCGCTCCTGAGGGTGACTGGTATCAAACGCTTGTGTAGAAAGAGCATTGCAGATACAAATTTGCCAACTTAACAAACTTCAACACTTGTGCTGATAACCTGGCATCACATCGGTTTTGGAACCAAAGTGGACGCGCTAGAAGAGAGGTGATTGTCTTGGCGGGTATGGCCTACGGCAGTTGGAATTTTCTGGCTTCAAACCCAACCTTAAGTTCAGTTCCTACATACCATCACCAAGCCCTTGTAACACACCCTTCCGTGCAAAGCATACCATCATCAACAGTCCCCAGCCCACCCACTCACATACTCACTGCGTAGACAAATTGACCGGCCATTAATCTGACACGTAAGTAATGTAGTGGTGGTGAGGAGTAGCTATGCAGGCAAGTTAAAATGAACTTACCAAATTTGAGGAGACGATGTGTCCTTTGTTAGAAACATTAACATATATAGACCGAATATTTTTTTCTAATTTGTCTTTTCACATTTGAACTGTGGATTGCTAAATACTGCTATTTCAAAGAATGCGGTATTAAAATGCATCTTACACAGCCTGGTAACTTGTTACTTAAAAACATTTTTGTCAAAAAAAATATATTCTTGTTACGCTATATGAGCGCTCCGCTCAGATAAAGTAACGACAAACATTCTTTTCCCCCAGACATACACTTTCCAATTAAAACAAGATTTACGTTACATAATCTTGTATGTTCCTATTTTTTCCTCTCTGTCAGACCTGGATTGGGACTTATGGTCAAATTGTGACACTTGCTATCATCTATTGAGTGTCCATTTTAAGTCATTTACAGATAGATAGCTGGTTATGTTTATGTCCATTATTTTGTACATTCTACAGAGCTTCCCGGGCTGCGCCCTACAGTTCTTATTGCATTCTTTACTGTTTTGACCCAGGGGTCTTTCGACGGGCCCTTAGACACCACACATTCAGGTAAACACTAACCATTTCAAATTGAAGCCCGAATGCAAAATTTTGGGTGTGCGTCTGGTTGTTGCACTTGAGTTCTTCCCGATTAAAAATGTGTGCCACCAGTGAAAACATGAAGGCCCTCCGTACGTTGTTTTACGGTAGAGTAGAATTTTCACGAATATCATCTACACTATAGACAGCGCATATTGCAAAGACATAGAATACTATGTTGAGTTGTACGCAGAAGACAAGGTAATTGTTATGTGACAATGGATTAATTGCCAGTGTTAGATGACTTGAGACCGATCTCGGTCTCGAGTCCCGGTTGTCGTGACTCATGACTCGGACTCGGCGCTCAGGACTCGGACTCGGACTCGACCGACATGACTCGAGGACTCAGGCCGAGACCGGGTATGAGACCGACTACTTTTCCACGACCATAAACCTCAGGTCAGAACTGCGCGAAAAAAAATCTGTGCGGAACATATTATTACTTACACTACGTGTACGTACAATATCATCGCTAACTAGCTACGTACAGTGCATTAGTCAGTGTGCAGTATGAACAGCGAATACTCGGAATATCGACTCAATCGCAGACCTTCATGGCCAGATTAAAGTTAGCACGGATCCCAAACAAAATGTTTAACACAACGTCCATGCGATTGCACTTGTGAACCTGTGGTAAGCATTCAGTGATCAAATGTTTGAAAAATTTACTTTCAAGTTCGAGAGCATGATTTAATGTTATTTGTATCCAAAAACGTGTACCAGACGGGGGTCGAAATAAGATACTGGCGTCCAGAATGTCCAGGGCTCTAGTAATCAAGCTTTTGTTTCAGACCTGAGGCAATTTTCAGGAGCCTACAGGCTGATTAACGTATAATAATGACAAATCATGTATTGCAACATCATAATCATATAAGAATATCATTTGAGCATTCAGCATTCACCATGTGCTCCTCTTGCATAGCTCGATCTTGATACCTGAAATACTACTTGGGGCAACTCGGTGTAAGTTTGAAGAAATCAAACCCATGGGTTATTTTCAGATAAAACACTCCTCGTCCATGAGATTGTGGCAATAACCAAGTAAAATTTTGGGATTTCTGTCTGAGACTCGCAGCTAAGAACAAATTTTGTAAACTGTCCTGGAACTTCCCTATACAACTTCCGATTGGGAGTAAAGTCATATGGGTTACCGGAGACAGGGCTAGATTT